>CAJINV010000004.1:5558827-6010037 GCA_905178155.1 Amoebophrya sp. A120 | reverse complement strand
GCACGAAAAAACTGTTTCCTGTGAACTTGTGATGCAGAAAATGGAACACAGAACTATTTGTCTTGCTACACCTGCAAGACGTTGGAGCTTCAGCCGTGTTTTCCCTTGGGAAGCGCGCATGGCAAATTTTCTGTGTCATGTAACAAACTTGTGATGCAGATCTTGCAAATCAATCACAGTGAAACACTTTTTTCGTACGATACCCGAGTGCGGTGGACCGGACCCGGGACACTGGCATGTTCGGCGTCCGCTTTCCCGCCGGGGGGCTGCCCTTCCCCATCGTCGCTGCGCGCACCGTATCCTCTGCAAAAGTAAATGCATTCGTGCATGACAAATCCAACCTTCTACCTAAACTAGCATGACAAATTGTTTGAAGACAAAATTTGTGATGCAATTCATGCGAGTAGTGCGACTGCGATGCTTTTGCAATGCATACACCGACGCGGCCCGGGGCGCGCACCAGCTGCACCGACTGGGGCGTTCGGACCGCATCCCCGATCGGGCCGAGGAGCTGGAGTTTACGCCCCTGTATTACGGCACGCCGGTCAGTACCCCGGGCAGCCATGTGGTCGATGTCGACGCGAGCGTAGCTCGGTACCGAAAGGCCGACGCGGAATTCCAGAGACCACTGCAACAGCTTTATGACCAGAACGGCGCTGCGCCCACGGCTAGCACAACTTCGACCTCTAGAAGTACAAGTGAGGCGAGCAGCTCGACGTCCTTTATGGAGAGCGAGAGCAGCAGCAGGGTCGTAAGGGCAGCTGCAACATCAAGTGCAACTAGAAGAAGTACTGCGAAGGTGAGTACTAGTACTAGAACGAAGGCAAATTTTGGTTCATCACCAGTCGATCACAACTACGAGGACCGAGCAACCCTTCTTGGAATGACAGACCATATTTACAAAGTGAAGGGTATGCTGGACCCCGAGACTTTTTACGGCGAAGATGTCGACGAATTTGCCCCGTGGGAAAAGGGGCTTTCTATCGCGCAGGTCATGGCCCGCGCGAGTCTCCGCCGGGAGCGCATGCTGGGGCCAGAAGACCGCGCCAAGGACGGGTGGTTCTACTTCAGCAAAGTTGCGGATGTGGACCATAAGCCGACAGCCGCGTACAGCGGGGGCTACTTCGACGCCTTTCGCCGCGGAGTCGACTCCCTCGTGGAAAGCGAACACGAGCGCACCAATTTTGGCGCGCAATTGCAGCAGGAGGTGACGTCGATGACAGATCATATGCAATACAAATTTCCCGCACATGTACAAAAATGCAAATTGAAATTTCAACAACTTAGAAAAAGCAATTGGTCATGCTGGAGAGGTTCAAGGAAGAGCTTGTGCTTGTCAACATGTGGAAGCCACAGAATTTGCCCGTGTGCAGCGGGAAATTAGATTTACTGTGGATAGTCGTGGTTGCGCTTGAACCTACATCAATGGGAAGAGGTCCTCCAGCACATCACGACTATGCCCCGACCCGCAAAGAAACGTACGTGCGGGGTCTGCTCGAAGGCACGGATGTCGTTCCCGGGTTGCAAAGCGGAGAACCCGTATGGACCAAATCAAATGTGTACGAGCAGCTGACCACGCACGCAGGAAAAGCGGTGCCACGACTCGACTCGAAAAAAATGAAGCAGGACAAGCAGGGCAAAGAGAAAGACCACGACGATGACGTTATTTCCGATAGTGAAGATCAAGAGCAAGAGGTTAGTCCGGAACAGAACAACATTGACGGCGAAAGTAATAGATTTTCTTCCTACCAGGTACGGTCCAGCCCCGCGGTCGGGGCCAAGCTTCCGCTCACGCACGGTTCGCTGGGCCGCCTTTTGGAGCAGGACGTTCTGGCGGGGCAGGAGACGGAGCCCCTGCGCAAAGAGCTGCAGCCCCTCTGGAATCGCGTCTACTCGGCGGAGCACGTCGATTACCTTGGTTTGTACCCCCTGATGCGGCGCGGGCTGCCGCGAATTTTGGCGTTTGCGGTTTATCAAATGTAAAAGTGTCTGGGTCTGGAAGATTCTGACACTTGTCATGCACGTTTTGCATGAGCCATGATGTCTGTGATGCATATCCTAGCAATACAGATTTTCTACTGAGGGTTTCCTGATGCCTTTTCCGCATGAAAAATGCCTTCTCAGCGGAGCAAAAATTGCATTCCCTTTGGTACTCATGCAATACAGATTTTTTTGGAATCCAAATGCAGCATCACAAGTTGCATTCTTCCAGACCCAGACATTTTTACATTTGATACGGTTCCCCGCTTCACAATGGACCTGGGCGACTGGATTTGGCGCGCCGCGGGTCTTATCCTGTGCAAAAGTATCGTACTTGTATTGCAATCATGCATTACAAATTTTTCTCTTAAGGTAAATCTGCACTACAAATTCTATTTCTCATGCTGATGAAATTTGTAATGCATTTATACGAGTACGATACTTTTGCAGTCCATAGGTCTACTCCCTCAGTCGTGCTCCATGGAAAAGGACTTTCCCACACTGAATTGGCAGGACTACAGCCAGGATGCAACAGCACCCGGTGGCGGGCCGCAGACAAGCGGTTCAACATCTGGCGAGCCCGGGGAACGCGAACACGATGCGCAAACGGAAGAGTTTTACCGGGACTGCGCGATGTGGGGCACGGCCTCGGAGGACGTTTTCCTGCAAGACATCGCTATCCAGGAAAAAAACACTCATCCCCATCCAATTTGTCATGCAAAACATGCATAAAGTCAACTATTTGCCATGCAAAAAATGGATGGGGATGGGTGTTTTTTCCTGGATAGTCGCCGGCTACTTCGTGCACCCCACGCCCTCGGGACTATCAAATGCAAAAGTGTCTGGGTCTGGAAGAATGCAAGATTTGTGATGCAGTTTTTCCATGACCCATGAGGCCTGGAATGCAGCACCTAGCATGACAAACGCTGTGAGGTGTCTATCGTGCCTATCCTGCATGAGAAACTCCCTGTCGAACTGGTCAAAAGTGGACATCTTTTGGTAATCATGCAACACAGATTTTTGCATGCTCCAGATTCAGCATGACAAGTTGCATTCTTCCAGACCCAGACATTTTTACATTTGATAGGGACGGCTCGCGACCAACGGCCTGGACCGCGGCAAACCGGGCCTGGTTGCGGCCGGGAAAGAAAACGACGACTTCCGGCTAGACGAAGAGGAGGACTACGACCTGCCCTTGGAAAAACAACCTGTTTTCGGCCGCCTGCACGACCACGACCGCTACTACAAGTCCGAGGACCAGAAGTCCTCCCAAGAAGAAGCTTCTTACGACGCGAAGAAGCGGAATAAGATTGAGCGAGTGCCGAGCGGGCTCGTCGCGCTCGCACAGTCGTTGCAGGCTGCGCAAAACAGCGGGACGGGGGCGGTCGCCACGGTCGTTTTGCCCACCGTGCGGAACCCCGAGGCGGGGCTGTCTCCCGACGGGACCGGTGGCTCGGTCCAATTCACCCTGGCCTACTTGGGTGTGACCGAGGTGTGGGCGCGCGAGGTCTGGGTGACCATGATTGAACCCATGCTGCGGCCCGAGGTCGTGGGGCGATGGAGCCTGGAATACCGCGACTGGCAGGAGGGGGTGCACCTGGTAGAGCACTGCCACCAACTGGCCAAATACATCGCCATCGCGCACCGCATAGACCGCATCGCGCGCAGGGAAAAGGCCGAGCGGGACAGAAAGAACAACACCGAGGAGGGCGCCGGCGGGGGGAACAATAAAGACCAAGACGAGGATTGGCTTCACAAGTCCTGGGCAGCCACGCAACACGCCTTCCAGGGCGGTTGGCGTTTGGTCCGAAGAAAGGCCACCTGGCTTGCCAGCGAAGCGGAGAAGGCGGCCGTTGGTGCAGAGGAGTACCGGAACCGGCTATCCACAGAAAAAAACCCATCCACATCCAATTTGTCATGCAAAACACGTATCAAGTCATGTGTTTGCCATGCAAAAAATGGATGTGGCTTGCATTGGTTTTTTTTCTGTGGATACCGGCACGACCCCTTCTACTTGTTTGACGGTGCCTCCACCTCCGCGAAGGTCCTGCGCCAGGTACTTGGGACGAAGGCCGCGACCCGGCAGCGGGAAGTCTGCCACAAACTCTACGTGAAAAAGGGCGATGTGCTGCAGGTTTACCGCGAAGGGGACCCCTATGGATGTGTCAGAGTTGAAATCGACAAAGTTGAAATAATTTGCCATGCATAAAACGGATACCAGTTAGACCTACAGTTTGTAGTCGGTGCATGACAAATTTTCCCGGTCCTGGAAGCGAGTCTGTCATGCGGTTTAGGGTAAAAGAGCTGCCTTCTGTCATGCTAGTTAGCAGTCCAACTTTTGACCCTTGACAGGACTATAATCTGCCTCCCGTGGGTCCTATGCAATAGAGTCACTTCTTGTGTCGCATTTTATGCATTACAAAGTATTTCAACTTTGACGATTTCAAACCTGACGCTTCCATAACCCCGCCACGCACTGGCGGGGCTTTCCCTCCTGGGTGATCGAACGGAAGCTGGGCTGCGAGCACTTTCCGCACCTGCTGTGGCGCAAGGCCCCCTACGAAGCGTCGCTCGGCCACGTGCCCCCCTGGTGCGCACACTTGTTGGACCACCTGGTGCGGTATGTTGTGCGGAAAAAAGTAGCGGACGTGCAACATCACAATAGAAAATTCTCGTCGAGGTACCCCTCGTTTCTGATGAAAAGGCACATGAACCCTTTCGACCTGAATTACCGCCGCGATCTGTCTTCAACACAGCAGCTCTCCGCGGCGGGACGACGGGCCGAGGAGATGGATGCGCGAGCGGGCCACTCACTTCAGACTCTGGACGTCGCTGGGAAGGAGTCCTACACCCAGATTCACGTCCCGGACTGCAGCCGGGCCGCCCCGTTTCGGGACCACACCGCGCTTATGCATTGCAAAAGTATCGTACTCGTACTCGTAGAAATGCATTACAAAGTTACTCAGCATGAGAAATGAAATTTGTGATGCGGATTTAGCTCAAGAAAGATATTTGTAATACATGATTGCAATACGAGTACTTTTGCACAGCATAGCGCTGGCGCACAGCGACGACGGGTGTGTGGAGACAAAGTACAGCATCTTGCGGGTATCACAAATGCAAATACGTCTGGGTCTGGAAACTTGTGATGCTAAAATGTGGATGATGGAAACAGTTCCGAATGCAACCTAGCATGACAACTTTCCAGATCGCTTTCTCATAGGCAATCCGCATCAGAAACTGCGTGCTTTCATTGTACAAAAGAGGCTGCAGCGACTGTTGTAGGTTATACAATACAGATTTCCTAGGTATGGAAAGCTAGCATTACAAGTTCAAGTTCCAACCTTCCAGACCCAGATATATTTGCATTGCATAGCGGGCCACCAAGCACAATGTCGCACTGGCGTTGATGTGGGTGGCGTGGTTTCGCATTGCGTATGGTGGAGTGAAGCACTACGAGGAGGAGCCCTCGTATGGAAGCGTCAGGTTTGAAATCGTCAAAGTTGAAATAATAATAATTTGCAAATGCATAAAATGCATGACCCGCGGTACGTGTGTTGCAGAGCAGGCAAGTGAGGCCGATTGTAAGCCTATTTGGGTTCACAGCTCGAGCTGCTAAAGTAGCATGTAGAAAACCATTCTTCTTTGCCTAAACAGCATGACAAACGGGATTTAGGGACCACCGAAATTTGTCATGCGCCATTTGGAAACTGAGTGGCAACTGGCGTCCATTTTATGCATGGCAAATTATTTCAACTTTGACGATTTCGATCCTGACACACCCATACCTCGTTTGTTGGCGACGACGGACAGCGATACAGGATTGTTGCGAGAAGCAAGAAGAAGAAGAACAAAAAAAACGAGAACGATGTGGAAGATCATCAGCACGAGGAAATGAAGAGCATAAAGAACGCAGCATTTTTGCAAGAAGAGAGGATATCCACAAAAGCGATTTTGCTGAACAGGAACGCTACCGAGTACAAGAGGAGGAACAGATATCCACAGTAAATTTTCCGCACACGACATAGACATACAAATGCGGTCTCTGCATGACAAAGCTTGCCTTCCATCCTAGATAGCGTGACAAGTGGCATGCTCTACTAAGTTGGCAAAATTTGTGATGCTTTTTGTACATCAACAAGTGCGGGAAATTTACTGTAGTGGATAACCGAGCTGATGCTGCTGCTGCAAGAAGAGCAAGAGCCGAAGCTCGCAAAGCTGCCGCGAAGAAGAAAACACTGGAGCTGTCGAACTTTCTGCACCACAACTTCGCGGACGCCGGCCCGCACTCCGTGATCGGTGCCTACGTAAAGGTGATGCATGACCGGCTGGATTTTTTGCTGAAGCAAGAGGAGAGCACGTTCGGGACGAATAAAAAACGACCACTTGAAATATACGCAAAGCTCTCCTCTTCCATCTCGCACGTAACGGGCAAGGACTTCGCGGCGATATCCCTTCTGTCCCTGCTGCGCAATTCGGTGGTGGCTTTGCACGACTACACGCCGCTCGGGGCCTACCTGCGTTACGTGCAGTCCGCAGCCAACGCGTTTCAGTGGGAGCACGTGACGACGGGCCTGTGGGAGCGGCGCCAGGAGGAGCTGGCGACGCTGAAGCGGGTGCGCTCTGGGACCTGGCACCGGCTCTCCCCGATGGTTACCGACGATGACATAACCTGGGGGCTTGCGGAAGCAGAGCTGAAAGAAATTCATCGTCCTAGCAGGAATAAACCCTTTCTACGAAAGAACTTGTGGAAGAACAAAAACTACAGAAATAACGCGGGCCCTTCGGCCCCCAACTACGGCGACGAGAGCGAAGCAGATGTTGGCCACAGTTCGACGGCCTCGTCGCTGTTATTCTCGCTCGACGGGCTGCCCAGCCGCGTCATCGAGCAGCGGTTAGTGCATCTGATCGAACGCGCACTGCACTTCCCTGCCGCCCTGGCGGTGGACGTAGCAGCGGCCGACAGCCCGGACGACGTTATCGACTTTCTTTCCACATGGAAGACGCTGACCCCCGAGGAAGAGGACTGGGTGCTCTCCCGCGAAGACAAAAAGCTACTTCTATTACAATGAAAAATGCCCCCACCGCCGAACTTGGGAGCATTTGTATTGCAAACCTTTCCAAGAGAAACATTCGCCCTCTTGCATCTAGCAGCATCACAGATTTCCAATCGTGATGAACAATAGCGACAATTTGTATTGCAAAAGATCCCAGCAAAATCGGCGCTTGTCATGCAAGCAATGCTATATACGCCCAGACTCTGCATCACAAAGATTCATATTCCTTTCACGCATGACAAAATAAAAGTTTTTATTTGGAGACTTCGCATCACAAATTATTGCAACTTTGGGGGTGGGGGCATTTTTCACTGTAATAACTTCTCGGAAAAGAGGACACAGGCAAAGCCACTGCATCCACACGCCACCTCCACGACGCTGCCACGAAGGCGAAACTGCAGCGCGCCCAGAGCGCCGCGGGACAAAACCAGCGCGAGCGGTGGTCGGTGCTGTATACATTGCAAATATGTCTGGGTCTGGAAGAATGCAAACTTGTGCTGCGCATTTCACAACACAGAAAAATCTTTCATGCATAGGCGGCAAAAGCTGCCCACTGCCACTAGTTTCTGTCACCAAAGTGGCGCATTTCTCACGCGGTTTCGGCATTGCGGAAGCCTCTCGAAACCTGTGACGCTAGAGCTTCCATGACCCAGACCCAGACCTTCTGTGTCATGCAAAAGCAGCATGACTCTTCCAGACCCAGACATGTTTGCATTTGATATGCTGCACCTCGGCGCGAAACACGTGTACGAGCGCTGGTTGCCCTATGGATGTGTCAGAGTTGAAATCGACAAAGTTGAAATAATTTGTCATGCATAAAATGGATGCCAGTTGGAACCCAGTTTCCAAGTGGCGCATGACAAATCTCGGTGGTCCCTAAATCCAGTTTGTCATGCTGTTTAGGCAAAGAAGAGTCATTTTCTCATGCTACTTTAGCAGCTCGAGCTGTAACCCCAAACAGGCTTACAATCGGCCTCACTTGCCTGCTCTGCAACACACGTACCTCGGGTCATGCATTTTATGCATTACAGATTACTTCAACTTTGACGATTTCAAACCTGACGCTTCCATATGCCCCACATCGTGACTCTGTTTCGAGGAAAAATCGAAGCGCACACGAGGAAGGAAAATAAGAAGCAGGAAAAGGACCACGACAGGGGCGAAGCTGACGGGACGACAACAGTTGGACGACACAAGAACCAGAACGCCAGTCGTGAAGAACAAGACCGCAAGCCAGAACAGAACTTCTACGAAGCCGAGTATGGGCGGCGGAAAAAACTGCTGGACCAAGCCGACGAGGCGAGCAGGTCCCGTTGGGAATTCTTCCGCTCGTATGGGGATGAAAAAGCCGAGGAAGAGATGCACCGCTTGCTGCTACTCGGAGATCCGAGTGAACATGCTGCACACGATCATGGTGGCACGTCTTATTACATGATGAAAAATTCCGTGCCATATGATAGAAGAAGTAGTCCTGGTCCGGCGGCTACGATGAACAACAGGAGGAACAGCAATCAACACCTTCATGATCATGCGGAAGATGTTGAGGTTGACGATGTGGATGTTGTGACGAGTCCTCGTCCTGGATCTTCATTTAGTGAAGTTCCGGACCGCGACGACCAGGGACACTACGATGACGACTTGGAGGATAATTTTTCCGTCCCTCCCGCGGTGGGCTACGAGTTCGAGGTCGAGGAGCATATTATCGACGAAGTGATGCCTGAGGAGGGAACGACGACCAATGACCTGCTACGGAGATCGCAGTTGGACCGCTTGAGTAGTAGAACTGCGGAACATAGTACTTCCACCTCGCCGTCCCTTTTCAGCGGAGAGGATGAGGTAGTGGAGGTGTAGGAGGCCATGATGTTGAAAATGGTAATGGTGCGAGGTGTGATGTAGGAGAAGCGCCACTGCAGAAAACCATTTCTTAACTTTTGTTGTGTCGACAACATGCTGGTGCTATTAATAACGCTAAAAATATGCAAGATGAATGATAGATAAGAATCACACATGATATGAACAACTTTCGAAGTGACACTCGACACTGCAGCTAGTAATGCTGCAATGACTTTTTTGACTTATGAAACTACTCGTATTGGATTTCATCGTTTTCCAGGATAGAACTCAGTGAACAGCAGGACAGAACTTCAGACTTCCTTCCACGCAATTTTTATGTATGACTTGACTGGCGGTGGCTTCGACGCTGACCTTGAAAAGCTCATCAGCATTTAGCGCTCCCCATAATTTGTCCCGTTCTTCCCTTTATGTAGCGACGCTTGTCCACTTTATAAAGTTTCTCTATTGTTTCATCTGAATGCTACGCGGATCGTACTATGAATTTAATAGAATCCAACATGCTATTGATGAGATAATACTAAAACTCAAAACTTCTTTATTCCACCAGTATGAACGACAATATCTTGCGCACCGTAATATCATGAACGATTGGCTAGAAAAAAAACTTTCGAATTAACTGTACACGAAGAGCAGGAAGTGCGGTCGTTTCGCCAAAATCAATGTACACATGCAGAGACAAGACGAAAATGACGGCTACACGACCATACTTGTTTGCGCTGAATGATTAGTAGCTTCCTTTAGCAGCTATAACAATTTATTTTGTGACTCCTTCTGAGCCTGTACATAAGTCCGACTAAACAACAGAAGGGGCGGCAACATACAAACAAAAAACTAAAACACTGTATAATAACGTGGAAGACCGAGGCTCCGACTATAAAGATTTTTTGCCTATTAGCAAGCACACAGTCAAAGGATTTTCGCGTCGATGTTCCAACTGTTCAATGTTGAAGCTCAACAGAAACAAGCTCAGTCGTAAGTTGTGCTAAGTATTCCATTTCCATCCCTACATCAGGAAGGAAAAGGAAATGTCGCAAGCCAGCGCAAGAGGCGCGACCGTTCAACAACTTCAATACGCCCATCCACTGGCGTTACATCCATCCTGCTTCCAAGATCAAAACCTTTCGCAAGTAGAACTTGGCGCGACTGCCGGCAATCCCACTCATTTTGCTGTGATAGTCCATGTGGACGATGCGACAGCACATTCATTCTTGCCTCATCGCTAAGGAAAAGAACGAACTGAAGATATTGATTCTTGTTGCTTCTATTGATGTCCTAGAAGCAATAGCAGTACTCACTCTCACACTTGAATTCCATTGCTTCTGTTGCATACAAACGATCATGTACCACGATGCCACCAGCGACACAACTCTCCTACGTTTTTATGTCAATGTAAGCTGTAATTTATTTTTCCGCGACACAAAAAGAAAACAAAAACTTCATGGCTCTGTAGTTTCTTCAGTGCGGCGAAGCGGGAGATAGTTTCCCAAATTTCAAAGTACTAGAAGTGTACAACATTTACTCTTTCTCATAGAAGAATACTAGCAGTCGTAGTAGAAACAATTCCACTGAAAATGGCGCAACCCATCGAGCACCGGTTTTCGCCATACACTGACAATGGTGGGACGGCAGTTGGCATTGCGTGCGAAGACGGTGTATCAACTGCAAAAATGTCTGGGTCTGGAAACTTGTGATGCAGAACTCTGGATGACTCAAATATTTGCCAATGCAACCAAGCATGACAAGTTTTCAGAACGCTCTCTCTTGCTCAGTCCGCATGAGAAACTGCGCTTTTGCTTGACCAAAGAGGGCGTCTTTTTTTTCTTAGTCATGCAGTACAGATTTCACAGGAGTGGAGGACTAGCATTACAAGTTACATGCTTCCAGACCCAGACGCTTTTGCATTTGATACGGTGCCGTCATCATTTCCGATAAGCGACTTTCCAAGGGATACTCGATACACACGAGAAATAATACCAAGGTTTCTTCAACAAAATTTTCTCATGTTGTCGTTGCATGTTGCGAGGAGGAGGAGACCACGATGTACTCAAAAAATGGTGGAACAACTTCGTGTAGTTTCAGTTTCGAATGCAATTATCACCTCAACAATGACCCACCTCTCAACATAACTTTCTTTCATCGAAAACAAAAAAAAATACAGACGACCCAACTGACATCGAAGTGCGTGATTACGAGCTGTGGAATGAAAGCAGATGCGATCACGTTGCACCGAATGCTGAAAATCAGAATTACAATGTAAGTCCAAGTCGGGCGATGATTTGATGTTTATTTCGGTGTCTCTATTGCTATTCGGCAGAATTGCATGAATTTTGCTCTGCATGATTTCATCTACATATTGGAGGCGTGGTCCTCTGTTCAGAAAAACCACCCGTCCGAATCCATCGAAGAGAAAATAATGCGAAAGGAAAACCAAAATTTGCGCGTCTTTTTCCTATTAGGTACCAGCACGAGCATCGGAAGGAGCCATCCACCACAGCAATCGCCCAGATGCTTTCCACGGTGCTTTACGGAAAGCGGTTTTTTCCCTACTACACCTTCAATATTCTCGCCGGAACCGACGGCGAGGGAAAGGGAGCGTGCTACCACTACGATGCCATTGGGAGCTTCGAGCGCGTCGAGTATAACTACTTGCTTGAATAATTTGTCATGCATTTTGTACAGTACGTGTTGTACAACTACGGAAAATTTGTATTGCGTATTTCGCTTTAACCGCTTCAATCATTTCTTCACGCCAGCTACACGACGTCGGGTAGTGGAAGCTCACTCGCCCACCCAGTAATCGACGCCGTCATACAGCAGGGAAATTACACCGAGGACAAGAAGAGGAAAGCGCCACTCAAGCTCGCAGAAGTGCTGGACCTCTGTACTACGACTTCTACGCCGCTTTGCGATTTACAACTACGCTTTTCTGATTCTGCATCAATGCAACATTGTTCGTCCGTGCTGGATTTTGATGAAATCAATATCCACCTAGCCATGCTTATAGATACACCTGAAAGTCCAGTAGGTCTGGATTATCCCGTACACACAACTACGCTGTAGTTTCACTTGCACCTGAAACAAGACCTCTCGTCCCCAAGTACCACGTAAGTGAAAAATATAAATTTTAATTTTTTCCAAAATTTTCTCTCGTTCAGGCCGCGACGTGATGACTTCGACTGGCGAACGCGACATTTACACGGGCGATGCTTGCGACATTTTCACGATTGACAAAAGCGGGGTCGTACAGCAACCAAAATTCGAACTGAAGAAGGACTAGTAGGGGTGGAACAATGCGACCTACTACTGCTTCGCGATTCCTGTCGCAGACCCGGACCGGGACCCCGAGTCGTGATGTTGACAATCAGACGAGTTTTTGAAAATTTTAATTTTTCGATTTCGAGGCGAACAAGAGCCCAGCCCTGTGTGGGACGAAAGAAAAGATGATTAGGCTGGATTTTATTCGCCGGAAATAGGTGATCGCTCTGATCGTCATCTTTCGAAAGTAAAAGCCTGTTACCGGTGTGGCGAAGGACATCGCTCTAGTCTGGGCACCAAAAGGTACTAACAGGACGAGACTGCTTGGTGTTCACAATGACTTTCGATTTCCGCTAGGTGCTTGTTATTCGTCGCTTCGCCAGACAATTTGCTCTAGCTTCGCGTTTGTTCCGTCTTTCTGCTGCAATTTTTCAGAAGAAAGAAACATGGAAAGGTACGAATATGAAAAAAAAAAACTACACACCTCGTTAGTTCGTGGACGTGATTTTAGTACACGCATGTGAGCAAGAATTTGTTTTGAATTTGATATCTTTTTCCGCCAGAAAACCTGCGAGGAGATCTGCAAACATGCAGTTTGTTCGATCCTGATCTGCTTGCCGTCCACCTTTCTTATTCTTCAACGACCGCGGAAGAGCCGTACCACAGTGTCGGAACCGAAACTCACATGACTTGTCAATTTCGTCAAGTGATGTACAAGAACTGGATCAATTTTAACAATAGCGCGCGGATGAATCACATGGCCATGGGTCAAAAAAAAATTTGAATTCCAGCAGATTAATTAAAGATGGACCTGGATGACATCGGAATTCCTTCCTTGGTGCCGGTTAGCCAGCTTGGCACACAACCGCAACATGCGCCGCCGCTTGCTTCTGTTTCAAATAACCCGCTGACCGGAGGCGGGATTCCACCTGGAGGTAGTTCCTTGTCCTCCCCTCCGAGCAACCCCTTGATGACGTCGCACAACCCGCTCATGGCCGGGCAACAGCCCTCCGGTGCAACTAATCCTTTGCTTGCCGGAGCGCCGGCGTCAAATCCGAATCCAACTCCGACAGGAGCAGGAGGACCCAGCTCCAGTACAACTAGCTTTTTCGGATCTGCTGCGGGTGGTGGTTTGTCCTCTTTTCCAGCATCATCTGCGACGCCACCGTTGCAACCCACCGGGCAGTTCAGCATGACAACTTCTGCGGGAGTTGGTGGAATGCCTATGACTATGCCAGGAGCTGCAATATCAAACAGTGGCCAAATCCCTGGGTCCGCCGCGGGTGCCGGGCCGCACCAGAACCGCACTGCCGCGCTCGCGATGGCCGAAAAGGCGGGCGCGCTGACGGGCACACTGGTGGGGGGCGCAACGAAGTTCTTAGCCGCGGGGGCTAGCCAGGTGCTGCAGAGTGCCAGCGAGCAGATGCACAGAGGATCAGCAGCAGGTGGATCTTCCTCGATGAGTTCCTCTGGAGGAGCAGGTGGTCTACTTCCTGGGTCGGGGGCTGCAGCTACGGGTGCTAGTGTACTTGCAAGTGGAATATCCACAGTAAATTTCCCGTACAGGTACAAATGTGGTCTCCGCATGACAAAACTTGGCTTTGATCCTAGTGTAGCATGACAAGTTTTACGCTCCAAATGCAAATTGGTGAAATTTGTGATGCATCTTGTACATGTACGGGAAATTTGTATTGCATATGGAACAAGTTCTGCTGCATCCACTCTTGGAGCGGCAACGGGTGTGCTCTCGTCCACCGCTTCGAATTTGATGCAAAACGCGCTCTCCAGCACACTGCAGTTCGAGGACCCTTCGCAGATAAACGCGGGTAATACCACCCTCTACAACGCGTTACCGGACGCAAAGCCACCCGAGGTCGTGGTAGATACCAGTCGCCCAGTGTACGTGAAGATCAACCGGACAGAAACGAAACTTAGTTTTCTACTGCAGGAATACACAGACTACGTGATAGAGGTGCACGACTTCGGCCGGGACCGCATTGTGAACCACAGGTAAGGAAATGGAAGATCATTTGGTCGCACTGAAGAACACCAATCGTGTGGGTATTAAGTGCTCCGCGACAACACCCATGGCCATGAAAAATTTCCGCTAGACCCGTTCATCTCAAGGCTGTTGGTTCTGTTTTTAATCCACACTGTTGTACAACAAGAAACTGCAGATGCATTTGCATGATTTCAGGTTCAACGACTTCTTCACCCTGCACGCGGCGCTCACGCCCCTGGACCTAAACCTGCCCGTCTTACCGCAGAAAGGGATGGACAGCACCGACCCGGTGGTTGTAGAAGACCGAAAAGCGAAGCTGAGCATTTTTCTCCAGTACTGTCTGAACAGCGAGGTGATCCGACTGGAAAAGCAGCTGCACATCTGGAAATTCCTCGAGTTCGAAAACGCCGGCCTGTCCGTTTCGCGCTTCGTCTTCGGGCCGGACTTTGTCCGCAGCAACCTGTTCAAAACCTTACCGAAGCTGTGTGTCGACGAAAAGTACGCCACGGAAGTGTACCGGCTGGCCCACCCCGAGGTGCTGCAGATCTGCACCGACCACATTCTGAACGGGAACCCGCCGGAGTGCTTGGCGCAGGCCGCGCAGTTGCTGACCGGGGCGGTGAAGGTGGGCAAATTGAGCGTGGTGGAGCAGTTGCAAGGCAAGGTCGGGTTCCTGCAAAGGCTGTTCCGGGCCTTGGACGTGCCAGATAACTTTCCGTATTTATACTATCGGTTCTTAATACAGCATGACAAAGTGCCGATTTCCCAGCTGTTTCTGTAGCACTAGCAGTGCATGCACCTGCACGACGAAAAATTGCGTTTTGATGCTTCTCCGTTGATATAAAGAATTAGAATTTTAAAAATTTGTGAAGCGATCATTGACAGCTGATACAACTAGCACGCAACCAATGCATTCGCTAGGTCTATTCGCGGTCTGTTGTCGGCGATCTTGCTGAACAGTGGCGACTATGAACTGCAAAAGCATCCTCGTACTCGTACTAATTGCGATCATGCATTTACAAATCTTTTTCTTAGGGCAAATGCGCATTACAAATTCACTTTGTAATGCTGAGCCAATTTGTGTTGCGATTTATACTAGTGCGATACTTTTGCAATGCATAGCGACCAATTTCCCCGGATCATGACCGCGACGCTAATCGAGTATCCTGTGTAAAAACGTGCCCGCCCCATAGTCAAGTTGGGCACTTAGCAACACAAATCTAGACGTTTTGGGGGCCACGCATGACAGGTTGCAGTGCGTAGCGTAGTGCAGGTTAGTAAGGACAAACGCATCACAAATCCATCTGCTCATCCTGTTTCCAGCATTACAAATTCCAAAACACGAATGGAAATACCTCTCATGATGGGTACCCGCATTACAAATGTTTCTGTAGATGGAAATCTGCATGACAACTCTGCGGTGGGGACGTTTTTGGTTAGGATATCGAGGCCCGGGAGGTCATCCTGCAATTGCTCCATCCCCAGAGACCGGCGGTGGTGCATGAGCTGCTGGCCAAGCTCTTCTGGTTCGCGTTGGAGGACGACTTGAAGCAGTTTCTGTTCTCCGAGTCCGGCCTCGGGCTCGTCGTCGCACTGTTCAGCTCCCCGGACCGCAACACGCAGATTGTGGCCTGCATCCTATCGGGCAACGCAATTATTTCCGGGGCCTGCGAGGCTAGTCGCGCGATCGAACTGCTGGCGAAGACGGAAGAGGTGTGGGCCGAAGCGACGGGTTTGAGTACTACTACCGGCGGCGAGCAGCTCCACGACCCAAATTTGCTCAAGTTAACCGCGGCGCTCTGCACGCACCAAACCAGCCTTGGGAGGGTACTATTTATACAATCAGTGATTTTTGACAGACGCGAGGAGCCTCAGCATTTTCATGCTTTATTTAACTTCCACTTCGTTCTTGCGTCCGTTAGCGTTAGCGTATCCGTATGTATTGCTTGGGAATAGAATTAGAAGCCTCGTTGACTTACTTGTCGGCCTCTATCTTTGAAGTGAGCGTTTTGTATGCGATGATGTTTTGATGTACGCACAGCCTTAAAGACCTTGTTCGTCGACAAACAAATCGGATTTTCAATTTAGGTTTCCACCCTCTTAATCGATCCCCGGTTTGCGAAATACGGGCTCTGGCTCCTGCAGAAAGCGAACCTGAGTATGCGCAACCTCCAGCAGATCAGTGCGAATTTGACCCGCATTTTGGAGGTGCCGGACCACCCCTGCCGGTTCCAGGCCGCGGAACTCCTTTTGAACTCGCACAACAACCAAGCAGCGAACGGTGCAGGCGGGCAACAGATGTTCGACATCTCCAGCAACCTCGACGGCCTGCCCGCGTTCGAGAAGTCGTATCAAGTGCAAAAATGTCTGGGTCTGGAAAGTTGGAACTTGTGATGCTAACTTTGGACTCTAAAGAAATCTGTATTGCATGACCATCAAGAGGAGCCACATTTGTGCTACGCGAGGAGGGCATTTGATGTCATGCGGAAATGGCATCAGGAAGCCTTCCAAAAATCTGTGATGCTGGCTCATGCATTACAAGCATCATAGGTCATGCCAGACAAGCATGACAAGCCTTGATTCTTCCAGACTCAGACATATTTGCACTTGATAAGTCCTTGGAGAAAGCGATTCTGGATCCTCTGGCGGTTTCGCTGGACAAAACCGGTGTGGACATCGCTATGCGTTGCAAATAAAAAAGTATCGTACTCGTATTAATGCGAGTCTAGCATTACAGATCTGCTTTCTTACCTGAAACTGCATGACAAATTTCATTTTTCTTCTATGAAAGATTTGTCATGCAATTCATACTAGTACGATACAATTATACTTTTGCATTGCATAATCGCAAAAATGAAACAAAACACCAGCTGGCAGGTCGACAAGGTCTCCTCCAGCTTCCCGAAACTCGCAGTGGGCAACGAACATTTCCAGGCCTTTGAGAAAACGCTGGCGGCGTACCTACTAGAATCAATCCCTCTTTTGGAAGATTTCCGTTTCATACTTAGTTTCAAGAGGTCGTATTGAGAACAAGAATAGGTAGATGACGTACTTATATAGCCAACACGGAACACGAACATCCGGCGTTGGTGGCGCCGTTCTTGTGCGACTTCCAAATACAGTTTGACGTCGAGAATCAAATAAAAGAAAGATCGTACTCTTTTCGTTTATGAATTGTCATCTCCCTACTTACTCTCTACACGACAGGTATTTGTCCATCCAGGGCGAGCTGAAAACGTCGGTGAAGCAAAACGATGACTACGCGGGCGACCTGCTGCGCATCGCCGAGAACTGTCGGGGGGAACTGAACCTGCGCACGTTTTCCGACGCGGAGTATCCCAGCAAAAAGTGTTAACGTGAACGGAATTTGTGATGCAGCAATACATCGCAAAACATAAACATGCCAAAATTTGTAATGCATAGCATGCATATTGGGCTACATTTGTGATGCATGACTGCAATTTGTGAAAACCGTTGATGTTAACGCTTTTCCTTGTGATACGGAGCGCGATCAGTACATCAAGCGGCTTGCGGGCCTCGAGGTGACGCATGGTCAGGCTGCGGAGCAAAAGAGGGACTTTGGCGAGAAGGATGGGAAGTTGCAAGAGCTGACCCAGTCGCTGCAAGCCAAGCAGAAGCAGATCCAGGACCTGGAACGCGGGTTGCAGCAATTGAACGTGTATCAAATGCAAAAATGTCTGGGTCTGGAAACTTGTGATGCTAAAATGTGCATGATGAAAACACTTCCGAATGCAGTCCAGCATGACAATTTCCCAAAACGCTTTCTCATAGGCAATCCGCATGAGAAACTGCGTTTTTGCATGACAAAAGAGGCTGCGGCTTTTGTTGGTTATGCAATACAGATTTCCCAGGAATGTAGAGCTAGTATTACAAGTTCCAACCTTCCAGACCCAGACATTTTTGCAGTGCATAACGTGGAATCCGAGCAGAAAAAACGGCTGGTCGCCACCCAGAAACAGATGCTGCAGGCGAAGCAGCAAAACCTCGGAAACGCGGGGTCCCAGGATCAAGCGACGCAGATCCGGCAACGCCTGGAACAGGTGCAGGAAAGGCAAAAAACGCTCGCGATGGTCCACATGAAGGTGCAGCAAGGGGATCAATTGAACATAGGTATAGATGAACAAGCGAAAGCGTTTTCGAAATCTTGCTATAGTACTTCTCAGCTGCCAAGGCGGAGGGGCTGCGTTTATCTTGCTGCGTATCAATTACAATTAGTGTACCACGCTGATGTACTACTTGTACGAAAAATAAAGATCCTGGAACTTTTTCCACATCCTCTAGACCCCTACCTCACTGCCGCTGGCTTAGCCGTTGCGGCCCAGGGACGCGCACAGCAGGTCAAAGTGGAGCATGCCCACTGGAAGCAGCAGGAAGTAGCGCTGAATCAACACTTGGCGCAACTTAGCAATTTCGATCCGAGGAAGCTGCAGGAGGAAGTCAGCTTGTATATGAAAATTTTTATTTTGTTTGCGTCGAGCAGTTGTGCAGTTGATGCTGGCAAGGTAGACGAGGTCAGCGAATTGGTCGTTGTTGTACACATCATTGTGTTTCTTGAAGATCATGTTGTGAGAAAAACAATATGTATATGTCGACGAAGAGTTGAAATAAAACAAAATGACCGTTTATCAGATTGGAGCGGCAGATCAACGAGAACGAAGCATTTCTATTGCAAGTGGACGGCAAGAAGGCCACCGCGGGCGGAAAGCTGGCAGAGCTTATGTCAGTGCACAACTCCCTTCACCCCTCATTTGTCATGCAAAACCCAAAACCCAGTTGCTGCCCTGTGGCACTGTTTGCATGACAAATTTCAGAAGCCAAAACAGTACTACATCAGGTATTGAAATTTGTCATGCAAAAATTCCACGTGTACTGGTGTTTGTATTGCTGTTCATGCCAACATACAAATGAGGCGGATGGGGGGTCGGGGTTGTGCACCCTCATAGAGCTGAAGGTGGATTTTGAGTCCGAGCGGCACCTTTACACCTCGCAGAAGAATCTCCGGGACGAGCTCATGCGGCAGGCACACCAGAGCGAAACCGGGGTGGCGGACCAGCTGCGCAGGGCACAAGCGGAGATCCAGCAACGTCACGAGGGTAAAAGTAGTAGTCAATCGATTTGATGCAGCGTATGTGCCAGGAGGTCGGCGTCCTTCAAAGCACTTGTTCTAAAGATGAAATGAAAAAAAAACTCTATGACCTCACCCCGACGGCTCACGCACACCTTCTCCGTCGCCCACCGCGAATAAATTAAAATTTAGGTCTGTCCAACTTGATGCGTGCCAGCAAGGATCTGGGCGCGCGGAGTGGCGTTTTGGAAACGAAGATGCAGGGGATCAGCCGGCTACTCGAGTCGGAAGTCGAGCACCGCCAGAACTTGCGGCAGACCATCGCGTCACTTGGGCAGTATTTGACGCAACTGGACTACGATTTGTCGCAATTAGGACAGCCGGGAAGCGGAGTTGTGAGCAGCCCAGCCACGGCGCCGGGGGGCGCATTCGTGTCAACATCTCAGTCGGGGGTCCCAGCAGCGGGGTCGTCTCCGGCATCTGCTACCGCTGCAGTAGGGGCAGTTCCTCCACCGATCGGAGATTTTTCGATCGCAAATACGACAAACAGTATGGAAACTACCGCCGCAACTAGTTCTAGCAGCGCCAGTGCCGCGGCTACAAGCCTCGCCGTGAAAAAAGGGCTCTTTGACGACGATCCGGCACCGGTGCCGGCGGTTGCACAGAAACTACCCGACACACTATCCAGTAGTTCGACCGCGGACTCCCAGAATGGTGCGGTGTTTCCGGCTAGCTCTCTAGAAGTTCAACCGACAGCAGCAGGTGAGACAGCTCCTCAACCAGTTGTACCTCCCCCAGCAGCAGCAGCTCCGGCAACAATCGACGGAGTTGCACCCCTTGCCACAGGAGTGACCGTCCCTGCAGCGCCTCCAGCGGTAGTTGACCCGAATTCCGCGCAGCAGTCCTCTGAAACGAGCTCCAGCGACTTTAACATGATTGACGATTTATCGGCGCTTACCTTGGACGTCGGCCCGTCGGCGGCGCCGGGTGGAGGTGCAACTACTGGCGCGGAGGCACCGGCACTCAACAAAATGGACCAGATCTTCAATGACGAATTTTTCGAGTAGAAAAATAGCCGGGAGGAGAAGTAGATTATACAGGCTGGAAAAGTGTTGTAGCGCACGAAACTAGATGTAAGAAAAACCGAGCTCCGTCCGTGATAAATCTAAGTTCAGGCGGGCTGCATCGATACGATATCCATCGATACTTCTTTCGAAGAAACGAAAAATAGAAACGAAATTGCCGCGTCCGGGTGGCAAAGCAAGCTCCCTACGGATGGTGGCGGTGAGTTTTTGCTCAGCACTCCGCTAATTGTTTTCGGATTCGGGAGTTTGCCGTTTATAAATTTGAATCGGCATATTTATATTTTGCGATGAAAAACCCTTGTTTTTCCTTTCCGATTTTCTCAATGATCACAAGAATGACACGAATATTAAAGACGAAGTGCAACAAATTATACAAACAAATTGGACACCCCGAATTTTCTACATGCTAATTTTGAATGTAGATTGGGGCTAGAAATGATGAAAGTTGGGCTGTCATTTCGAATTCGAGATGTCAACTTTCACGATTTTTTCAAGAAGGAGTCACAGAGAAGTTTTAGTTTTAGCATCATGCCATTATTGAGCAGCTGATGCGTAAAAGCATAAGCTTACTTTTTTCCTTCGGTATCTTTTGTTTCGTGTTGTGGCCTCTGTCGGTCGCTCTCGATTCCGATGTTCCATTGATTGGGATAAGTTGCGTGGGCTGCTCCACAACAGTGTCGTTTTCTCTGGGACGAGAATTGGGCAGGTAAGAGTTCAAGCCTCCACGGCATTCTGTGCTCAGATTGAAGACGAATTGAGAGCAACAAGCTGGCGCCCCCGACGGCGACATCTATGAGAGATCAAGGGCACTTTCCGCTCCCGCCCCGCGCCCCAGCATCGCGACCCACGAAAGTAAGTATATGTGAAGCTCTATTTCGCAGGTTGCAGCCTGGACGACACAGACCTGAACGGATCGATAGATACTAAAAGACCTAGTAGTAACGTATAATTTTTGATGGCAGCTTGTTCGCTGCTGTTGCTTTTTGTCGCGTCGTGCTCAGTCCTCCTAAGAATAACCGAAGCCAAGGCGCGTTTGTTGAACTTCGCCCTACAACAACCAGTAAGTGCAAGCTGCAAGAAGATGCGCCAGCCTTTAGTTCCTCATCTCCCCACGACGTTGCTGATGAAACAGCTGCGCGCGTCGACGTCGTCGAGGACTGGTGGAGCAGCCATCTCGTGTCTTCGCGCGACGACGTTGAATCGCTGTGACAGTGACACGCTGGCAGTTCGTACTACATCAACTCATTTTCCCAGACAGGAGGAAATATGGAACCGCCCAGGAAGACTTTCAGTACCACGTGGGAGTAACATCGTGCTCAGCATGCCACAGCAGGCGAGCGTGTGCTCTTCTTCCTCAAGAACCTTTTTCGGTACTTGCAACTATCCACGCGCCTGCTGCAGTGTCGTGGTTTCTTCGTCGAATAGGACAAAGACCGCAGAGCGAAGCATCTTGTTGAACGGTGTTTGTCATCATCGACCACCTCCAATTACAACGTCGGGAGTACTAGGACGAGTAGGTGTTAGAAGTGGTAGGAGTTTCGCCTCGATACCAACGAAGGAACACCCTCTGGTTTTCCACCGTTCTATCCCGAGTAAAACGCCCGCCGACCCCCCGGACGATGTGGAAAAAGTGTTCATTCTCCCGGGGCTCCTGGGGTCCACCGACAACTGGGTGCCGGCCACGAAGAAGCTCGCGGCGAAAGTCCCCGGGAAGGATTTCATCCTCATCGACGCGCGCAACCACGGCAAGAGCTTTCACGCTCCGGACAGTAGCTTTGAGGCCATGGTCGCGGATCTGAAAAGGTTGGTAGACAGTCATACAAGTAGTACCGGCTCTACGACACCTCGAAGCAGGGTTTCAATAATCGGGCATTCTCTGGGCGGCAAAACGTCGATGCGGTTCGCGTTGAAGCACGCAAATCTGGTCCGTAAGTTAATCGTCGTGGATATCGCCCCGCGGCGCTACAACGTGGACTACTACGTGTTGTTACTGAGTCACCTGCAGGCAGCCGCCGGGACCACGCACTTATCTTCGCGAAAAGCGGCCGAGGCCTGGTTGCAGAAGGGACTGGATGAGAACCGGGCCGGGAGATACTTTGAAGAATTTTACCGGCAGCATGGAATGCAGGCTGTAAATACGCTAGAGAAAACGACCTCTTCATCAGCCTCTGCTCGGCAAGCCATGGTGGAAAAGGTTCTGAACGACCTGAGCACCGACAAAAACCTCCGCGCTTTTCTGCTGAAAAACCTCGCTACCGCGGAGGACAAGTCCAAGTTGGAATGGAGGCCGAACTTGCCTGCGCTGCTGGCGAATTGGCCAGGTTTAGCCGGTGGGTTCTTTGATGAGGGTGGAGACATCGTCGATGCGGTCAACATTTCAGCGCTCGACAAAACGGCGATGCCGCCCTGTCTTGTGCTGCGGGGCGGCGCCGGCGGCTACGTGGAAGTGGACCGAGATTTGCCCGAGTTTCAAAAAATGTTTCCCGAGACCGCAATTGACACGATTGACGGCGCAGGTCACTGGCCACACGCCTCGCACACAGATATTGTCGTGGAAAAGATTGCGGAGTTTCTTTTGAACTGATCGTGACAGATAAGTTTCTAATATCGCAGTCGCAAACAAGGATTATTTGATTGATGCTGACAGCAAGTAAGTTCAAGCCTTCATTCTCCCAGAGGGACGAGCTGTCGTTTCTGCAACTTTTCCGGCTTTGTGTTTTTACTTGCTCGTGGTTCCAATGATAGATCTTAGTGACTACAATCCCGTTGTGCACGGTGGAATTGTCCTTCTCCGATGTGCGCAGGGAAGTGACGTCAAATATCAAAACCTTAATCTTCCCCATGATGTGGAAAAATCGCTCGGACAACTGTTGTCCGAGCGATTTTTTCTCAGTGGGATTAGCGATTTTATTTTACAGGGTCGAATGTGGTCCCGCAAATAACTTCACCCCTCCCCACACCCAAGCCCGGAACAAGTTGGGGCATGTGCCTCGCAAGCTGTTTTCCCTCGTGTCGGGACAACACACGCAACTAATACTAGGAGGCCAATAGCAACACGAAATGAAATTAGTAATTGGGAATTTTGAAATTTCAAATTTTTATTTTTATTGACGTACGAAATCCACGAAATTCCAAAATTTCATTTTTATTGAGTACGCCGCAAGATATTTGCTACACGTTGCAGTTTATAGTGGTCGCGAAAACAGTGCGACCAATGGTTCTCCTATGACTCCTCCTAGCCGGACGAGGCATGAACCTCGCTCCAAAGTTACCGGATGAAGACCCCTAATCCCCATAAAGAAAAATCGCTCGGACAACTGTTGTCCGAGCGATTTTTTCTCATGGGGATTAGCGATTTTTTACTGAGTCAATATGCTTCCGGCTGTCCAAGGACAAAGTGGAATCGTCCTTCTTCGAGGTGCACAAGGAAGGACATTCTGTAAAAATCCCTTTCACTACAGCCTGTGTGTTGTGGTGCCGGTTTTGCCGGCCAAAAAAGTGGCCCGTCCTTCCTTGGAGGGCCATTTCGAGCTGCGGACTTTTCGTCTCGCAGCATGCTATGGTGTCGGTTTTGCCGGCCAAAAAAGTGGCCCGTCCTTCCCCGGAGGGCCATTTCGAGCTGCGGACTTTTCGTCTCGCAGCATGCTATGGTGTCGGTTTTGCCGGCCAAAAAAGTGGCCCGTCCTTCCCCGGAGGGCCATTTCGAGCTGCGGACTTTTCGTCTCGCAGCATGCTATGGTGTCGGTTTTGCCGGCCAAAAAAGTGGCCCGTCCTTCCCCGGAGGGCCATTTCGAGCTGCGGACTTTTCGTCTCGCAGCATGCTATGGTGTCGGTTTTGCCGGCCAAAAAAGTGGCCCGTCCTTCCCCGGAGGGCCATTTCGAGCTGCGGACTTTTCGTCTCGCAGCATGCTATGGTGTCGGTTTTGCCGGCCAAAAAAGTGGCCCGTCCTTCCCCGGAGGGCCATTTCGAGCTGCGGACTTTTCGTCTCGCAGCATGCTATGGTGTCGGTTTTGCCGGCCAAAAAAGTGGCCCGTCCTTCCCCGGAGGGCCATTTCGAGCTGCGGACTTTTCGTCTCGCAGCATGCTATGGTGTCGGTTTTGCCGGCCAAAAAAGTGGCCCGTCCTTCCCCGGAGGGCCATTTCGAGCTGCGGACTTTTCGTCTCGCAGCATGCTATGGTGTCGGTTTTGCCGGCCAAAAAAGTGGCCCGTCCTTCCCCGGAGGGCCATTTCGAGCTGCGGACTTTTCGTCTCGCAGCATGCTATGGTGTCGGTTTTGCCGGCCAAAAAAGTGGCCCGTCCTTCCCCGGAGGGCCATTTCGAGCTGCGGACTTTTCGTCTCGCAGCATGCTATGGTGTCGGTTTTGCCGGCCAAAAAAGTGGCCCTACCCCGGAGGGCCATTTCGAGCTGCGGACTTTTCGTCTCGCAGCATGCTATGGTGTCGGTTTTGCCGGCCAAAAAAGTGGCCCGTCCTTCCCCGGAGGGCCATTTCGAGCTGCGGACTTTTCGTCTCGCAGCATGCTATGGTGTCGGTTTTGCCGGCCAAAAAAGTGGCCCGTCCTTCCCCGGAGGGCCATTTCGAGCTGCGGACTTTTCGTCTCGCAGCATGCTATGGTGTCGGTTTTGCCGGCCAAAAAAGTGGCCCGTCCTTCCCCGGAGGGCCATTTCGAGCTGCGAACTTTTCGTCTCGCAGCATGCTATGGTGTCGGTTTTGCCGGCCAAAAAAGTGGCCCTACCCCGGAGGGCCATTTCGAGCAGCGGACTTTTCGTCTCGCAGCATGCTATGGTGTTGGTTTTCCCGGAGAAAAAAGCGCCCCCCCGGGGCACCGGCTTCTTTCGAGCCCGAGCCGCAAAAACGGCTGCTAAGGGCTGTGATCTGAAGAGAGCTTGGGGCACTTTTTGGCCGCTCTACTCCGGGCCAAGCGCCCGTGGCTTTTTTCGAGCGGCAAAAACGGTGACGACATATCCTGATCTGAAGACAGGTCGGGGCACTTTTTGACCGCTCTCTGGGCCACGGACGTGCCCGTGGCTTTTTTCGAGCTGCAAAACCGGTGTCTATGGGTCGTGATTTGAAGAGAGATTGGCGCACTTTTTGGCCGCCCTCTGGGCCACGGACGTGTCCGGGGCTTTTTTCGAGCTGCAAAAACGGTGTCTACGGGTCGTGATTTGAAGAGAGATTGGGGCACTTTTTGGCCGCGCTCGGGGCCACGCGCCCGTGGCTTCTTTCGAGCCGCAGCAACGGCGTGTACAGTTCGTGACCTGAAGAGAACCGGGGACACTTTATTGTATAAGAGAGCTGCTTTTTTTGAACCGGTTTTGCTTTTGCCGGCCAAAAAAACCGTTGCTTCGGAAACCAAGCCGGGTTTTCTTGATGACGCATTCACTCTGCTTCTGCATTGGACCCAAATAAAAATAAAATTTTAGATTTTCGCGGATTTCGCGGATAAAAAAAAGGCAGACTTCGAAAATTCGCAGAAAAATAATAAAAAGCAGTGCCACCGCTCTGCTCAGTCGTATATCAGGCTATAATCCAAGGTCACGTTGTAGTTGTCTGCAAAAACAAAATTTGCTAATTTCGCAGATTCTTAAAGCTGTTAAAAATAAAATTTTGAAATTTCGCGGTTTTCGTAAATCTTTGAGAGCCTATGTCGTTGTTGATGTAGTTGCTCTCTCTCTCTCTTCGTGCCAATCTCTTCCTCGTCCTCGTCTATTAAGTAAAAGATTTGGTCTTTATTCACGATCACGTCGCGAAGAACGCTCATCATCGTACAAAAACAACAACAAATCGTCCTGTCGTGTGCGTTGCCTCTACGTCTATTTGATAGATACAGAACCACAACCAGCATCCGTAGTAGCGTTCTTTCACTTTCTTTTCGTCCGCATACAAATCTGGAAAAAAGGATCTATTCGTCAATTCGTTCCGTTGAGCTTTCGTTCTGGTGTTTCAGTTCCGCCGCGTGATGATTATTGTAAGTTCCTTTCAAGCCTCCCCTTCTTCCGTCGGCATGATGAATCAGCACACAAGCAAACGTAAAAGTCTCGCACTCCTTGTTCCGGAGAAGCACACCAACAGCTACATTCCCTTTCAACCGTCGAAACAGAGCACGCACCACCACGTCACTCACACTGACTCTTAGTCTTACTTACCCGTAGTTGTATGCGAATCTCCATCTACCCTGATTATACTGTATGTGTAAGCCCCCGGAAAAAAATATTCGTAGAGCCATAGAACCGCCGTAAGTTTGACCCGAAGATCCCCGCACTTCTGTACACGTACACGACGACCCAAATTATACGGCTCATCCTCTTGTAGTTCTACCAACTTTACTACAACTACACCTTCTCCTCCTAAAGATGAACGGTCTGAACACGAAAGGACCCCGGTCCGCGAACTCGGCCCTCACCGCCCCGTCCCGGATGTTGCTCCCCGGTCTGGTGATGCACCGCGCGCCCCCGAAGAAGAAGAAAACGGGGTCGCCGACCAAGGACAACGAGGCGCTGAAAACGGTGATCGTGCACCACCACATCTACCACCACCACTACGTGGCGCGGCAGAAGCCCACAGCGGGGTCGACCAAGCTGGAACCAGTTGAAGTGGTCCCTGTATTGGAAGATATTAGCGAGGTAGTGGAGGAAGCGCCCCTTGCGTACAACGCAACAGGGTTTCCACTGCCAGGAGCGAAAAAGAAAAAATCATCCTCTGTGCAAAGACCGCAAGATGCTGGTGACCACGACCACCACGACCAGCAAACAACAACCGCCTACATAACGGAAGTGACGGAGGAAAACGAAAACGAAAACCAAACGTTGATAGACGCGCGGCAAGCAGAACAAATCGACCTGGCGAAGAGACAACAGCAGCAGTATGAGCAGGCGGTGGGGAGCAGTTTGGAGGGCGCGAGCTGGAACGCGCTGACCTCCAACGCGAAATCCGCCTCCAGCACGTCGACTACCCTGAAAAGCATCATCAGCCAGGAGCTGAAAGAGATGGACGAAGAGGAAAAGAAAAGGCGGGAGGAGAAGGCAATAATGGCTGCAGCACAAGAAGCCGCAGATCCTCATGCAAAGGAGGCAGCAGTGGTTTCGGGTTCCACGACAAGCGTTCTTGGAGGTGGAGCTGCGCCAGGACCGGATTCGTCGGGCGCAGGAGCAGCGGATGGAAGTGCTACGGCAGCTGCCCTGGTCTCCTCAAGTTCCAAGGAGACTGTACCTACTGCTGCAGGTAATATGGAGGAACAACAGACGGCACCCTCCTTGACACAGACTCCCTCTGTCGTGAAACCGTTCCCGTCTCCCTACGATGATGCGACGGGAGGAGCAGGACTGGGAGCGCCGGCTCAAGAACCAAGTGCCTCGCATCAAACGGCATCTACTTCCCCAGTGCAAGTACAGCTACCTGCTTCAGGTGAGCAAGCAGCGGGTGATGTCCCCCCCGCGCCTCAACCCGCCCCCGCCCGCCCCGAAACAGGCACCTCCTCGGTGGAAAATGTGATCTCCGCGTCGGAGGCCGGCGAATCGGACCGGTTTCTGGGCGAGTTCGCGCAGAACATTGGGGAACAGGCGTTAGAGTATGGTTTGTTTACCCGAATTGAGAAGGAGCGGATTCTCGGGTTGGTTTCGAGTCGAAGGACTGTGAGCAAGGACCAAGATGCAGGTGGAAATAAAGATACCACGAATAAGACCGTGAGAATCGAAGGAGACGATGATGAGAACAACAGAGAAGACAATCTGGCCAATGATCTCAACGAAGACTCGCCTCGCAGCGACGACCGCCGGTCAATGCCTTTGTTCGCCCGGGGGATTTACAGTGGCATGCACGCCGACGATTTGGCGGAACTTAGGCGTGAGGAGGAGGAATATTTGAAAAAGAAGGAAGCCGAGGAGAAGCGGAAATTGGAGGAGAAGCTGCGGCAAAACGCGCAGATGCTCGCCGATTTGGAAGCGGAGATGAGCGACATGCTGACCGGTTCCTCCGACTACGACAATGACAGTTCACCAACTAATGGTACCAATATCCAATCCGAGGCGCACCGTGCCGCGAAGGAGCGGAAGAGGCAGAGAAAGAAAAAAGAGTTGGAGGAGGCGCAAAGACAGGCGGAATTGCTCGAACAGGAACGGCTGAAGCAGGAGCGGTTGACCGAGATCGCGGCGTCCGCGAGTAAGATGGAAGCGGAACTGAATTTGTTGGAGGAAAACATTCTATGGCGGCAGTACGCCAGGAATTTGCTCGCGGAGGAGGACGAGATCGCGGCGTTGGTTAAGAAGGGAAGGAACACGAACAACCGGAAGAACATTATGGGAAAGAACCGTCGTGACCCCAGTTCCATGGCCCAGATCCCAGACAAGGAAATCGCAAGTCTGGCGGAGCAATACAAGCTGCTTCCGAAGGTGGTAGAAGAGGAGGCTGGCGAGGAAGAAGAAGAAGGGCAGGCTCTCGGTGCAGAAACAGGCATGATTACAGCAGCTGCGTCCGCAGTAGACGCCGATGTTCAGAATCAGCAACAAGCTGGTCGTGCTGACGCAGACGCCGAAATCGCCGCTCCCGAGCATGATAACGCTGACCAGCTTGCCAAGCCAGCCTTTAACCATCTGCTCAACCGCATCACCGAGCTGGAACCCATCGCGTCCCCTTTCTCACAGCTGCTTAGGCGCGAGCGGTTGGGGCGGCAGTGGGGACAGGCAGAGGTACTAAACGAAAATGCTGGCGATGATGCTGACGAAACGAACATTCACCATCGGTGGAACCTCCTCGGACGGCAAGTCCCTTTGAGCCCCCACGCGATCACGTACGACTTGGAGGAAGTGGATCTGTTTCTGCAGAAAACGGAACTCGATGAAGAGGAGCAGGAACAAAAACGCCTCCAACAGCAGCAGAAAGAGCTGGATGAACTCCGGGAAAGACAGAAGATTTCCAGGCAGAAACTCGAGGAAGAGGATGTCGGCGGGTTTTTGGCGTTTCAGAGAGGCGGAACCAGCATGGGAGACAAAGCGGTGATGGAAAGGGAGAGAAACCAGAAGGAAAAGGGTCACAGCGGGTTGACGAAGGATGATAAGCGCATGAGCGAGCATTTGAGAACCGATTTGCTGAACAACGAGAAGAAAAAACCGCCAGGGAGTTACAAAATCACGAACGACGTCGGCGCACACGGGGAAAAAATCATCCACGTACACCACCACATTTCTATGCCGCCTTACAAACGATTGTACAACAAACCATCGCCGAATGACAAAAACGCGAATGTGCACTTCGTGGACAGTTTGGATCGGGACGCGACGGAGGAGGAAAAAATCCACCGGAAGATCGACAGCCTGGCAAGCGAAATTTTGTCCACGACACCGAGGAAGGAATTGTTCCCAACTCTGGAGCGGCGCGACCACTCCGCGTCTGAACTTCCCTCCTTCGCCACGCTGCGCCGCGTCCCAGTGTTGCAGCCGAACGGAGCGTATGTGACGGAGGTCGGGCCAGATCCGTCGTTGGAAGTGTTGATGCCGAAAGGGAAAATAGTTGAAAACAGTCCGCAGTTGATGCACCAGCAGGAGATTTACCACACTCCGGAGGAAACTTTGACGGAAATCAAAGTCGATAGAAGTTTTAAGAACCACGAGCAGCAGGGCCACGACAATGAAGATCTCGGTTCGTCCCGGCAGGAAATTGTGCACACGCCACTGACGAAACGCAACTTGAATGCACTGCCAACGGCGGTGTCGCCGGTTCTTGCTGGTAGTCCATCCGGAGGTACAACACGCCATGTTCGAGTTGTCGAAGACGGAAGTATCAAAACTTCTCCACCAGTTGGAGCTGCTGCAGGAGCCGTGTCTACGTCTACTCGGAATCATGGCAATCCGTCTTCTACCAAGATGACCAGCAAGAAGAAAAAACACCTCGAACATCACTCCGACCGCGAACCCGCCCCCGTCGGAGTTCGGATGCAGGGGCAGACTTTGTATTCCCAACTGGAAAAAGCCATGATGGAGGCGGACCTGGCCGCACCGGTCATGGCGGACTTTACTGGATATCTCAAACTTCAGTACCCGGGTTCCGGCCCGCAGGGCGCGCGGTTAGCGGCGGTGGAAAACGCAAAGAGAAGAATCGCGCACCAGAAGCGTGGCGAGTGGGAGATGAATCGGTTGGGAATGTATTGGACGCCCGATGGGGACGTGGCCAAGATCAAAATCCCCCGCGAAACCTTCGACATCGACACCGGGGTGCGGAACGACCCCTGGCGGTACAGCAATAAAGTGGTCGTCCAAAAGGAGCGACTCATGCACGACGCGCGGTCTTCCGGCGTGAACGTACGGAAATCCGGCGGGATCAACGCCCCGAGGTCGGAGTTGGAAATGGGTGCGGACAAAGTGGATCTGTCCACCGAGGGGGCGCAACTGACACTGAAAAACGCGGAGGCCAAGCACTTCATCGGGAAGATCGGGCGCGGGACCATCGACGGGACGCAGTACGACATGACGCACCCCTATCCCGAGGTAGCGGAACTGACCGCGCAGGGTCAGACCAACTTCTTCTACGACCGGCCTCCAACCGTGGAAAGGTGGAAAGCGGCGGACGCGTTCTTCATTCAACTATTAAAAAACAAATTAGAGGATCAAGAGGACGAGGAAGAAGAGGGAACTACGACCGCTAGCGAGCCGCGGACGCCGAAGGGGAACAACAACAAGGATAAAAATTTTTCCGGCACAGCAGGAGGCCCGAACAAGAGTGCAGTCAGCCCTCGCGCAGCTGGAGATTCTGATTCTGCTGCCCCTGCTGCTGCGTCGAAGAACACAACGACGACTAATGTGGTCGTGAGCACAACTGGTGGAAAAAATAATGTGAAACAGTGGAAGGCCCTGAACGTGGCTTGTGACTACCTGCGGAACTACCTCTACGTCGAATCAGTAGCAGAAGTGCAGGTGTGCAGCGAGGTGGCGAAATTCTACTTGAAGAAGCAGCTCTTCCCCGAGGCGACGGAGGAAGCCGAGTTTATCAAAAAGCTCGCGGAGCAGGAGGTTTTATCGTCCTCTATGGCCGAATTCACCGACGATGTAGATGAGGAGGCGCTGGAGCTGGAAACGATCTTAGAAGACGAGTACGTCGTTTTAGAGGACACGACGGAGGGACTGGCTGAAGCTGCGGTGGAGCAGGACCTTGACGGCGACGCTGAGACGCGGAATAAGGGAGTTTCGGTTCAAGAGCTGGAGGAACACCAGCAAGCTACAACTCCGGAATACAAGCCGAAGAAGCCGAAGAAGATCCGTGACAAGTCAGGAAAGCTGCGTTCTGCGCGGTTAACCGGTTACACGGACACCGCCGCGAGGTGGCGGTTCACGAGCGACTCGAACGCGATGAGCGTGCGGCAGCGCGCAGAGGGCCGGATGAAGATCGTGAAGCTGAAGGACCGCAAGGCCGAGCTGGCGATTGTCGCGGCGAAACGGAAGGCAGGCGGGAAGAAATCGGCGTCCCAGTACATAGCGAGTGTGCGGAAACGGATTGTTGGTTTAGATTTGGGGAATTCTCAAATGGTCAATTCCCGCTCCTCGGTCGCGAAGGAGGTGAAAGCGTACTTCAAACAGGTGGTGGAACAGTCCAAAACCCCCTACGGAGCCGAGGAGTTCTGCCGCATCACGTTGGAGGAAGCCGTGAGAATCGCTTTTTCTAGCCGCTACGGGACATTACAACATGTCTACACGCGGTTGTGCCGCTACACCGGCGGGGGCACGATGCAGCGGATTGTGCCGCGGAAGGATTTGCTGCACGGCACGAACATCCGGACCATTCCCATCATATGCATTGCAAATATGTCTGGGTCTGGAAGGATGCGTACTTTTGATGCGCATTTCCCAACACAGACAAATCTCTCAAGCATAGGAGGCAAAAAGTGCCCATTTCCTGTTACCAAAATGAGGGATTCGCCATGCAGATTAAGCAATACTGAAGCTTCTCGAAATCTGTGACGCTAGGGCTTACATGACAGACATTTTGTGTCATCATGCAAAAGCAGCATGACAAAAATCTGCATTCTTCCAGACCCAGACATTTTTGCATTTGATAGATCACGCTGGACGGCGAGATGCACTCGAAGAAGCTGCTCCAGGGGCCCTTTTCCCGGCCGAACGAAGCGAGTTGGAAGTTGGCCGCGTGGTACCCGAAGAAGCACGCCGAGCTGCGGCGAGACACTAAGCGGGACGTGGTGACCGCCCGCCACGGCCGGAACTGGGGGTACAACTTCGTGGGAGGGAGGTTAAAACTGCGCAACCCGCAGCCGGGGATCACGGAACGGACCATGCAGCAGCACAAACTCACCCGGAAGCGCGCGAAACAGTATTTGGCGAAGCACGGGCCGGCGCTGGGGAAGCGGAAGTTGAAGCGGTTCGAGCCCTGCTTCAAGTTCAACAACCCGATTAATCTCCACATTGGCGACGAGCACGGCGAACTGGGCGGGCAGCGCGCGCGGTTGCGGAGTAAGAGCAAGTGGTGTGGTCTCGGGCATTTCGCCCGGCCGCTGTACAATGAGTGCGGGGAGCTCCCCTTGTACGGGTGGAAGCAGGAATTCAAATCTGCGAAGCGCGAGTCCAGCTACCCGCTTGGCCGCGTTTTAAACCCGCCCAGCGCCGCGGCCGCCTGGGGGGCGAAAAAGGACGAAATTCTGCGGTACCAAGACCTGTTGATCGAAAAAAGGGCGATGGTGGCGGGGGTCACGACGGTCGTGGAGACCAAGTCGCCGCAGATCAACAGGTTAAATCTGAAACGCTTCTTCAACGACGAGCACATCGATACCTTCCAGTCCTTTGGTCTCCCGTTCGACATGTTTTTCGATTCTCTTGACCGGGAGGGGAGAGGCGTCATCGATTTGCAAATTCTTCTCGGGTATTCCGACCCGTCCACGTTGGAGTGGAAGATCGAGTCCCAGATGGCGACTCGGATGAAGAAAACGGGCGGGTTCAAGCAGCTGGGGAAGAGATTGGGCCAGGCGCAGACGCCGAAATCAGCGAGCGCTGGAGCAGCTGCAGCTCCTGGATCATCTGCAGTGCCGAAAGCTGGACCCGGTTCTAATATGAAGAAGACCACCCTGGTCGTCGGCAGTCCCGGGGGCGCGACGTCCAGCGCGCCTTCGACAGGGAAGAACAATATTGTCCAGTTGGGTGACCACAGCGCGGCCTCTTCCCCCGGCGGCGCAGCAACCTCCGCGACCAGTCCGTTTGGCGGCACCACGGAGTCCGCGCTAGAGGGAACGTTAACGCTCTCGTTCGGCGCCAGCACCAGCCTCTCCTTAGTGAACCCGATGGGGCACAAATTCAACCCAACAAGGCACAACTCCTTCGGAAACCAGATGGCAGACGAGATGCGCAACCTCGCGGACGCCATGCGTGATTTCGACGAAAGGAAGAAACAAGAAGAGGAGGAAAACGAAGAGACGCTGCAGCAACTGGTCGAGGACGAGCTACCGAAATTCCTGGTCCGCCAAAGTTTAACAGACAGTGGCATGGTGCAGGCGGTGTTCCGGTTCCGCGACTTATTTGTCCAATTTTACCTGCCCTTCCGCGCCCGGAAGCCGGCGGGGATTGAACAAACCGTACCAAACAGCGTGATTGGCAGCTTCTCGCCCGATTCCGTGATCCCCAGTTCCGCGTTCCGCAACGCGTTACCCTCGGTACACAACCTGTTCTTTCCGGATTTGGTACAGAACATCTGGCAGGAAGCGCGAGAGCGGTATTTGGACCGGGGTGACAAAGCGACCATGAAGCTCGGGTTGGTCTCCGACGCCGATCTCGCGGGGTTACTGTTTTTCCGGACACTGTCCGAACGGAATCGCGGGATTCACGGCACGGTGATCGAGCAGGGGCGGGACCTCGCGACGTTGCACTTCTTAGATCGTCCGCAGGAGGTGAAGCACGTGATGCCGTTTGAAACGGTGTTGGAGCACTTGACTACCAACGCACAAAACCACCCGAACCCCGGGCAGTACTTGCAGGAGAATTTTGACGCCGCGATCGGGACGACAAGTTTGATGGAGTCGATTAGTTATGTAATGCAAAAGCATCGTACAACTAGTATAAATGGCATTACAAATTGGCTTAGCATTACAACAAATGAAATGTGTAATGCGGATTTGCCTTAACAAGAAGATTTGTAATGCATAAATGCCATTAGTACGAGGACGATACTTTTGCACAGCATATTAGTGATCCTTATGCCATGTTCGCGGAGCCGATAAGGTTGGACATGATCGATGAGGAGATAATCGGAGGAACTACCAGTGGAGGAAATTCTAAGGCATCTTCTGCGCCGAAGACCAAAGCCGACCGGGACACTTGGTCGATCTTCCGCTGGATGAAGGTCGCCAACCGCGCGAGTCGGGGAACTACAACAAATCGAGAAGCCGCGGCAGTAGAAATCATACCGCAGAACAACAAGAAGAACACGTTTCTCCACCCTGGCGTCCCGAAGTTGAACTGGAGCAGTCCTGATAATATCTTCTCCCGAGATTTGAGGACCGCGATGAAACAGTCTCTCTTCGGACCGTTATTCGCCCGGCCGACCAGCAGCCAAACCGCTGGTGGGGACGAGAGTGATAGCACCGGAGGTGGTGCGGGGGCAGCTGATGGTGCAACGGGTCGTACTGCTGGCACTGAGAACAAGAATTCCTCTTCCTCCTCCAGTGGAACCGACTCGTCGACCGAAGGGGCGCTCAGCAGCGCGGACGAGGTGCAGAACAGGACTAGAAAAGCAAATCCAAACACAGGCACAGCAAATACTGCTGGAGGTGCAGCCACTAGTACAACGACACGTGGCGCAGCCGCCATGACCGTGGAGCAGCAATCCTCGGCGAAACTTCTCGAGCACGAGCACCCGATATGCATTGCAAATATGTCTAGGTCTGGAAGGATGCAGCGAACTTGTAGTGCGCATTTCGCAACACAGACAAATCTCTCATGCATAGGCAGCAAGAGAAAAATTTGCCCATTTCCTGTCACCAAAATGGGGGATTTGTCATGCGGATTAAGCAATGCGGAAGCTTCTCGAAATCTGTGATGCTAGGGCTTCCATGACAGACGTTTTGTGTCATGCCAAAACAGCATGACAAAAATCTGCATTCTTCCAGACCCAGACACATTTGCATTTGATACCCGAGCTTGCGGCACCACCATCGGGAGCACAGTTTAATTCCGGAGATGAGCTACTTGGACCTGCAAAAAGCCACGTTCGACGAGTTTGCGAGTTACTTACAAGACCGCCAGCAACGGTTACGGAAACTACGGCACTTGCAATTACGCAGACGCGGACCTTTACCGAAACGGCACTTCGTTACGCGCGACAAGACGCCCGCGCCGGAGTCGGAGCTGGGGAAGTTATATCAGCGCGAGTACATCAAGGCCAAAGCGGCCGGGGAGGGCTTTCACACGCCGGGGTTAGCCGCGGTCCGGTCAAGGATGCGCCGAGACTTCTTGCGGATCGCGGTGCACGACCCGTCCGCCCCGGGGGAAAAACAAGCCATGATCCAGGACCAGATGAGGGAAGACGCGAAGAGGAAAGCGACATTGGCGACGTCTGGGGCGAACAACGGGGCGATGCAAAGATCCGCCGCGATAGGTGGGAGTAGTGGTTCTACTTCCGGAGCAGGAGTGAATGGCCTCAGCAGTCCCGAACGCGCGATTTCCCCGGAAATTTCCGGCACCAGTCCGATCGAAGAGGTCGCCGGAGAATTGGATGAGTCCGGTGAAAAGACCACGACGTTGCAAGTGGAAGCGCCGGCTCCCTCGCCTACAGCTAGTGCGACAGCTGCAGGAGGGGTAGGGGAGCAAGGTGCTGGTAGTCCGACAGGTGCTGCTGCCGCTTCTCCCCCCGCCGCTCCGATCTCGACGAACAAGGCGGAGCAGATGGTGTTGAAGATGATTGCGGAGACAGGGAAACCGCCGACCCGGATCATGCTTCTAATGAACGCGGAGAAGGAGGCCCGCGCGATCGCGGCGCGAAGGGAGCAGTTGTTTTTGAACCAGCAAAGGAAGAACCGGAAAAAGATGCAGTCGAACGACGTGGCACTCGACTGGTACGACTACGTGAGTAATACGAATAGATCCCCCTCCGTGTTACTGCGGAAGCCGGGGTATCACGTCGCCATGCACGACCCGAATGGGCTGGTGTTTCAGGAGTTCGAGAAGCAGAAGGACAGCTTCGAGAAAACGAGAGAACACTTGAGAAGAGCGTTATTGCAAAGATCAGACCCGGAGAAGCGGAAGTTCGCGAAGAACGCGCTGGAATCGGTCATTCCAGTCGATTTAGGGCCGCAAGAATTACAGCAGGTGTTATTCGCCCAGAGAAGGAGCTTCGCGGCGTTCGAGCGCAGGGCGTTGAAGCTGAAGAAAGATTTGGGTAGGCAGACGTTTGAGTTGAACAGGATCAAAAAGCGGCTCGCCAAGTGCACGAACCCGTTCGATGACGACGGCGACGAGAATGAGGAGCAGCAACAGGACAATGTGAACAACATCATCGACCAAGTCGCCGTGATGAATCCGAAAACCGGTCTGCGGCAGGAATTGATCGATCCGAACACCTATCAAATGCAAAAATGTCTGGGTCTGGAAACTTGTAATGCTGCGTTGGGAATAGTGAATGCTCTGTAATGCACAGGCAAGCATGAGAAACATCCGCGCCTTTTTGTGTTGCGTTTTTCGCATGACAAACTGCGTTTTTGCATGACAGGCAAAAGGGTCTGCTCTTCTTGGACGCGCATCACAAACTTTTTGGTCATGCCAGACAAGCATGACAAATCTCAAAATCTTCCAGACCCAGACATTTTTGCATTCGATAACACCACTGCGGACGACGCGGCGTTTAAGGAGGAGATGAACAACTATGCATTGCAAAAGCATCGTACTAGTATAAATCGCAATACAAATTTTCTCAGAAGGAGAAATGGAGTTTGTAATGCTGATTTGGCTAAGAAACAAGATTTGTCATGCATGATTGCAATTAGTACGAGTACGATACTTTTGCAGAGCATAACAACACAGGGAGCACCACGCAGAACAAAACCCAAACCATCTACGAGCAGTTCCGCGCAAACTTCTACGCGGGTGAGTGGGGAGAATCGATTAAAAAAGTGAAGGAAATTTCCGCGAAGAAGCTGGAGCACGTGGAACTGGATTGGAAGACGCAGCAGGTCAAGGAGCTCGCGGCGAAAATGAAGGTGCCGCGTTGGACCATGATGAATTTGTGGGATATGTTCGAACAGGTGGACGAGGACGGCAGTGGGGAAATCGAAATCGAGGAGTTCGACAAGATGCTGAGAAGGATTTACAGAGATCCACATTTGGACCCACAAGTCCCGGAAAAATTGTTCCGCAATTTCGCGCCGTTGGGCACCATGAGCGTCGTGGATTTCTTCTCCTTCGCGAAATTCAATGGGCTGCTGGGAAAGAAAGCGATACGGTGACGAAATTATCGGGGAGATGCAACTGTAGATCTATCGTCGTGAGCGATGGAATTTGTAAAATGCAATTTGAAGTTTGTTTCGTTTGAAGACACATTCTATTTTGACAGGCTTTTTTTCATTGATTCTGACTCTGACAACATACACTTTTTCGGTTTTGTTTTTATTTTGACATACAAGAACGTCAATTCATTGACGTTATCTTTGCCACGTATAAACCGTTTTTGACAACCAACATGGTAATTCGCATGACAGACATAAGTAACATGAGCCTGACCCTGACCGATTGAATTTGCAGGCACGAAAGTCCATAGTACATTTCTTCATATGCTCAGTTTTATAGACATTTTAGACAAGACTTCAGCATTCCATGCTCATGCTCTCACCAAGACTTTTTATACGTTTAGACATTTGATTTGAAAGCGCTTTCGGACTACAAATTCTCTTAAACCTGAAAAATTGCCTTGCACGATTTTTTTTTCGAACTTTACACAGAGATAACTCTTATTAACCAAGTTTTAAGAATCAAAAACATTCTGATTTACCACCAGCTTCTTTCCAATAAATAAGCATCTTGCTACCCGCAAACTTCCCGTGGAAGACATAACGTAACCCGTTGGGATTACCTCCAGAATCGTCATGACAATTATTCCCAATTACGCCCACAAAGAAAGTAATGCAAAACCCTAGCCGCGTCAGGGTAGCTGACGCTTAAATCAGCTGACGAGGTCGACGAGGCTGGCTGCATGGCATGCTCCCACCAAGAGAAGCAGTGACGCGTGACGTTTCGTCTTCGGCAGCACCCATCATCATTGATGTTAATTTCCGCATCGTATCCGCGTAGCGCCCATCCTACCGAACGAAGAAAACGACGGACTTCTCGGCAGACCTAATTATTGGGACCCTCATCATCAAACGCATGACGATCAACAAGAGCCGTGTCGTTGCGAATTACGTTTCGACGACTTCCTAACCCATTTCAGAGTTGCACGCACGAGAGGAATTGTCGATAGATACGAAGGCATTCAGTACTTCCTGAATTGAGTGACAAGAACTACAACATCTAGAAGCCCTTTTCGTTGATAGCACGCGTTGTTGCGGCCAATTTTCATTCTTGGAAAAAGATCCTAGAAGCTCTTGATCTTGTTGATGACGCAACCAAGTAGAAATTGTCGTTGGTGCCTCTAGAAGCTCGTGTCGTCTTCGTTCTTTGTCCTCGCTTCGGTCGCCTTTTTTTATTCGTGATCGACTAAAAATCGCTCGAGTCGTTGTTTCGTTTTTTCCATTTCATCACCGCCTTTGTAATTTGCTCTAATGGAGGCCAGGTGGACGATTGAGGGGTATTTGTGTTGCATTTGCCGTGCTGGAAAGAAAGAACAAGGAAAGGTCCTACTTTTGTACAAGTCTGATGGCGCCCATCAACATCAAAGCGCCGCCGCCGTTTTTCTTTTCGTGCTACTGATGAAAGGCGAACCATAGTAGACGAACCAACATTATTAAATTTCAAGATCACAAGATGAGCCGGGACCCTGCGCAGCAGCTGCAGCACATGATCGGAGTTACGCCTCCACTCCCCACGTCGCGTCCAGCCAGCGCAGCTTCGGCGCGTGCTGGAGTTGTCAGTGGACCACCATCAGCAGCCACGCGACCGAGGCGCAGACCGGTCTCTGCCACAACTGGTGCTTCCGGTATGAATACAACTACAACTGGTACATCACGAGGTGGTCGTCCACAGGCGCAGTTGAATCTTGAAAAGTTTCCGAACTCGTGGCAGCCTTGGGTAGAAGAGGACCCGAATGGGAATGCGCCGGGAACAAGGGGCGCCACATCCTCGTCTGACATTCGGTTGCAGCAAACAAATCGCGTCCACCGCCGCAAGCAAAATTACCAGTTTGACCACAACCTGAGCAACGCCGGCGCGGGAAAAATCGTGCAACACATTTATGGAACACAGTACTACAACAGCAACACCTCCGGTGGAGGGGTAGCAGCACATCTTCAGGTGCATGGGCATGGTGCGATGAACTACAACCTCGGAACAAATTTGAACATAAACCCCTCCGATCGCGAGGAAGAAAAAGCTCTGAACTCCCTGCAAGAGGTGAAACGACGGCTGCAACGGGAGCGCGCTGCGCAGATGGACCTCCGAATAGAGCTGAAGACGGCGCGGAGCGAAATCGCGGTGCTAAGGAACAATTTGCTGTACCACCAGCACGTGCAGGGCGAATCGCCGACGAAGTTGACGGCCAAGCAGGAACGGGACATCCAGAAGGAAGTCTTGATGCGAGAAGATCCCTCACCCGGGGCTGACGCCGTCATGGCAAAAAGCACAGCAGGTAGTCGTAGTCCAACGGGTCGGGGGGGTACCAAGAGGAAACAGCGACCGCTATCCGGCACGCCGTCGCCGCCCGGATGGTCCCCAGGATCTGCTGCGAGTGGGACTTCTCCCGCTGTTGCTCCTCTCTCGCCCCAATTAGAGGACGGTGCTGTTGCCACACCATCTTCCCCGCCGCCCGCTGAAGGTGCCCTCGTGGACCAAGTTGCCGATAATATCGCCACTGCGGGAGGTCCAGCGGCCACTGGAGCAAGAATTTTCGATCCCGGAGATGACAGCGCCGGCGGAGGACAGCTCCCCCTTCATCTCCTCCAGGCGGAAAAGCTGGACACCATTCAGCACCAGCTGCAGAAGCGCAACCGCGAGGTGGAGCACCTGAAGACCTCCGAGATGGCGAAAAAGTGGGAGATTCAGATTTTGCGGGAGAACCTGACCCTGGCCGCGGAGGGGGTGTGCGTCAACTACGACAATGCACAACTCTCCCTCCCCCTCATTTGTCATGCAAAATACCAAGTCCACCCTTTTCTCTTTGGCACATCTTGCATGACAGATTTCGGAAGCCGAAACAGCACTGGACTGGGTCGCGAGTTTGTCATGCAAAGGCTGCATTTATGCCAGCATTTGTGTTGCTGTTAATGCCATTCAAATGAAGGGGAGAGGGAGTTGTGCACTCGCATATCAACTGCCAGAAGTACATCAAGGCCAAGAAGATTGCCGAGCAGGAGGCGAACGAGCTCCGCGTGGAATATCCTGTGCAAAAGTATCGTACTCGTAGTAATTGCAATTATGCATTACAAATCTACATCCCAAGGAGGTAAAACAGCATGGCAAATTCCATTTGTCATGCTGAGGTAATTTGTAATGCAATTACTACTAGTACGATACTTTTGCAATTCATATGGAATTAGACGCGGCAAAAGAGAAGATCCGGACGCTGACGAAAACCTGCGCCATGTGGAAGAGCCGGTACGAAAATATGCACTGCAAAAATATCGTACTCGTAGTAATCGCGCCAATCTTCCATTACAAATCTGATTCCCAAGGTAAATCAGCACCAGAAATTGAAATTCCATTTCTCATGCTGAGGACATTTCTCATGCGATTTCTACTAGTATGATAATTTTGCATTCCATAGAAAAGGCGGCGCAGCAGATCCTGCAGTGGAAGGAGGTAGGAGCGCAGATGCTGCGGTTCGTCACCTGCAAGCGGGATGTGGATTTATCGCCCGCGGAGCTCCGCGGGGTGCAGGACGGGCGAAAGGCGGTGTTTTACGGCGGGGTTGTTTTCGTCCGGTATCTAGTCGGCACGAAGACGCCGGCCGAACCGCCCGCGGCAGCGAAGGGGGAAGAGAAGGTGAGGAAGGCGCTGAAGGGTTTCGAGGACGCACGGGCGGAGCGCGCGGCGCAGCTCGCGGCCGAGGAAGAAGCCGGAACCGCGCCGATCCGCAAGGAGCGACCAAAGGACGAGTATCAAACAAAAAAGTGTTTAACTTTAACGGTTTTCATAGATTGCAAATATGCATCACAGATTTTGCCTAACATGCATGCTATGCATGACAAATTTTAGCATGGGCACGTTTTGTGATGCATTACTGCATCACAAAATCCGTTAGCGCTAACACTTTTTCCTGTGATAACGAGAAGAAAAAACCCAAGGTCGGCGCAAACGCAAACTTGTTCTACCAAGAGAGGGGTACTGGCGCTGTTACTGGTGGAGAAACGACAGACGGCGAGAATGTTGTAGCTGCACTCCAGCACCACAAAGGGCTACCATCTGACGGCGCCGCTATTGCGGGTCCTCGTGCACCAGTAGTTGGTCTTTCCGGTGAAGCAGCGACCGCGACGGGAGTAGATCATGCTGCTTCTCTTGGTGCTGTCGCGCACAACCAGGTTGGAGAAGAACAGGACGTACAGCTCGTCATAGCGCCAGGAGCACACGAGAGTCAAGAATCTCCGCCGCCCATTGCAGAGCAACTTCCGCAAGAAAATGAAAATGATGCGAGCGGCATGAACGCGAACAGTGACGAGAATCAATCGCTTACGAAGAAGAGGAACCGACCGAAGGAACAGGAAGATCCCTTGTTGAAAAGGAAACAACAGAACAAAGAAGAAAGGTCCGCGAAGATAAGGCAAAAGCTTCGCTCTGTGGGGGAGGAGGACGAAGAGAGACTCCCAATCCCAGGTGCGAGCGGGCAGCAACATCCACCGAAGGGAATCTACTCAGGGGGGCAGCAGCAGCGTCCACTGACCGGTACGAGGAATAATAAGCGACCTGGAAGTAAAACACCTACCTCGTCTCGCGCGGGGTCCAAAGGAGCCGCGTCCTCTGCCTCTTCTGCAATCAATCGAAATGCGGAGCACGGAGGTGACGGCCAACATCACGTCGACCTGCAGCTCGAACAACCAGACAGAGACGCGGGCTCCCTGGTGGTAGAGATTGCCTCACCACAGGAACTTCTGCACGGCGATTCTCAGTTGTTGTTCCTCGGTGCTGGCGAACAGGATTTTCAAGGAAATCAGGAGCAGAGGGCATCCGCGGCAGCACCAGAAGACGGCGATACGAACAACAACGAAATTTTTCTCTTTGAAGGCCACCACAACGCCCCGGAGCCGGATGACTCCTCGTCGGCGCATCAGAACGAAGGCGACCCTGATGACGGTCCTGGCGATGTTAACGCAGACGATGAGGAACGCGAGGACATCAAGGGAGAAGACGACGACTCAAATGAAGATGATGTCGTGCAGCAAAAAAACAAAAAGCCAACATCCGGAAGTGGCGATGAGGATGAAACGGAACAAGCTCAAGACGGATCACCTTCACCAACCGCTGACGGTGTGACAAAAGAAAAGAAGAAGAAGAGCAAAGACGCAGGCAACGATGAACTAGGGTCCGGCGACGAGGAGGACGAGGAGGACCCGGACGACGAGAATATCACCCCGGACGGCAAGAAAAAGGAGAGAATTCAGCTGGAAAAGGACAAGAAGGCCGTAGTGCAGAAGTTTAAGGCGGAAGTGAAAAAGTTGATCGACTTATCCGCACGCGAATTTCCCGTACACGTACAAATGTGGCTTCCGCATGACAAACTTTTGCTTTTCGTTTTCCGTCAAACCTCTTCAGCATGACAAGTTGTTTCCTCTAAGTTGGTGAAAGAAGTTGTGATCGTGCATTTTGTACATGAGCGAGAAATTTGTATTGCATACGACTGCACGATGAACGAGACGGCAAATCTGTTCCACCGCACACTGGTAAACCGGAAGAACACGCTGCTGCACTCCTTGAAGACCTCCCACGAGCTGGAACACGAAGAGCTGCTCGACTTCCGCGAGCAGTATGAGCTCTGCTACAACGAGTGCGACAAGCTGGAGACGCTGAATCTGGAGCTCGGCGCGAATCTGTTGCCCGATTTGTACGAGCAGATCTCCGATTTGACGTCGGACCGCACGTTCTTATTAATGGCCATCAAGCAGTACTTTGACGGCAAGATGTATGGACCTGTCAGGATTGAAATCGTCAAAGTTGAAATAGTTTGGCATGCATAAAATGCAACGCAGAAAGTGCCTGTCTTGCAGAGTAGGCAAGGGAGGCAGATTGTGTGCCTGTTTCGGGAGAGAAACAGAGCTGCTAAAGTAGCATCACAGAAGGCGTCTTCCTTACCCAAACAGAATTACAAACTGGATTTAGGTTCTACCCAAATTTGTCATGCGCGACTTGGAAGCTTTGCTTCAACTGGTATCGATTTTATGCATTACAAGTTATTTCATTTTCAACTTTGTCGATTTCAACTCTGACACATCCATAAGATGCTGGAGAGCATCGACTTGTACGAAATGGAAAAGAAAATGGAGACAGAAAACTCCACAAGCAAAACCCTCGATGATAAGGTATCGTCCGCAAAAGTATCGGCGCACTCGTATGAATTTGAATTGCAATGCAGCAATACAAATATTCTTTTTTCTACTTCTTCCGGCATTACAAGTTTCAATCATTTTGGTCTTGCTGTCGTGATATGCGATGCCATCCGTCGTACTACTATCTAGTGCGCTACTTTTGCAATGCATATCAGGACGGGAACAACAAGTCAACCGGTGAAGCGGAGGAGGACGCGGAGGCGAGCAAGCTGAACAAGTTGATACTCGAAAACCGCGTGCTGAAGAAGGTTCTCTGGAACCTGGGCCCCGCGAACATGGACATTGAGGCGCAGCGGGCGAACATCATGCAGGCCCGGACCACCCGCATCATCATGCGAACAGGCCGCGGGATGGGGGGCGCAGAGCAAGACATGATAAGTTCCGGGCTGTACTACAACCAAAACCATAATCACCGCGGCACTTCTAGTCCAGCGAACAACCTCAGCCAAACCATCAAACACGAGACCGGCCGGGGCGGGGTTCGTACATCCACTTCTGTGCAGCTATCACCAACTTCTTCCAATTCTTCCCCCCGGACAGGAGGAGGAAATTTTTATCAGGGACAGCAACTGCAAAGGTTGCCACGCACCAGGGCGACCACGACTACGTCTACGGCCACCCATATGGCAGTGCCAGGATTGAAATCGTCAGAGTTGAAATAATTTGTGATGTATAAAACGGATGCCAGTTGTAACCCAGCTTCCAAGTGGCGCATGACAAATTTGGGTATGGCCGAAATCCAGTTTGTCATGCTGTTTGGATAAGGAAGACGCCTTTTGTCATGCTAGTTAAGCAGCTCAGTTTCTACCCCTCAATGGGCTTACAATCTGCCTCGCTTGCCCACTCTGCAAGACAGGCTTTGGTTTTCTAGGTGCATCTTATGCATGACAAATCATGATTTCAACTTTGACGATTTCGATCCTGACGCTTCCATAACCCAGACGGACCATCGGGTGCTGAACGCGTCGCTGTTGCAGAGCGATATGGATTGCAAAAATGTCTGGGTCTGGAAACTTGTAATGCTAAAAGTGAATGGTAGACGCACTGCAATACGCAGCTACGCATGGCAATTTTTTTGGCTCCCATGTCTTACGTATTCCGCATGGAAAGCTGCGCTTTTGCATGACAGGTAGGACGGCCTTTTCGTGCCTATACAACACAGATTCTCGAGTTATGCCAGACAAGCATGACAGCCTTCCTCTTGTTCCAGACCCAGACACTTTTGCATTTGATACGCGAGTCTCTGCTGCAGTTGGCGCACGAGTACGAGAAACGGGTGAAGGCAAACAAGCAGGTGAGCGCGAAGAAAATCCAGACGCTGCTGCGGCACACCGAGGAGGAGAAGGCGAAGCACACGGCCCTGTTCACAAACTTGGTGCAGCGGATTCTTGCCGCGAACAGCGCGGACAACAACCAGCCCAATCCCGCTTTCGTGGACAGCGTCACTTCACACCTGCTCCAATGCAAGCAGCTGCAGCAGCAGTTCGGGGGTGGTGGAGCAAGTTAAGATGTTGCACTACTAGAAGATCTTGGTCTAGACGAACTTGTTTCACTATTCGACAATAGGCTTGCGTGATGAAGGTAAAAAAATCGAGCCGCGTATTTGTACTACATGCGTTTCGGTTTCAGACACAGTAAAATAGTGGACGCTTTGTCCGTGACTACCACCCCGCAGCGGTAGATCTTCCGGTGGGTTCGGTCTTGCAAGGACCACGAGGTCATGGCCCGTGCTTTTCTCTATAATTTTTTCCGCGTTGTTCGTCTTGATGCTCACTGTTACTCCTTCCATTGGAGATGAGTTTTTGCCTCCTATTGAGCGAAGGTGTGGAATAAAATGAAGCCAAACTGACAGCTTCACAGTAGAGAACGAGTGCTACTTGTATGAAGACGGAGAGAATAAAGTGAGAGGCATCAAAGATCAACATGACAACATTGCTACATGATGCTTGATGTGATCAAGAACTCGCAAACCCTGGTCAAACGACCTACTTGTGTGAGTAAGTAACGCGGTAGAGTGACAAGACCGATTCTTGTGGACATAAACGTACAAACATGACGAGGATACCCGTGCGGAGAAGCGCATTAATTGCGCTTCTCACGACATCGTCCGGCAACAGCGGCGAAACTAGTTTCGTATATGAATTGCAAAAATGTCTGGGTCTGGAAGATTGCAACTTGTCATGGTAAATCTGAAGGAGCATGCAAAAATCTGTGTTGCATGAGTGCCAAAAGCTGTCCACTTTTGACCAAGTTGGAACGAAGTCTCTCATGCAGAATAGGCATGGCAGAGACCTCGCAGAGTCTGTCATGCTAAGTCCCGCATTCCAGACCACATGGGTCATGGAAAATCTGCATGACAAGTCTACACCCTTGCAGACCCAGACACTTTTGCATTTGATATCGTCTCGGCCGCGACAGGTGCAGCTACTAGGTCTGGCAGGTCCGCTCCATCTTCGTCCTCTAGTACCGCGAAAGTAAAAAACACCGTCAAGAAAAGCACAGCTACATCCTATGGATCGCAAAAGTATCGTACTACAACTAGTGCGGGCTGGTAAGTGCATTTCGAAATTTTATTTGCTCAGCATGAAAAATGAAAATCCAATGTGCAATTTGTGCTTGTGGTGCTGATTTTCATTTACTTAGTTTTAGTCTGAGAGATTGTCATGCATAAGTGCACTTGCTAGTGCAAGTGCTACAAGTGCGATACTTTTGCACAGGATACGCCCGCAGTATCAACATCAGCACTGGAGGCGAAGAGCAAGGCCGAGAAACTCGTGAAGTCGAAAACTACAATGCACTTGGAGCTCTCCAGCGAGGACAACAAGCAGGAAAGCGGCACAAAGAACCATGTTGTCGACGAAGGAGACGACGCTGAGGAGGAAGGAGATTCGAAAACCGCCCTGACATCGACGAAATCGGCAACGACAGCAGGGAAAAAGACCCACGAGGAGGCGAAGGCAGATCATGCGCAAAAAACGAAGAAAAAGGCGGGCGGAAAGGCAGAGCTGAAGGCGGTCGCGGCAAGGCGGACGAAAGACAGCGGGTTTCAAATGGGCGGCCTGGACTATAACCACCCTTGGACGAATCTTGGTTATCCTGCGGACAAAAACTACAAGAGGGTGTTGGGTTTCGTGTACCAGGACGCCCAGTACAGCAACGATTACGCTCTTCCAAGTACTACTTGCACTCTTCCTATTGTGTTTTTCTTTTTGATGATTGTGATTCTGGTTTCGCGAAAGGGAAAAAGGTACGTTCAAGTCATAACATACGAGGTCGTGTAGTATGTTCTCTCACGTGCGTATAATTTGTGTGTGCTTGTTATATAAAAATCCTGGGCTACACACTCACACAGCGGAGGCCTCGGAGGACTTCATAATGGCACCCCACATGGTCACGGCTACTATGAACACGATCCGCGCCAACAACCAGGGTGACAACTTCGACGCGCTCAACCCCATGTTCATCCAGGAACAGAACGGGGAAAATACAGCAGTGTCCAACGACGCGCTTCGAACATCGACTATCCTGACTGATGCCAACCAGTGCAGAAAGCCCCAAGTGTGCGTTTTTGTGCGTGGGTTCGTTGCCACTATGTCGTCCGCACAGAGACCACAAGCCATAGCTGACTCCACCCTGGTGAACACGTTCGACCCGATCGGCGCAAGTGGTGGAACCCCCGGCCGCGAAGAAAAGTGTTGCGATATAAGTTTATTTGTAATGACGTTTTTATCTAGCAGAGTTAATCATCATCATGGTAGTACCGCAGACAAAGTGTATTGTCGTTGAATCAATTGCGCCGAGGAATAGAACATCACTAGCATTGAACGAGCATTCGAGACACTGACTGGTAAATACAACTAACACAGCGATGCATTGAAAAATTCAGGTGGCCGTTTGCTGCGGCAGCACGGGTTGGAGCCGCAACGACAAGCCAGCCTGGTGTGAAACCGACATGGACCGCCACTTTTAGAGCTGGACCTCTGCGACTGAAGATGATCCGAATGTATGCCTGCAAATTTCTCGAAGCTGATGCCACGGAGGTCGCCACACTCGATGGTATTGTTGATGTAGTTCAGTACAAGCACACGGCACCGCCGCGAGAGCTGCTGGTGGGCCTTTTTCTTTTTGTTTCGTCATCATACAACTACATGACTAGAACGTTGTATGTAGCGGTTTGAGCGAGAGCGCATCAGATATCGAGATATGTAATTATATGTAGTGAGGTCACCGAACGGTTCTAACCGGGGAGTTTTTTTGCCACCCAGACAGCAAAACGACCGGCAGTTTTCAAGCGGGCGAGAGTGTTTTTTGACAAAAAAGATTTTCAATTATCAAGCGGCCGGGGCGTTTGCGGCAAAATAGCCCGGGCGGATTCTATCGATTCCCGCGGGATAAAACGACGCAGGGGAGCCGGCAAAAGGGGCGCCCTTCTGAGGCGTCCGGCGCACCTATTTCCGTCGATTTGGGGCGCCCAAAGAGGGACGCCGGAAAAATGCGAAGACGGCCAAACCCAAAGCTTCGAATCCGCATGCTATGGGGACCATTTTTGGCCACTTTTCGAGGTCGCAAAGACGGCCACCAAAATCGGGCATTTGTAATGCGGGGAGCAATCCAAAAAGTGCGACTCTTCAACAAAAAAAAACAAAAAGCGGAAGGCCCGCCAAAATCTTAAAGCCAATCCGCATGCTATGAGCCCGATTCTGGGGGCCCATGGGGCCGGGCTTGGTGGAGGCCCTGGGGTGGCTATAGCATGCGGGAAAGCGTTGCGACTCAGTAGGCGGCAGGGGCGCGGTTTTTCAACATAAAAACCCAATGGACGCGAATCCCGCCAAAAGCAGCAAGCCAGCCCGCATGCTATGGGTATGGGCCCGATTTGGGGGGGCCACAGGGCCGACCCTGGCGGAGGCCCTTTTGGGGCCATAGCGTGCGAGGAAGTGTTTCTCCTCTAAAGGACCGGCGTCGTCCAGGCAAAAAAACCCCGCGCGCCCTCACTACCCCCGCCTCGGCGGCTATATTTGGTAAAGCACTTACTAAGACTATACTAACCTCATGAATGTGTATGTGATCGCGAAGATGATTTGGCTGCAGACAGTAGAACGATGCCTGTGTATACTGTAGTTTCTCAGCTCAGAAAGCTGATCTCGTCTTCTTTCATTATTCAAACGCTGCAGCTGCACCGCTATCGTGCCACATCTCCGAACATACAGGTGCGACGGTGCGACTATTGCTAGTAGACGACACGACAGAAGACATTGCCACCCTCTCTACCAGTAGCGCAGATGCAAATAAAGTGCCACCGCAAGTGATGGTCAATGTGTTTCCGACGGCCAGCGACGACACCACTGCCAAGAGTCTGTCGGACGTCTACAAGCTCAAGAGCGGAGACACCCCAAAGTTGGTCAAAGCCATCACGGTGGAAGGCGCGGAGGGCACCGGCTTGGCTATTTGCGGGGTCGAGATTCGTGTGATGAGTACTTCCTTTCTTGATGTCGGGCGGCGGGTTTTGCTTTATTTGTCACGACAGTAATTCACCGTTAGAAGTACAGGAACAGGTCATCATGATTTAAACGTGAAATGAGTGCTCTTTTCCTGTCATGGTCATGCATCATACTCGCATACATTAAGTACAATGAAGATTATGAAATGAAGTCTCGTATGAACATGATCCCGCGTGCTGTCCTACTCTTCAGATCAAAAATGAACTGCAAGCAGAAGCACAAACGACACCACAGAACTCCCAAGGAGTGCCAAGATGGACATCACAAAAACCGATATTGCGAGCCCCCAAGACGTTGGGGGAGGGGCCGCGGAGCGTTACCATGTGGAACAGTGTACCAACCATGACAAGCAAACTACACACATACATAGTGCTTTGCTTCTTCAGCGTTAAGACAAACGTCGACTCTTTCCGCTTCGCATTGTTTGCTTGCGGTCTTTAACCAGCACGCACTACTTCTCCGTCGAACAGCTTCACGTAAGAACCGTCACTTGCCAGTTTGTTTTCCTTCATCTCGTCCCAAACCCAACATCTTCATCACACGAAAATACAGAGAAATAAGTGCTGCTGTCCTTGTCGTCTATCGTGCACGCACCACACGGATGCAAACGTACACTATGTTGGTATGATATGCGTTCGTTTCTTGGGAATGGGTACACTTTTTCCTATGGTAAAACGGTTGTGATCGAGGCGAGCTTGACCAAAATGAGGGATCCATCCACTGACGCAAGCGTTCCTTCGCCGCTTTGGTCCATATGCTGTGGAAAAGACGAAAGCCCGTCTGTGTGATAACCACTGCGTTTGCAAATACGAACGCGGGCAGTTGGCTAGCTTTCAATTATCCGTGCTCGCGACTTTTTTTTGATGTGATCATGGATGCTGTAGACACGAGTTGTAAGTACTTAAAAAAAAGATACGATTTTTTGCTGATCAGAGATGATATTGAATATTATTGGTTATCACACTTACGACAACTTTGCGATGCATGAAACAGAACCTATAATGCTACGTACGGAACCTACTACGTGAATCCGTTTTCGTCAATTTACACCCTGGGCAACATCTACACTGAGGGAATGGGGGACAAATTTGTACATTTTTTATTTGATTTTCATTTGGATGAATATTCTATGACGAACATGAGCATTTATTTCGACCGTGGATGAAATTGAAAATTTGCAAATGTACTATCTTTATGTACTATCTTCCATTTATTTTTCTTGTCCATGCAAGATCATTGATTTATCTCCACATGATCAAAATCATTGGTTTCAAGACGGATTGGTAATCATTTTTATTTTTCATCACAGAAATTGACGGACGCGAGTGGAAATGCGTACGAGCTCGAATACACCGGCGCGACTCACCCTTTGCAATCTGTTGCAACACAACCTATGTACATCAGTGCCAAAACCATCGAAATGTTGGATCCGAGTGGTATGCATTGCAAAAGTATCGTACTACTGTAAATTCCGTCACTAATTTTGGCAAGAGGAAAAGTGAGAGTTGTCATGTTGATTGGAGCTTGCTTCGGGTTGGCTTGGGGTTGGGAGTACTATATGAGTGCAATCTATATGATTTGTAGAAACGACAACGAGTACTATACTTTTGCCGGGGATAAATGGCGACGGCCTGCTATTTGACGTCGAGGTCATCACCGACAACCGCGCCTCATGTAATTCCACTACTCCGACCGCCGTTTGTGCCGGCCTCAGTACCGGCGGGCTGGTGAGCAAGGTGTTTTCCGCTTATCCATTGCAAAAGACTCGTACTAATTGTAATCATGCACCATGAAATATCCGGCGTCCTACTTGGATCATCTGATTGACAAATTCCAATTTTCCTCTTGAGCAAATTGATCAAGAAAATTGTACGAACTGTGATGTTTTTGCATTGCATAAAGCTAACGCGGCCAATATCCCGTGCGCCTCGGCCTACGGAACGACCCAGCAGCCCGGAACGAGTCCCAACGTGTGCACCGCCCTGGACGCCGCCGTGTGCTGCGTGACACCGCAACTTTGCCGCACGAGTGGCGTCGCAGTCTTCAACGACACCAAGGCCACCGAGACTCTCGTGTACTCCCTCGTGAACGCCCAAACCGCAATCAACGACCCTAACACAGTGGACGTAGTAATGGACGGAACCTGTACGTTCGGGGGATCCGACTGCACCCTGGCAGACGACCGCAGCACGTGCGTGCAGAACAAGCAGACGTGCTTGGATGCCAAGACGGAGTGGGAAAACTGGGCGTCGGCAACGGGTAACGCAGTTACCGACCCCTGCGCCATGATCGACAGCACCTACGCGATGTCGCAGGCAGCCGAGGCGAGTACCTGCAAGGGCGAAAAGTGCTTTCTCTATCAGTATGCATGGCAAGAAGAGCATCGTCCTTACCGTACATAATCTACACCAGCCGCGCATGACTACAAACTCGCCCAAAAGCAGAAATGGATACATGTGCGATGCTGATTCAGCTATGAATCCTATTCCTGATTTTGAGAGGCGAGCTGACCGGTTCCTGTCATGCTCATTCAGCGTGATTGTTATTGTAGCTGTTCTGCAATAGAAACTTATAACCACGGTTACGGGTGCGATGCTCGTTATTTTTTTGCAAAGGATAGAAGGCGCGTGACGACCATGCTGGGGAAGACCAGCAGCGACCTCGGAACCTACGTCCACACTTCGTACACAACTGACGATGATGACCTGAACACCTGTTGCGCGCAGATGGGGGGCTCCACTGCGGAGGTGAAGCTTTCGCTCGGAGACACGGCCACCGACGCCGATCTCAGCGCCTTCTGTACCGGGATGCAGACCGAGCTGACCAATATCCTGTGCAAAAGTATCGTACTCGTACTGATTGCAGGCGTTACCATGTATCAAGACAAATCTCTTTCGAACGGTAAATATTCAGCACTATAATTTCAACCTGAAGATAACTGTATCTCTAGATGCAAATGCAATTACTTCTAAGTATTACCACCAGTGCGATACTTTTGCAACGCATAGCTACGCAGGCACAGCAAGTCGACGCTGCCGCTCAGATTCGCGTTACGGGTACGTTCGACGCCACCACGATCACCGCCACGACTACGTTAGTCATGATGCTGCTGAACGCCGAGGAAACGGAAGTCCAGAAGCATGCCAGCGACAAGAAACACAACAAGAAGACGGACAAAAAACAGAGTGCCGGAGGGGCCGCAACCATCGACATTACCGCCTTCAGCACGCAGGAATCCGTGATGACCACCGTCGTGGCCAACCCAGACATCATAAAACAAGTTGTGGCTACATACGCGATGTAAAAATTATGATGCCCCTGCCCGAAAGCGAAAATGAAAAAAATCACTTATCTGCATCGATCAGAACGTCCGTGCGTGATTGATCTCTACTGTGTTGAAGAAGTTGCGCAACTTACAAGCCAAGTTGCCGCATGATGTTGAGAACGCGCGACGTTGATGTTCTTACAACCAAATTACTTGTCACGCAGTACATTCAATGAGTCCCCCAACACGAATTTGTGATAGTTTGCGGCGGAGGTACTATATTTTCATTCCATATTACCGCAGCGACAAACATCACGGGCGTGCTATCCTGTGCAAAACGAGAATTATCGTACCCGAACATAAAAAGTGCACCAGTCTTGCATTGTGACAGGTCTTCCTAAAGCAAATCGAAATCAGCGTTGCAAATAATTTTATTTGTCGTGCAAGTGATACTCGTACGATTCTTATTTTGCGATGCATACCTGACGGTCGACCCCACCACCATCACAGTGGAAGAGACGCTGAACAGCTGCCAGGGGACCCAAGCTTCGGTATCCTGAGTAAAAGGACTACACACATCACTTGCACTCCACAGATAGTCAAGAGCGGAACTCAGCACGACAAATAATCCAGAAGCAGAAGGTTTGTGAGAAACGCGGTGTACTAGCCGTGGTTCTGAAGCTGCGTCAACACAAATCGGCTGTCTCGTGCTGATTCGAGCATAACAAATTCCAAAGCACGAGTGTTGGAAAATAACTTTTCTTGTGCTCTTAGGGCTGTAAAATTAAGAGAAACACCCTGAGTCGACGTCTGCCGATTTGTGTCACAATTGTCAAGTCGTGGAGAGTAGGTTTTTACGCAGGATATGGGGACCAGACCAAAAACCCGAGCGATCCTGCGGTGGTCCCGGCAAACCTGCAGGTGGCGCTGGATCTCCTCTCCACGATCGCGTTTGGGCCGGATCGGACGAAGCTGAAGAAGGAGCTCTTATCCCGTGCAAAAGTAACGTACTCGTAGTAAATTGCATTTATGCATTACAAATCTTTTTCTCAAGGCAAATCAGCATTACAAATTCCATTTGTAATGCTGAGGAAATATTTGTAATGCGATTTCTACTAGTATGATGCTTTTGCAGTTCATAGCTCTTCTGCATGGACAACAAGGTGCAGTACACCATGATCGACAACGCTATGGGAGTGTCAGGATTGATGAAATCGACAAAGTTGAAACAATAACAACTTGTAATGCATAAAATCGATACCAATTGGACCCACAGTTTCTAGTCGGTGCATGACAAATTTTGTCCCTACAGGAGGCCTGTTCTTTGTCATGCTGTTTCTTTAGGGCGAAGGGGCTCCCCTCTGTGATGCTAATCAGCAGCCCAATGCCCGACCATTACCACCAGCACCACAATCTGCCTCCCTTGCGTCCTCTGCAATAGAGGCAGTTTCTGCATTGCATTTTATGCATGACAAACTATTTTATTTTCAACTTTGACGATTTCGATCCTGACGCTTCCATAAACGCAATCAAGGCCATCATGGGCCAGTTCTCTGCCAACGCCGACATTTTGGCGACGACGGGCATTGCGGCGCGCTGAAGGTGAAATTATAGCGGAGGGGATTCATGCTCATCTTCGAGGGAGGTGAAGGTGGGATGAAAATTTTGCCATCCTTGCTTATCCATCTAGCGTTATGACTATGATAAAGACTTCAACTTCTAGAGCGCCGCCGAAGGAGAAGGGTCATCGGCATCATCAAATATCCGTTTCATCCGTTTTCTTTGCAAAGGTATAGATTTAGATTTAGATTCAGTTTGGTTGAGCATCTTCGTCTTCCATTGATTTGTTTCCAAGAAAAAAGTATGCGAGTTGACCGTTTCCTTTTACATCTGCACAGAAACAGAAAGAAGACTGTGAAATTAAATAATATATCAGACAGCACTACAACTTCGTAGGTTTCGATTTTTTAGAACTTTCATATTATATTTCGATTTTTTAGAACAGCAACAGTGACAGTATCAAGAAACGAGGCCCAGCATTTGTGAATATGATATTGAAGGAAGGCAGAAAACCGTTTCGAATGAAACTTCCACTTACTATCTCTGCTGGCATCCTTCGTTTTTTTTTTTCGAAAAACGTAAGGCTGAGTAAGTTATTTTATTTTCATCACTGGTACGTAGTACCGAGCAATTCTTTTTATACAAATACAAATGACCCAGGTGGAAGATTGACACTGATGAGGACAACTACATCGCATGGCATCATGACGGTTATGATGTACAAAAAGAAAAACCAAAAGTACCTGTACCTCCTGTGCAAAACGAAATACACATGACCAGCGCGATGAGCTTCGGGCTCAATCACTATGATGATCACTTTGATCATGATGCGGCAAGCATGAAAGCTAGCATGAATGCCCATGAAATAAGTGTCTGCCATTTTTTTTCCACTTTCGCGCTGCTGTCCTTTAGTCGTCGCGACTCGCTGCTACCGCCGGGCACACGACAGTCACCTTTTGGTCTATTTGCTTCTTGTAGGTATGACCTTGGATGCACTTTCTTGCGATTTTTTCTTCACAAATGCACCTGTGTTGTCTGTCACATCTTTATTGTCTTTCTTATTTGATGTCGTCGTATCTCCACGACCCGTTAAACTTGGTAAGCATGTCTAAACTTTACGAATTCCCAAGGCGTTCTTCCTCTTCTTCCTGGTGGGGATGACATATTGCAAAACCAAGAGCTTCTTGACTTTGCCGTCCGCCCGTGATGAGAAACACCTTTCATTTTGTTGCTTTTTAAGGGGTCTGTCTCATGTAGACGTTAGCGTGGTCTGTCTCATGTGGACGTTACGGGCTGAAGTGTTGTCCTTCTCTCCACCCATGTTGCGTTGTCTCTTCATGTTCTTCTGTCTCTGCTACTACGATTTTAAGATACACAAAACCAATTTTAAGGGGGAATGTCCACTGCCCCCCAACAGCGGCGTACGCCCGGTGGAGGAGATAACCACACGACGGCCGCTCGTACCGGAACGCCCGTCCGAGCAGGTGGTCCCTGGGGCGGCAACTACCGCAATGCCGCCGAGCGAACGCGCTTTCCGCACGCAGGTGGTGCAGCGAGCGGCGCTACTTCATCGCGCGGGGGCCTTCGTGGCGCCGCTAGTGCAACAAGTGGAACAGCAGGAGGTCAACATATTAATTTCCCCTCGTCTCAAATAACATCCAACCAAATCACGGGAGGCCCCCTGCTGGAAGACCGAGCGGAGTCTCCGAACACGGGCCTGGCGATATTGTGAGGAAAAATCCTCTCACCCCATACTCAAAAGACACATCACTTCTGAAAATTTGTGATGCTGATTTGCGGACACAAATCGTCTTGCAAAATGGCAAAGCCAGAGACTCCGGCGGGTTTTGCGCGCAATTTGTAATGCTGTATGGTGTGCAGAGGATCAGTCTTCCTTGCTAGGTGGCAACACCAAAAAGGCCCAGCTCAGGCTTTGTATCTGCGTGCAGTCCTCTACTGCAAGACAAAGCTGATTTATGTCCACAAGCCTTGTTGCATCACAGATTTTCAATTTGGTATGGGGAGGGGAGATTTTTCATTTTGATAGGCGAAGCATTTGTCCGACGCCTCGACGTCGTCGCCGAGCAAGCCCAGTAGTGCACAATATGCATTGCAAAAGTACCATACTAGTAGAAATCGCATTACAAATTTCGGCAAGAATAAAAGTAAAATTTGTACTAATGCTGTTTTACCTACAGAAGGAAGATTTGTCATGCATATTTGCAATTAGTTTTAGTACGAGTTCGATACTTTTTCACAGCATACGCAACACGACACGACAAAACCGCTTGTGACGAAAACAAATGAGGCCGCATTTCTAGTACAACACCTACAGTCGCGGCAGGCGGGGGCACATCAACTGCTCACCCCCGCTATCGGCGGCGCAGTCGGCACGACTGCACGAGGAGTTCCAGGCGCTGTCGGAACAAACAACGCCACCAACCCATACGTGACCCCGAGCTCACGCAGCCGTCTGAAAGAGCTCCGGGAGCTGAGCGGCCGAAAAACAACCGCGGCCAGTGCGAACACCACTACAGGAGGCGCTGCAACAGGAGGGCAGCATCATCATGCTACAGGAACAGGTCCAGCGACCACAGCCACTGGTGGAGGTAGGGGGACTGCAACGACGGCACCCTCGTCACCCGCAAGCAGGGGAGGCGCGCTTGGGCACCACCACCAGCAACATGCGACCACAAGTGGGGCATCACCTACTTCAACAGGTGGCCACCAGCTGGTACAACAGCCACAGCGGAGGAGTGCCACTGCGCAAAACCAAATCAACAAGCGAAACCTGAACCAGCCGCCGCACCATGCTGGAGGTGGTGGTGCGCACCACCTCCCCCGCATTGGTGGAGGCGGTGGAAGTGCTTCTTCTGTGGGGGCGCAAGGAACCAGTAGCGGAAGTGGTCAACAAATTCCAGGGCAGCTGGCAGCGACTACCGGCACAGGGAGTCGTGCGGCCGACCAACGTCATCAAAACACAGCTGGGCCAACCTCTCAGTTCTCGTCCGCACCGGGAGCGGGAAATCGAGGTCCTCTGGTGAATCTCCAACAACTCGCGGCGGGGGAGCAGACGACAACTACAGGAGCGGCGGGCAATAAACTCTCTGCGGGAGCAGGCACAACAGGCTCCTCCACCCCCTACGCCAGCAACGCGACGCCGATTTCTGACCTGCAGACCCGGCTGGCGCAGGGCAGTCAACCCTTGACCGATGCGGCACTGCAGCGACTCATCGCGGGTCGCGAGGACGTATCCCGTGTGAAAAAGCATCGCTTACTTGTATTGCAGGACGAGTGCACGACAAATGGAAACGCCAACGCTATCAAGCAAAAGCAGCTTCACAATTTCCATTCTATTTTCTTGTGGAAAAGTCTGTATTGCGATTTCCACTAAATATGATGCTTTTGCAATGCACAAAACGCAACGTCGATCAGCCGGAGCGCGAGCAAGCATCTCCCCCGCCTAGACGCGGCGCAGCGCGGAGCTAGCGGTACGACCACGGATCATGATGGCGCATCGCTTCCCACCGTTTCCCCTGCGAGCAAACCGGGGTCAAAATCCAGAAGCTCGGTGACCGCCTGTTCAACACCGGCAGCTTTAGGACTGGCGGGCACCGGTGGTGGAACAGCAGCTTCCTCAAAGAAAGCTGCGGCGGGAGCAGCTGCGAATGCTGCACTCAGCCGGCAGCAACAGCAGCAGGAGAGCTGTTTGTTGCCCATCGATCCTGAGGCTGCTCTGGCCGACCCCTCCTCGGCGTTGCTCCCTCTCAGGCGTGATGTTGATGCCCTCGACAAAGCTTTCACACTAAACAACTTCCGGTGTCAGATCTGCCTAGATGATTTCGACGAAGAGACCTCCATTTGCTGGTCGCCACGAAGTATCCCGTGCGAAAGTACCGTACTCGAACAAAGCACTTAATCAGAATCATGCGAAAGAAAATTTTCTTTCCAAGCTGAATCAGCTGGCTAATTGTATTTCTCACGCACACGACGCTGACCGTATTTCTAATTCTATTGCAGCAATAAATGCAACCGCTACGAGTGCGCTACGTGTTCTTTCCAATCCATATGAAGCCGGTTACGCCACTCCCCCGGCCATGTGGACGTCAGGCTGCTGTTGCGGCCCTGCTTGAACCTCCCTCGCACTTCATTATCCACCGAACCATCCGGCGCTGGGGCTGCTGCGTCTAACACGCGGGCTCGTTTGCTCACTGGATCTACCAGCAAGTCGTCCTCTTCCACCTCGCCGCCAGTGTGCCAGGGTTGCTTTTGCCGCGAGTGTTTCTCGCAGCACGCGGAGACCATGGTGTCAGCGGCGCTGTACTCGTGTCCCTATCTGAAGTGCCCGGACTGCCGCTCCCGCGTGCCCGCGGACGTCTGGACGCCCCTGGTGGATGTGTCCGTGTTCCAAAAGTACTACCAGAGCGCCGAGGCGTTGCTCACCTACCGCTGCCCGGACTGCGACGGTACCGGCAGTCTGCTGAACGAGCAGCCGGGCTTTTTGTTGCTGGATCACCCCTGGTATGAACTGCAAAAGCATGACTATCGCACTAGTAGTACTTGCATTACAATAAATGTATGACCGGGCAACAGCAGTCGCGCGAGCCTGTGAGTCGGGGCTGAGGTTGGTCGGTCGATATTTTATACGGCCCCAGCCTCGACCCGATATCTTACTCGGTAGCCAGATCCTAGATATGACAGTGACAGGGGCCAGGCCTCCGGGCTTGAAGTTTTTCCCCTCGTTTTTGTCATTCTGGGATCCAGGGAGTAACGCCCCTGCCGATGGTAGTCAGTTGTTTTCTGGCCGATGTTGACGGCCGTTTGGGTAGGGAGAGGAGCCTTTCCGCCCTCGATCTACAGTTGTTTCTCTCTCTGTGAAGTAGGCTGCCTTCTGCGTCTACTTTACGTCCTGGCGCGGTGTGTGAGGCCTTTTGCCCGCACTGCGAGTTGTTTGGTCTGCTGTCGTGATGACGGCGCTTTGATGCGCGTCTGTCCATCTGGCGCTGATCCTGGTCCGACTGACTGGCGTGACTTCGGCTCTGTGGCACTGGCGGTTTGAATCCGTTAAACCTAAGAGAGGAGAAACGTGAGGCGGTAGGCCCCGGGGTTTGTGGTTGGTATATGTCTACGCTGTGGAGCTGTGTCACGCGAGTCGCGGACTAGGGTCAGCGCGGTGGTGTATGTGTGTCCCGTTCATCTCTGGGTCGAAATATGACCGCACTCATGTTCTGCAAATGTGGCGCCATCTGGGCGGGTTCCTCTCTATTTCTCCGTGGTCGAAATCGAAAATGGGTGCTCTGGGTCTTCTGTGGTTCTGATCATATGTTGCTCGCTCTTAAATCGACACTCCCACGGGAAGAAATGTCCTGGTGTGTCTTCCAGATCTGTTAGTAGTTTCGCCTGGGGAGTTGAGGAGCGGCTCTTGCCCTTGTCCTCACTGTTTCCTCCTCCCATCCATCCGTCACAGGGACCTTGACACCTTTGGGTGAGTATTTTCGTGTACTTCGAGCAAAGCGCATCTTCTTTGGGTGCCATCCTTTTCGCTAAAATGTCTGATATTGAAGGGCAAAACCATGGGGGCCAGCAGCAGCAGCCCCAGCAGCAGCTGCAGAATGCGGAGCAGTTAGAGATGATGGGGAAGCTTTTCGCGAAGGGCTTCGAAACGATGGCGAAGGAAGAGAAGAAAGTTAGTGCCGTGGCGGCACAGATGGGGGTGTCTCCTGACATCATCTGCTCCGCTTCTTTGTTCTCCAAGCTGCACAAGGCCGTTCTCGACATGGACCTTGCGGGCTTGCCGCTGAAGACCGTTCGCTGTGTTTTCCAGATGCTCACCGTTGTCCTTTTTGTTGCGGAGCGCGACGTGCGGGCTGTCAATTCCTTCGGCCTGTCCTGGGTTTTCCGTTTTGGACTGAGCGCGCAGGCCTTCGAGATCTTTGCCAAGGTTTGGGCGCGGGACGCCAAGACTTTGAGCGCCGCGGGCGACTATGAAGGGAGCGGCAACCCGAACGAGGGCCCCAAGGCCTACGCGTTAAAGGTTTGGGAGTGGTTTCAGGGTGTTTGCTTTTCCCGCATGGATTCCGTAACCACCGAACAAGAGGACGGCGGCCGTTCGAAACGCCAGCGGGCGGGAGCGGATTCCGCTCCGGCCGGCCCCTGCGCGATCTTCTTGCAGCATGGAAATTGCTCGCGTCGTGGGTGTTCCTACTCCCATGCCGCCCCGGAGTCCTTGGAGCAGCTTCGGGAGGTTGTGCAGCGCTTTGGGTGGCGTTTCGATCCTGCCCGGGCGTGGGATGTTCATCAGGGGAAGACCGGCAGCAGCAGCAGCAGCGCCGGCGCGGGAGTCGATAAGAAGTAAGGGCGCCGCTCTCCGTTCCGGGTCTGTGTTCTGTGTAGATTTTTCGGGTGGGTTTCCCATGGCTCGCGCTGTGGCGCACATTACTTCTTTTACAACATTTAATGTTGATGTAGGCCTGCTCGGTACACGATTATTTCTTTTTTTTCTGCTCGTTCGACATGTGTGTCGACGAGATCACGCTGGGACTCCGTACATGCTGTTCTTGCGTCTGTGCCAGACCCCGTCTGTGTTTGCGCTCGGTCACGCCCTTCTTGCCGTCTGCGTTTTGATATGATCAGCATCTGCTGGCGTATCGGTCTCTCGTGGTGCTGTCGTCACTTCCGCCTCCTCTTCGATGGGGCACTTGTTGTTACCCAAATTCATCTACGCGTGTGCACTTGCGGGTTCTTTGGGTTGCTTCGTCGCGTTGCGTCTCCGTCGGTGGGGCAGGTGCTCATCTCGTGGGCGCCCGCTCTACGGGGCGACGACGACTCCATGCGAGTCATTGATCATCCCATAGGATGATCTCCCCGCGGTAGATGTATAAAATTTATGACCGGGCAACAGCAGTCGCGCGAGCCTGTGAGTCGGGGCTGAGGTTGGTCGGTCGATATTTTATACGGCCCCAGCCTCGACCCGATATCTTACTCGGTAGCCAGATCCTAGATATGACAGTGACAGGGGCCAGGCCTCCGGGCTTGAAGTTTTTCCCGCCCACCCGCCCTCTTTTGGTGGGTTTTTGGTTTCGTGCTCTTTCTCTTACCACGGGGCGATCATGAGGTCTCGCGCCGCTATCGTAGGTAGCGTGACAGAGACTCTGAATATGTCTTCGTCCTGTATGGGGCAGGTGCTCATCTCGTGGGCGCCCGCTCTACGGGGCGACGACGACTCCATGCGAGTCATTGATCATCCCGGGCAGGTGCTCATCTCGTGGGCGCCCGCTCTACGGGGCGACGACGACTCCAGGCGAGTCATTGATCATCCCATAGGATGATCTCCCCGCGGTAGATGTATAAAATTAGCTCAGCATGACACATGGAAAAATTTTTTTCTCATGCTGTTTTACCTTGGGATGGAGATTTGTAATGCATGACTGCGATTAGGATTACTACGAGTACGTCGATACTTGTTTTGTACAGCATACCTGGCTCCGGAACTCGCTTTCCTCTCCCTACCATGGCGTCGACCACGTGAAAAAGAACAAACAGCGCCACGATATGGTGTTTTCAAATGTTACATTCTCACTTGCTACATGGACTTGTCATGCAAGAATGGCAAAAGTGAAAGGGGTGACGTTCTGCGTCTTGCATGACAGATTTGGCACAGGTTCTAAGCCTCTTTAGGACTTCGAGAATTTGTCATGCGAAGCAGCTTGATCGTTTCGATTCTGCTGGTAGTTCTGCATGACAAATCATGTATATTTATGTATATGTAACAGTTGAGAATATAGCGCTTGAGAGCCCCATACACGACCTCGAAGAGAAGTTGCGCGACCAACACTGGCGACGATGCGGGGGCGGTTCTGACACCGCGAGTGTCTCTACCACGGCCTCGTCCGCAGCTGCGGGAGGAATCGGCGGTGGTATTGCTGCCACGACATCGGCGGAAGAGGAACCCACCAAAGAGAACGGCGCTCAACTACACTCCGCCTCGGTGCTCTGGAAGCGGTGGCTGAAGGGGCGGTGCGAAGCGGAGGAGGTGTTGCAGCAACTTGCAGACGAGCTGGAACTGGTTTGTAAGGATGTACCGCCGAGCAGCAGTTCCCTGCTATCAGGAGAACTGCAGCAGAACAAGAAGACAACCACACGGATCATCGCATCTGGGCCGGACGGCGTGGTGGCGGTGCGAACCTATCAAAAAGAAAATGTTGGTCACGATCACTCATCGGTGGAATCGGTAATAACCCTGCAAAGCACAAACATCAGTTCAGTCAGCGGCGAAAATGCAACACAGTCAAATCTGATACGACCAAGCCGGTATTTCCCTTGATGTTTTTCTGCAATACAAGAAAAACTTCCTGTCGTGACGCCGAAAAAAATTCTCATGCAAAGCCTCCTGCAAGTTAGTCTTAGTGTTTGTGACTGTACCGAGCCTTTTCCTCTCTTCCATAGGACCGTAACGCAGTTCACTCAGGTCAGCGGTTTCTCCTCCAACGACCACAGCGCCACGGAGCGGGAGGACCTCGCTGGAGAAATAAACCAGATCGTGGACCTCGACCAGCATCTCAACTACGCGCTTTTCGGCGAACGTAAAGTAGATGCGGGCAGTGAGGAGGAAGCAGGAGGGAGAGGTGGCGGTGGATCTACTTCGCCGAAGGGACAAGACTCGCCGTCAAGCGTTGATTTGCGTATAAACTAAAGCTGAACAAGAAGATAAGATGCACCACGTGCACGTATGTAAGCTGCCGTAAAGATGTATCGTCGGCATTTTCAATTTCAGAGGCAGCTGCCGTGTGGTGCGCTTTATTCTTTGTTCGTGTGGTCGCTAGTTGTAAATTGTACGTAAAGAAATCCAGTCTGCGTTGATGTTTTTGTACTTACTGAAAAAAATCCACCCCGCCAGGTCCTGGCGCTTCGAAACTGCTGCAGGCTGCAGCTCCCCTAGCCAAACGCGTGTACGTATCCTGTGTAAAAACGTCCCCGCCCCAGAGTTGTCATACAAATGTGCAATGACAGGAACACTTGGAATGCGCATCTCCATGAGACGCATTTCCAGTCATGTTTTGGCATTTGTAATGCTGTGAACAGGATGAGAAAAGGCTTTTTCATGCCGCTTTCCTTGCCAGCCAGCACTACACTGCAGATCGAAACTTGTCATGCAGAACTCCCAAAGCTGGGGGATTTGTGTTGCAGACTTGCCATCTTGACTATCTATGGTGTGGGGACGTTTTTACGAAGGATAGTACGAAAAGTGCCAGGAGATCGCGGACGTGGAGCGCAAGTGCACCCTGCTGCTCGCGTTTTTCCGAAGGTACCCCTACTTCCGAACGCCCTGCTGCAACGCCGCTATGTGTTTCAAGTGCAAGACCGCGGAGTGGCACCCCGGGCAGACCTGCGAGCAGCGCATGCGCGACGGGCTGGGCATCACGAAGCGCGGCGGCGTGCAGTGGTGCCCCAAGTGCGGGGTGCCGACCGTCAAGTCCGAGGGGTGCAACCACATCATCTGTGTCTGCGGTATGGGACTCTCAGTTGTTACATTCTCAACTGTTACATGAATTTGCAATGCAAGCATAGCAAAAGGCAAAAGGGGGGATTGAACTTCTAGCACTACAAATTCCGCACAGATTTCAATGCTGTTTCGATAGCCCTTCGGGAATTTGTCATGCGAAGTCGCTGCGCCGTGTGGATGTTGATGTTGGTTTTGCATGACAGTTGAGAATGTAACGTTTGAGAACGCCATATGCGGCACGAGCTGGGAGTGGATGACCAGTAGCTTGCTGTACACCTGCATCCACGCCATGCCCGACCGCTTGAAGGAATTACTAGCGTCGGAATACTCGCACGAGACAAAAATTCTCAAAGTCACAATCCTCTTCTCTTCCACCGAGACCGATTCGTTTCTGCAGTTGGAGCAGGACCTGAACCTTCTGTCGAAGAGGGAGCGGAAAAGAAAGCGGAAAAACGCGTTAATTTCGCGGTTGGTGAAGTCCTGTCTCTCCAGTGCGACTTTTCGAATCCGCCAGTCCGATTGCGAGGTGGAGACGGATGAAGATGCGGGGGTTTTTGTGTACACGGCGGGAAACCTGCTGGACGGTGGGGGAGGCCTTTCTGGTGGTGGTGGTGCTGGTGCAGTTTCAACATCTTTATCTTCCGATGCAAATATTAATGCAGAGGCAGAGCCAGGAAGGCATCCGCATCTGCAGATTCCTGGCTTAGCAGGAGCCGCAGTGCTCGACGATGTGACAGCTCCTGCAGGAACTACACTAGGAACTTCAAACCGGGACGAAAATGCAGCAGTTGCAGGTAATAACAACCTTTCATCAGATGATACTGGCGCCGCGCAACAAGAAGCACTAGACCCCCTGCTGTCGCTGGACGGAACGCTTTGTCCCTTCGTGAAAGAGACCGAGAATTATGACGCTGCGGCCGCAATGGGCTCCGGAAACACCGCTGAAGACAACAGACTTCGCCCCGGTTTCCGGGTTGATGTAGCACGAGCAGACCAAAGTCGTGCTGGATCAAATCGAAATAAGAACACACATTCCACCAACAGCGACCACCACGATCTGAAAATCTACACGAAAGCGGTGCTCCCGCCAAGAACCGAGCTGATGCGCGTGTTTCGTTTGGACGAGGAGGAGGAAAATGAAAATGGATATGGAAATGCAGATAATTCTCAACTACCGTCTCTTCCCAAAAGAACGCGGAAAACGCACTTTAAGCGCGTCGGCTTCCCGCTAAGGCAGGTGGAATATGACAGTGCACAACTCCCCCTCCCCCTCATTTGTCATGCAAAACCCCAAACCCAAGTGCTTTCCTGTTGCACTGTTTGCATGACAGATTCCGGAAGCCCAAACAGTACTACACTAGAACTGCATGAATTTGCCATGCACAGGCTCCACGTGTGCTGGTGTTTGTGTTGCTGTTCATGCAACACAAAGGAGGGGGACGGGGAGTTGTGCGCTCTCATATGGAAGACTTGAAACGTTTGTCGGCCGAGTCTTCCGTAGAGCTGTGGTTTCGCCTTCCCCAAGACCACTCCGTCGCGGCGGTTATCCTGTGCAAAAGTATCGTACTCGTATTGCAATCATGCATTACAGGTAAAATCGCACTACAAATTTTATTTCTCATGCTGAAGAAATTTGCAATGCGATACTTTTGCAATTCATAGCGGTAGCGGGGGGTTTGTCCTCGGTAGTCGAGGTGGCGGAGGACGGGAGAATCGGAACAATGGCAAGTAAGGACGCAGGGGCTACTTCAAGAATAGATGAAAAGAGGACACCAGCAGGTGCAGAAAAGGAACTACAGGAACATCGAAGCGGCGACGCTAGTTCCATCTGGGCGCCTTTGAGGATCAAAGTAGAACCACCGCCTTCAAACATCGCCTCTACCATCGAGGCGGCTCGGGGTGCGCGCAACCACCACGGTGGCACAAATTCTAACGGGGAACAAGCAGGTTCTTCGAACTCAAACCCTTCGTCTCCGATGAGTTCTGAGTCCTCGCAAGACGAAAATCATGACAAAGGGAATCACCTTCCCTCGGACCGAGGGCGAGGACGCGAGGAGGATCCTTCTACCTCCAGTAATAACACGGATGAGGAGGAGGAGGACGACGATATATTCGACGACGATGACGACGAAGAGTTCGATGAGGACGAGGTCCGCTACCGAGCCCTTCACGTCGCTGCGCTTGCCGGTTCGAAGGAATGCGTGCAGCTGTTACTGGAGGCCAACGAGGACGTCAACCTTGTGTCCGACGGGCTGACCGCGCTGCAGGCCGCGGTTGTAGAAAAGGCGACGCGGTTTGGCGCGCTCAAGGACGCCAGTCTGGAGGACAACGCCGAGGTGGTGAAATATTTGCTGATCCAGAAGGCGGACTGCAATCTCGAAACGACAGAGGACGTAGCGCCGCAGACCGCGCTGACGCTGTGCTTGGCCCACAACATCGTGGGCGAAGAGGTCGTGGATTTACTCCTGCAGCACACCAACCTGAAAAAGTACACGGGAGCCGCGGTCGAGAGTTGGGCGGAGAAGGACCTCGCGCACTGGCACTGCGCGCAAATGTACGCAGAAATCTACGGTGGGAAGTACGAAAATATTGCCGGCGGCGGTGCATTTATCGCCGATGTAGATGTTGCTCGCGGCGACGAAAATTTTGCACCGGCAGCCGTAGGAGGTTCTTCCGCAGAGGTTGTTGCGGTGACACGACAACCAGTCCCTTCACAAGAACTCCAAGTAGTGGGCTACGATCATTCTTCAGGAGGCCAGCCCCAGCGACCGTATGCTGTGCAAAAGTATCGTACTCGTATAAATGCAGGTCTTGCATTACAAATTTCTTTATCAAGCAGGCAAATCAGCATTGCAAATTTTATTAAGTAATTTCTCATGCTGAGAAAATCTGTAATGCGATTTCTACTAGTACGATGCTTTTGCATTTCATAGACCGCTAATTCTGACCATCCTCGACCACATGCGGGAGCTGTATGGAAGCGGCGCGCTAGTGCGCGAGATTTGCGAATCCGTGTTCGAAAGATTCCTGAAGAGTGCTCCTGGTCGTGCAGTTGAAAACCAAAACCTCCACGACATAAAGACCGCTAATAGTCCAAAAATTTTCAAAGTCCGAACCTTCGCCTCGCAGGAAGACCTTCTGTCGAAGGTTTTCCACCGCCGGATAGGAACAAGTAGTCAACAGACTCTGCGTGTTTATGATAAGGATGCGGCTGCGGCAACAGAAGTAGAGCCTGAGCAACCTCCACTTCATCCCGAAGTAGATGACTACAGCGACAGGGACCGGCTCGACGCCATTTGCCGACTGGTCCTTGCCGTGATTCCCGGGTCATCATCATCTTTGGCCTCGGCAAACAAGAACGCCCCAAGAAGAAGAACATCTTCCGACGGCAACGCTCCTGCCGACACTTCATCCAGTAAGGACGAGACCCGAAAAACCTTGGAGACGTTTTTCGACGAGTTCCCGCAGATCCGGTCGCCGGAGCACCCGCTGTTCTCCATTGTGGATTCCGTATTCGAGTACTACGAGGAAGAAACCGTGTCGGCGAACCGGGTGCAGGAGTGGGAAAATTCCCTCATCAATTACTGCAACAAAATTTTGGCCGCACTCCAGCTCTGCGTGCAAAACCGGGAGGACAATTTGCGGATTGTGTATCGCGTAATGGAGATGGCAGCCAGCTCCGCGGACGGGGGTACGGAGGGCGAGGGGGAAGAGGAGGAGGGAAAAGAAGATGATAGTGATGATCCGGGCACAGCAGGCGCTGGCATCGGACTGTCCAGCACGTCGGAAGTAAATGGTGACACATGTAAAAATAGAACCGGAGACAATGAAGAATCTGGTGGTGGACGAGACGGAGAAGAGCCTACTGCGCTCAAAGACGATGAAAATGACCCGTACGAAGACGCGAAATCATCAAAACAGGGGTCCTCAGCTTCGTCTTCGTCCAGCGAATCCAGTACCTCCGAAACGGACGAGGACCAACAGGCCCAATCCGAGGTCGAAACGGTACGGAAGCTGAGCAAGCGGCTCAGCAAGCGCTTCAGCCACTCGGGAATCGAAGACATCGCGGGATGCAGCAATGCCGGAGCAGCTGCCACGGCTACTAGTAGTGCACATGAAGGAGCTACTGCTACTGCAGCTGCGAAACAAGCAGGCACATCATCGTTTGCAGTTCCCCTTCTCACCAACCGCGAGGACATCAGGGAAGAATTTTCCCGCACCATCCCGCCCCTCTCAGTCATTCAGAATAGCGAACACATTGCGCACCTCCGCAACCGCTTTGTCGTCGACCCGCTGAATTCTAACGGCGAAACCCCACTTTTCGTCGCGTGCCGCCGGGGCCTGGACACAATTGCGCAGTGTCTGCTCGACCACAACGCGAACCCGAACGCCGTCGATGACGAGCTGCAAACGCCCCTGATGTGCGTATCAAATACAAATTGAAATTCACGTTGACCGCACAAGTACTTGTACGTACAAAATGCATCACAAATTTTTCCAACAACCTGAAGCATCATGGCACTTGACTTGTCATGCTAGTAAATGTGATTGTTGAAGAAAACCTGTCTCATGCAGCAAGAATAGCATTTGTAGTCAGATGTACTTACGTTGTCGCGTACGGAAAATTTCCTGAGGATAGTGTGCGTTTCGCGCGTACGTGGCACACAAAGACATGACTGAGTCGGCGCAGCGGCGGGTTAAGTTGGTGGAGCTGCTGCTGCAGAACAACGCGAATCCGGATTTGCACCGCAACCTCTCTGTCGCGGTCACCGTCACCACCGGCGGCAGTCAGGACGCGACGTTAACGTGTGTGAGATTGTTGCTGGAGGCAAAGGCGGAAGTGAACTACGATGTAGAGGAAGAGAAACGGATGCGGAAGAAGTGGCATGACGCCGTCTACGACAGCACAGAAATCGATGACGGGTCAACAAACATCGAGGATTTAGAGGAGGACGAGGAGGAACTGGGCTCCTTCCATGACGTCGTCTCCAGCATCCCCAGCGAGTTGGCGAAGGAACTGGAACTTCTCGAAGCAGATTTGAACAGCAGCGGGGGCTCCAGTGATGAACACAACTCGTCAGACGGCGGAGGAAACTCGACCGGGGGCCGAAAAACATCAAATAGACGCTCTCGAAACAAGCGACGCTCTCGAGGTGGAGGTAGCAAAGGCGCGGCCATTCCGGACGAGGAGCCGGAGGATGATGAGGAAAAAAAAAACGATCATAACGATTCGAATTTCAAGTGGGTTCCGGTGAAGGAGCAGACCACGAGCACGTCAAAAGCAGCTCGGAGTAGTCGAGAGGACAAAGATAGCAATCCAGAAGATGACCAAGCGGATGTTCCCGACAGGCGGGACCACGAGGGTGAAAACCAAGACGTCGAAGAAGAGGACGTGATCACAGTAGTCTCTTCCTCGCTGCTATCCGAAGATGACGACGAGTTTTCCGGCCCACTGTACATGCCGCCCTACCTCGCTGCCGTCAATGAAGGGAACTATGACATCGTACTCTTCTTCAGTACATTCATATAATTCTGATTCTCTTGTACCTGCATATTAACCCGTTACAAGAACAACCTTGTCTCTGTCTGAGTGTAGTATCTGTCAGAGTTCTTCGCGTTATTATATCAGGCTCGTCTGCTCCTGGAGTTTGGTGCACGCTTCGGGGCTGAAACGTTCCGGAAAGACAATGTGTTTCACTTGTACGCGCGGAGCCAGGGCCCTGACGACACCCTGCCCTGGACCGACACAGAGATCGCAGAGGCGGCTGCGCGAGCAGCGAACAAGAAGAACGTGGAGGAAGATGGCAAAACAGCAATAGACCACTCCACCACGGCCGGTCATGTTGAAAAGGACGAGACAGTGGCAGTACCAGAAGAGGCTGGGCCCCGTGCACTGAAGATAAAAAACGACGCAGCATCTTCAAGTAGGACAACTCCTGCAGTTGCCGCGCCAGACCTTTTCAGTATGCTGAATGCGAAGAACGCCGAGAACGAAACCCCGCTGCTCGTCGCGATCCAAGAGGGCCGGGAGACCGCGGTGGCTGTGCTGCTTGGCTTGAAGGCGGACCCAAACATCGCAACGTGTTATACAGACATGGACAGTAGTACAACTTCAACGAGAAGTAGTGGCCAGAACTCGAGAAAAAAAACGCGACAGTCGGAACACATTGTAACGCCGTTGTTACAACACATGCAACACCGGCTGCCGGAAGCTGTCGGCTGTTGCATCCTCTTGCTGGATTTCCGTGCCAACATATACCAGGAGGTCTTGGACGAAGCCCTCCAACAAACGGACTCCTTTCTGGTCAAGCACTTACCCTACCTGCTCGAGCAGGTCTACTACGAAAACAACTTTCAACCGAACGCGCCGACAGTCGCGTCAGAGGACGGGGAGGTCGTCGAGGTGAGTCTTCACGATGGACTAAAACAGGGCGACAAGAATAGAGAAGAGAAAAAAAGTCCCGGAGCGGGAGGTCCTCCTCCTGCTGCGGTCACAACAAGTGGAACAAGTGCAGCAGCAGCTACGAAACTAAGTTCATCTCCCACCACGACAGGAGACCTCAGCCAGCAGTCGGACGCCGGTACGCAGCCGCACCTTTCCTGCGTGATTTTCCGGATGTTGCACTATTACAGTGAAAAATGCCCCCACTCCCAAAGTTGCAAAAATTTTTTGTGATGCAAAGTCTCCAATATGAAAACTTTTTGTCATGCATGAAAGGAGTATGAATCTTTCTGATGCAGGGTATAGGTGTATATCGCGTCGCTTGCATGACAAGGGCCGCTCTTGCTGGGATCTTTTGCAATACAAATTTTTGCTATTCTTTCACGATCGGAACTCTGTGACGCTGATAGATGCAAGAGGGCGAATGTTTCATTTGGAAAGGTTTGCAATACAAATGCTCCCACGTTCGGGGGTGGGGGCATTTTTCATTGTAATATGCACCGCCTTTGCTTCAACCACGCCTTCACGTCGCTCTCAATTCGCCACGAGGCACTCCAGCTCGTGTTGCGCTACGTGCTATGAACTGCAAAAGCATCGTACTCGTACTAAAACTAATTGCAAACATGCATGACAAATCTTCTTCCTAAGGTGAAACATCAGCATTACAAATTTATTTATATAATGCTGAGGGAATTTGTGATGCTATTTATACTAGTAAGTTACTTTTGCAGTTCATACGTGCCCTCGCTGTGTGACGTCCCGCAGGACGCGTTCGCGACCGACTACGGATTTTTGGACGGGTATGGAAGCGTCAGGTTTGAAATCGACAAAGTTGAAATGATTTGTCATACATAAAATGGATACCAGTTGGAAGCCCAATTTCGAAGCGGCGCATGACAAATTTTCGGAGCAACGGAATCCAATTTGTCATGCTGTTTGGGCACAGAAGGCTGCTACTGCTTTTGTCATGCTTCTTTAGCAGCTCTATCCCAACCCCTAAATAGGCTCATAATCTGCCTCACTTGCCATCCCTGCAAGGGAGGCGCTTCATGTCTTGCAATTTATGCATGAGAAATCATTTCAAGTTTGACGATTTATATCCTGACGCTTCCATAACGGGAAATATGTGGAAACGGTGTTGGACATCGACACGAACAAATATCGCAAAGTTGTGAAAAAAGAAGCCACAAAAGGCCACAGGGAAGGTGTTGAAAACGGAGCAGAGATATATGAGGTTGATGGTGGTCCAAAAGCCGCAGCTTCTTCAAAACTCTACTACGATACATCGGATCTGGTCCTGCAAATTCTTCGCACAAACGCCCGCCACTACGATGACGATGCAGAGCCTAGCCGCTCAACGACTCGGCCGCTGCTAGACGGGGCAAAATCGGGTTCGGAAAACGAACCGGAGGAAACAGCCAACGAGTCGGACGTTAATGGGGGCGCGGACGGTGATCATTATGGTGGGCGAACAACGACCGATGCCTCTGCAGCGGGGCGTAGTAGAAGGAGACGACACGAGGATGTTGAGAACGACCAAGACGTCGACGAAGACGAAACCGGAGATCAGTCGCGAAGATCTGGGTCGCACTCCAAGGGACACAACAAGCGCCACCGCAAGCAGCCCGACACCGATGAGTCCAATCGCAGTAAAAACCAGCAAGTTGTGTTGAATTCGGCAAAACTGTTGCTGGAAAAGGGCGCTACGGTGAACACGCGTACCTTGGAGTACGCGGTGAGGAAAGGCTTGATGAACTTTTGCCGGTTGGTACTAGCAACAAACACGTCTGACGAAGCCGGCAGTAGCGGGGTCGACGTCGTGCAGATGATAACCGCAAGGCAACGACAATACACCTGGACGGCGCAGATGATCCTGTATCTCTGTGGCGGCAGTCACGGCAGGGGCAGCACACCCCCGGACTTGACCATTGAGCAAGTGGTGCTTGGGCACTTGAAACTCCTAAACGTGGTCGGCAGCACTGGTCGTGATACTTACGACGACGACATTGTGAATCGTGGTCGATTCGACAGTGCCGCAAGTATCGTGACGGAGTCGGAGCAGGACGCCACAGCAACAGCCACATCTGCCACTCGCAGACCCGTTGGAGCCGGCTTGCTCTGGCGTCGCTTTTCCGTTGGCACCACCACGACTTCCGGCGCAGAAGAGTCCTCGTCCGGAGGTGTTTCCCCTGGTGCCCGAAATGCTACAAGGAACAAGAAATCTAACACGACCACGCACGACTGGCGAAAAAGACTGCTTGCACACTCGGACCCCGTTCCCAGCCCCCACTTGTGGTCAGAGAGTGACGCGGAGGGATTTTTGCGACACCTGTTCTTCAACGCAGAAGCACCAAGAACTGGAGCGAAGAGCACGAATGTCAGCGGTGGAGCCGGGAACAATGAACAAGCCGCTCTGGAGTTGCGTGCTATGAGCGCTTTGCAAAATGCGAACTTAAGCGTCGATGCAACCTCTCACGTGCGGAAAATGCTCCGCCGCGACGGTCTCACGTACTCTGCGTTGCTAGGGTATTCCAAGGCGGACCTTTTGGGCACCCACGCGGCCATTGGAAAAACCACCTGGGAGTGGATCTCGCAAAAGGTCCCGGGGGAGTACGTTTCTCGGGCGGGTGGGCCGCACGCGTGGCAACGTGCGTCCATCCGCCTATCGCACAAAAAGGATGAAGAGGTAAGTTCATGTTATTGTGCTTGATGCGTTCTTTATTTTTGCTTTTTCTGGTGATAACTCAAGTGCACACGTAAGTATCTAGCTTATGTCACGGCTCCAAATCTATCAACTACACCGGAATTATGAGATAGACTCTCATTTCACCTTCACACCCCTCCACATCAGAGCCTTTCCTGGCGTTCCAACACGGGCCGCACGTGGACGCTGCATTTCCAGCCGAAATATCCTGTGCAAAAGTATCGTACTCGCAGTAATCGCAATGATGCATTACAAATCTCCCTCGTAACCATAACCTAAATCCGCATTACAAATTCCATTTTTCATGCTGCGGGAATTTGTTATGCGATTTATACCAGTATGATGCTTTTGCATTTCATACGAAAAACCCGAACGTGTTTCGTGTTGCGTGCCCAGACTCGAGCGCCTTCCGCGAGTGTCAAATGGTGGTCCGCGGAAAATTCTGCGTGCGGTTGCTGGGGTCGCAAAACCAATGCTTCGACCGAATCATGAACGAAGACGATATAGCCGATTTTTACGGCCAGCCGAAACACGCACTTTCCAGGAAGTTCAAGTGTCCCAAGCCGGAGGTAATGCATCCGCCCGTGGCGAACGCGTTCGGTGCAGCAGCAGCAGCTGCTTCCTCAGCGAATACTGACCCCGAATTGATGCTCACACCGACGACGAGGACGATGGGGCCGATGATGCAACAAGTCGGCGAACATCAAGACCTGTATGGCGATCCCTTGCTCTCCAGTGCCTCGTCTGCGTCCGGTCGCTCGGACCTGACTATTAGGGATTCGAATTCTACTTTTTCGTCGGCCAGCTCTTCTGCGTCTTCATCGTCTGCGACCCCAAGTAGCTCCTCCGCTTCTGCTGCATCCAAGAAAAGCAAAGAAAAAAAGCACGTCCGACTGCGTCCGTCCACTTTTGCAGCGTGGTGCGGAAAGCTTTCGCTTGCGGCGATGCTCACGGGGCGTGACAGTCCGGAGCAGAGGCTGTATTTCAGGATTCTCACGCAGCAGGAGCGGGTACTAGTATTTCAGTTGCAGTCATCAATTTCATGTATTGCACCACTAAAACATGCTTTAACTTTCACTTTTCGTTTTCTTCTTCAAGTAGGACAAAAATTTCAGTAAACTCCACAACGTCAGCATGAGAAAGGATCACCGGCACCCCTCAACATCGATCCAAAATGATAGACGAAACAAAGGTTTTCCGAGCGTTGCAGGCCTTACAAGCAGCAGGCGGCGCCACGTTGCGGGAGTGGCTCACGGAGATTCGCGACTTCTCAAGGCGCATACGGGGCCACCAGCTCGGCGAATTTCGCCATGGCCGCGGACAGCAGCAGGGGACCAACCAAACGCAAACCCCCGTTCCCGAGGTGTTTTTACCCTGCTTGGTCGCGCACCTTTTCGGCCTCCGCGCCATCCGGGACACGGACTCCTTGAGCCGCTTTGCGAAATTGCTTGGGGAAAAACAAGCCAAGCTCGTGCCGGTGGATGGAACTGGAACTGGAAGTGCAGGAGCGACAATAAATTTAAATCCGGGCGCAGCAGGAGTTTCGTCGTCGTCTAGTAGCAACACTGCGCCTGCGGGGGTGGCTGTAGCAAAAACAGAGGCTTCTTCGCCTGCGAGTGCGGATGTTGGTGGAAATAAAGATGATGCAACGCAAATACAAATTCCATCTGCCAACCGGAGGGAGCAAGCCCCCCCTGACGGGGGCACAACAGAAGTCTGCCCCTACACCGGGAACCCGATCGCGCGAAAAAAGTCGACGGGCGAAGCATTTCGCATAGTGGGTGCAGGGGACACCTCCACGTCCTCGGCCGCTGCAAGCGCATCCACGACTTCCGGTCAACCGGCGACAGCTTCCTCTAGTTCCACGCCGGCGAAAGCAGGTTCTTTAAAATCCAGCAGCGGAACAACCACTGCACCATCAGCGAAAAAGACGCCGGCAGCGAAAAAGCGCTCCTCCTCCTCATCGGGCAGCTCAGGAGCTGCAACGACGGGTGTCGGGGGTGTGGTGGTTGGCACGGGAGCGGCTACCTCTTCCACCGGACCGGTGGTGCCGGAAATAAGTGCAAGCAAGTGTAGCCCGACTTCTGCGGAGGACAACTCGGACGAAGTAGATGCCTGGACAACAAGATTTCTCACAAGGATGAACCATTTCGGAAAAATAAATGCAGACTTCAACACGTCGGGCTCGGGCCCCCTTGTCGAAGTTCCACTCGGGGGGCCTACGCCATTAGATGATACAAAGAACCCGCCCTCAACATCAAACAAGCCTCCGGACCCCTGGCATTTGGAACTCCAAAACGCCTATCAAAACTGGTTTCTCAAGACACTGATTGACGAGACCTGGGCACCTAAACCAGTAGCGGCATCGTCCGGCGCGACGACAAATACTTCCGCAAAAGGAAAAGGAAAAGCGAAGGCAAAGAGCGCGGCGCGGGCAAAAACCGGTGCGCGGGGCGCGAAGAAAATTGCGGAGCCGAGTAGTGGGGATGCAGCAAACATCGCCTTCGATGATGGAAATGGTGGAGACAAAGACAATGACGGGGCAACAACGTCGGCAGCTGGCGCTGCTGCTGCAGCCTCTACGAAACAGCGCGGAAGGGCCGCAAGAGGAAGCTCTTCTTCTTCACAGCCGGGTGGTGCGAAATCTGGAACAAGTAACAGTGCTTCTAGCACACGCGCGACTGCTGGTGGATCATCGGCGAAAACTGATCCGACTTCTAGTACCCCGGCAGCCCCGCTTGGCTCATTTCGTCTATCGCAGGAGCTGGCAAGCGGGAAAGATTTTGCGCAGCGCGTGAACGCGTTTGGGAATCTGCACGTGCAAAGTCTGCACCCAGAGGAGTCCGACGGGTGTCAAGCCCTGCTGGAGCATATTCTTTTCAACCTACTGCGCCCCCGAATCGCACCGGACCTGTGGGAGCGCTGCTTTCTGTTGACGAAAAAGAAGAACGCGATAGATAAAAGAACGACTGGTGGAGGTAAAATGAATACGGCAGCGGCAACAACGTCGAGGGGTTCTTCAGCCTCCTCGTCTTCTGCTACCTCCTCGTCGCAGCACGAGTCTGCGGCTGGGGCTCCTGCGGAGCTAGCTGCAGATAACGCAGCTTCATCAGCAAACACCACGAGACCGGACAGGCCCCCGGACCCGCCTGCTGCGCCGCCAGTCTATGATCATCGCAAGTAAGTTGTAGCTCTACTTCGGCATCTGCTACAGTCTAAGTTTTCCATCAGAAGTATCACAAGGTCCGTTGTGCAAGATGACCAAGCGCAAGGTGATTGATTTGATGGAAGTTGAGTCGTACTAGACGTAGTTTTGCTTTTGTACTGGTACTATTTTCATTTTGCTTAAATGACTTGAACATCAGCTGCTAGTTGAAATGGAAAAACATTTCCTTCACAGCGACATCTGGAACCAGAAGGTGCTGAAAGTGTTCGAGAAGCCGAGCTACAGTGTGACCCTCGTCGCCCGCGCCCACCCAGTCGCAACGGTCAGTCCCGGTGCCGCGACGCTGGCCGTGATATGCCGAAATTTGCTGCTGCTTTTGGAGCACACAAGAAACGAACGCAGGCGTTACTACGACGAGGCGCGCCGGCTGCGCTTGTTTGAGCTGGAGGCGCACAAACCCATGCACACCTGGCTGTCGCAATCGGTGTTGTTTTCACCTACAAGAAGGTCTGATGTAGAAGTTCTTGCAGAAAATAAGAACACGACGACAGCGGCCGACGAGAAATTTCGAGAGAAGAAGACTCCGGGTAAAAAGGCTGAGACGGAGACTGCTGCAGATGGGTCTGCAGCGGGTGGCAAGAATGTTAGTGCACCAGCTACTGACGAGGAGGGTATGACCCTTGGCGACAACGGCAACGCTAAAAGCAGCTCCGGAGCGTTCTCATCCATGAAAGATGAGCTGGATGATCACCCTTAACCGAAGCGATTTCAGTTTAGTGAATGTCCGCGACCGCGACACTGGAGACGTGTTTTCGAGCTTGAAAGTCAGTGGTGCTTGCAGTAGAGCATAACTATTTCGCTGTCTTAGCTGCTTACACTTTTTGAAAGATAGAAACCGTTCTTCCCGTTCTGTAATTCGGTAAAACTTGTTCTTCAGGAACGAATGTGAGTACAGTCGTTGGACTGTACTAGCCTCACGTTCTTCGCGTATTAAGTAATATTTGAGATGAATTCTTCTTCAGTCTCAGTACTTGCTAATGTCAATTTTGACAGATGCTACTTATAATAGTTTTAGCAGATCTGAGTGAGGAAACTGTCTCTATCACTTACCGTTTCGTTATTTGTCACCATGTCCCCGAATTGGGATGAAGATGAACTGCAAAGGGATATAAAACCGTTACCGAAATTATGTCCTCGACAATTTTTGATTTTGGAGCCACAAAGCCAAACCCTTTGTGCATTTTCTTTTGCCTGCACAGAGCAGCTATTTTGGATGTAATTAGTACAGTTTCTTTTCCTACAGACACAGCACCAGCCGTTTCGTAGTCATTGTGTAGGCATAGGTACAGTTAATAGCGTGGTCTTCTTCCCACCTTATCTTGAAACTACTGCAAAATTTGCGAGCACGTGGAAGTCAAGCTTTAAGCTTTTCAATCTTTTGGTCTTCAGGAGTTGACGTCCGTAACCGTATTTGCGAAATTATTGTCCTTGAGGTCGAGTTACGATCGGATTCGGAAAAACAGAAACTACTTAATTTTGAAGTTATCCTTGCGGCTGTCGCAGCTCATTTTCACTTCGCTGCACTACTCTTACCGCCGGCGTCGTGGTCGTCTTCACAATGTTTATGTTTCGTTCGCGTTCCTCCCATTGGCATTGGTATTGGTTTTGAAAATGCACAGGAAGAAGAGAAGAGGAGGTACTTAAACTTATCATGGCGGCTCTCCAACCGATTCACTCCTGCTGTAGTGAGAGATTCCGATGCTCGTTGAGAGAGAAGAATAGGGACGCCGTTTCCTGTCGCCTCCTCAGGCCGCGGCGACATGGTTTTATGATTATGACGCGGCATGCCGGAGTTGTTATGGGCTCTACGCGTTGGAACCGGTGTCCAGTGAAAAGGGTGGGCAGAGGATTAAGATGATCATGATGTCAGTAAGGAGTAGAAGCTGAGGAAGTAGTTGTAAGTCTAAGCTCGTTAGGTTCTAAAAATGACAAAATAACAGCGGTGCTCTCTGATCTATCGTCTTTTACCTCTTGCGACAACCACGACTGCAGTAGCCGCTGGAAGAAGAGACCACGACGCCAAGGGAAAAAACCGGTCTTAACGCCAACATGTCAGCTTCGACGGACGGCAGTCGCAGTCGCCACGAATCCGCAACAAGCTCTCCAGGAGTCGCGTTCCAGGTAAGAAATTAGTAGACACGCTATTACTACACCAAAGTGTTGTCTGTTTCATGTTGCCGTTGCGTATTGCACGGCATCGATCCTTTGATCGAAGATAACCCAAAAACAAAACTAGAAGAACTCCACAATCACAGGCCCCCGCGTACCTTGACTCTCCCGAAAATAATGAGTTTTGCGCCGACCACCAGCAGCCGTCTGTGATGAACTACAACCCGACAACGTCCTCGTCGTCGTTATTAGCAGCGCCCTCAAGCAACGACGACTCCAGGCAGTTCATGTCCTCTGCCTCCAGTGCTTTCGCGCAACAGTACCTCGTGTCTGCCGCAGACCTGCTGCAAACGCCGCCTATCGACGCGAGCGGGAAAACCACGTCGTCAACAGTCCGAGGACCAAGTGACACGCCTCCTGGGACTTCTTTTAGTGCAACTGCAGAACCAGAAGCACATCCCCATACCGCTATTGCTGCAACGAGACCCGCCGACGACCAAGACCATCGGTTCTCGCCGTCTCCGCCCCGGGAAGACCTAGTAGCTCTCGATAGCCTGCTGGAGCGCGAACACGAGGCTGGTTTATTCATGACTTCTCATGACCTGGTCGGAAACGGAATCAACAACAGGCTGGATCAACATGAACAAGCAGATGACAGTCCGGTTAGACTCAGGCAGTGCGACTCTGCCGAAGACGAAAGTTCCGATAGGACAACTAGAGCTACGGCCCAGCACGTCGTGATGAATAAAAATCGAAGCCAAAACGACTACGATTTGTTCAAAATGGAGACGGAGCATCCGACCAATACCTGGGGACAGCTCTACTACCGAGAGCCGAATGAAGAAGGAAGAACAGACAACCGCAGAATATTATACGACCAAAGCCAACCTGGTCCTGGAGGAAACAAACACGCCGATGAAATACATGCTGAAAAACATTTGCTGCCTTCAGATTTTCTCTCCGCGCTCCGTCCTGTCGAGCTGGGAGGGAAAGAACCGACGCAGCAGTTGACATTGCGTGAAAAGAATGTCGTGAGACAGGACCAGTTAGACATAAGAACTACAACCCAGGAGGCGGAACTGCACATGGATCCTTCGCCCTATGCTTCCTGTGGCGAAGACGACGAGGAGACCGCTTGTGATCATGCCGGTGGAAATATGTTGAGCCAGGCGACTAATGATCGAGAGGAAATTTTCGTCGAGCCAGGGCATGGGGAAGAAGATGGTGGAGAAAGAACTACTCCGCCGGCAGATGATAGCCAGTCTGAGTATCAAGCTGCTGCTGATGCAAGTACAAGCAACACTAGTACAGCCACTCCGTTGTTCCCGATACAACAACTTGCTGCACCTCATCAAATAACCACCCCCACCGCCGGGAGCTGCAGTAGTTCCACTTCCAGTCTGGCGCGCGCTGCAGTTCTAGCAACACAAACGATGCAGCACCATTTAAACATGTGTTTGAAGTACGTAGCTCTCTTGTACCACAACCTAGAACAGAAGCAGCTACTCGCCATCGACTTGCACAGCGGGGAGCAGGAGGAGGTCCAAGAAGGACAGCTTGTTGTCTCAAGAACAGCTTCGGGGGGTCGAAGGGCGGTTGGAGGGGCACCGTCTGAGGACTCATCTAATAACACGACCTCGTTTTCTTCGAGCTCCACGCCAGGGCACCAGCCGCTAGTATCAAACTCAGATCATGTACAACAACAACCAGACGGTCAGAAGAACGCAGAGCCAGAGGCTAGTACAGCAACTCCCCCGCGGGCGGGGCCGTCAGGACGAGACCTCCACCAGCCAGTATGACACCCTCAGAATGGAAATCCTCAAAGTGGAAATAATTTGTGATGCATGAAATGCGAGACGAAAAAGACTGTACTGCAGAGAACGCAATGGAGGCCGACTGTTGTGCTTCTACGGGTTCAGAATTGGGCTGCTGATTAGCATGAGAGAACGGCACCCCTTTGCCTAACTAGCATGACAGACACGCTTTGAGTGCCCGGTAAATTTGTCATGCGCCGACTACAAATGGTGCTCCAACAGGAGTCGTTTTTTTGCATTACAAATTATTTTCACGTTGAGGATTTCCAACCTGAGGCTTTCACAGCCAGACTTGACCGCAGACTCGCAGTACCTGACCGCCGTGATGCTGAATTCCAGCTATGGATTGCAAAAATGTCTGGGTCTGGAAGTAGATTGCAACTTGTCATGGAAAATCTGAAGCATGCAAAAATCTGTGTTGCATGAGTGCCAAAGAAAAGCTGTCCCCTTTTGACCAAGTTAACAAGGGAGTTTCTCATGCGGGACAGGCATGGCAGAGACCACCTCGCAGAGTCTGTCATGCTAAGTCCCGCATTCCAGACCTCATGGGTCATGGAAAATCTGCATGACAAGTCTAAAACTTTTCCAGGAGACCCACACACTTTTGCACTTGATACCAGCCTGCTGAAAGCCATGCACGTGGTGGAGACGTTTCAAAACCACGCACTGAGTCTCCATTCTTCCTCTTTGGAGGGCAGAACGAGCACACGACTTGTCGACGACGACTACGTGTCGTTTGACGGCACGCTGACGACAATCTACGAAGGCGAAGATCCCGAGACGGCCCGGGCCTGCTCGAAAATCATGTCGACCCTGCTCAATGGAGCAACGAGTTCGCCGGAAATGGAAAATCCTGGAACAAGTTCATCTTCTGCGACGAATCGTGGTTGCGAATTTCACGAAGCAGCAGGCGGGAAGGAGCGAGTTGGAGATGATGTAAGTGCCTCTGCACCATCTTCCGCGCAGGTTGGTGGATCCGGTGATACGACGTCTTCCTCGACCTCCTCCTCTTCGACAGGTGCGGCTGGTGCTGTTGAACAAGTTGCAAATATCCAATCAGCAGGTGGGCCGCATCACCTCCAACAACGCCCCAACCAGTTGTCTACCGTGGCAAGCATGGGGCCGCAAAAAATGTCTTTCCGGGAGAAGGTTCGCGCCACGGAGAATCTACACGAAATGATCCAGACACTCACGCAGCAACAGATTCGGTGGAAGCAGGAAGTGAAAAGTCTCGAGGCAAAGAAAGAGACTTTAGAGGAGGAGCTCAAAGCGAGTAAAAATCGTTCTACTTTAATTCGCGGCTTGTTGTCTTCGTCTCAGGACTTTTTGCATTTAGGACGTCGAACAGACTACTTACATTGATCAGCATTTTTTAGGGCCACGACGAGTCACACCCAAACGATATATTGAGTGCAATCATTTCATCTAAAGAGGAAGCACAACGTAGATCCAACATTGCAACTGCAGGTCGCGAAGACGAGAAGACCGGCGATGAGGAGCACATGGTGCGGGTCATCAAAGTGGTCGAAGACCTCACGGAGGCCGTCGAGGTGCAGAAAAACCTCACCAATGACGCGGAGCAGCGCGCGTCAGAGGCGGTCACGCACCGCGTCCAACTGGAGAGCATGGTCGCCAAAATCTCCGCCGCGCTCGGGGAAGGACGCGATCTCGTGGGCGAGTAGAATTTCGATATATTTTCGTGTTGACGTAAGTGTGGTTTTTTGTCGTATACTACCTTTGTTCCGCTTCTAATCAGAATGCCACCAGACTGAGTATAATACTACACGACCACAAGCGTGCGATTGCCTGATTTTGTTTTCCTACCAAATGCAATTGCGAATCATTATCATTTGATGATCATTCTCGTGCCATGTAGTGGTGACATCCTTACTTATCCACACGACGACCAGGCTCCCGAGCGTTTCTCCCGAAGAGGGAATCCGCAAGCTCGTCTGCGCGCTTCGCGGAGAGCGGAATCAAGCTAGCAGGACAACTTCAAATACAACGACCCCACAACCTCCGCCACCGGCGTATAATCTTCAGCAAGCAGGTGTTAGCGCGGCTAGTACTGGTGCGCCGGGTAATATGGTTGACCGGGTCGTGGATCATGCTGGTACCACCAGCGCATCTTCATCTTCATCATCGCGTGCTCCTGACAACATTGACAAGATCCGCCTTCAGGAGCTGGAGCAGCGCTACGATTTGCTGAGTCAGAAGTACACACAGTTGCTAAAGAAGAAAGGGATGCAAGTGCACAGCAATTATACAACTGGCGGGGGATCGACGTCAAGCTCCTCCGGCGCTTTCATGTCAAACGCCCACGGCCATAACAAACAACCCCGTGGTGCTGGTGGTCCTACTTCGCACATCACCGCCACGTCTGGCTCTGGGGGAACATTCGGAACCGGAGCAAGCAAAAATCCATCGACTAGCGTTCTGTCAGAAGGCCGGTCGTCCGGCGCCGGAAGCAGCTTTTTTGGACTCACGGCCACGCCAAAAGGTGCTGGCGCAGCAGCAGGGGACGAGATGAGAGGTGAACATCAAGTAGACCCGAAGTCCTTCAATCCAGCGCTGCGCAGCACTCCAGCCGGCAATTCCGATGCACCGTCGCAGGTGTCGACCACGTCAACAAGCGGAGCAGGTCCTGCGCCGATGGACCTCAACCGAATTTTTGCCAACGCCTACGCGCAGCATAACCGACGGCCGCCTGCGCAGCCGCGGTCGCGAAGTCGAGGAGCAGTTGGGGGTGGAACCACGGAGAGGAGAAGAGCTGGAGTGCCCCCGACAGCTGGTGCTAGAGGAACGGGAACAACTGCTACCAGATTGACATCTTCAGTCAGCGATGCTGGTGTGCCTGCCACTGCACAAGAACAGCCTCGACGTGCTGTGCCTTTGGTGCGACCTGCTGTACTAGAGAAGGAATCTGCAGCAAATGATAGCGCGGGAGGCACAGAAACCGCCCAGCAGCAGAGCAACTGCGAGAGCGCTCCAGCACAGGCCACAGCCAGCACCTCTTCGCCTAGCGTTGTTCCTGTAGGACAGATACCCAGTGCAGAAAAGACTCCGAATCTAGAAGCTGTATCGCTGGAAAATGCACCGGCAGCGTCCAGTACACCATCGGGGAAAGGGACTACGAAGAGTGCAGCTGCCTTCATCGCGGGTGAGCCGGTAGTTGTTACGACAACCACGAATGGAGTTGGCCTTTCGAGCTCAAGCTCGCTGCCAGCCTCGGCCACAAAACTACAAGTACAACCTCCAGGCGAAATAAAACATCAACCGCGCACGCCAACAAGTGCAACCGCGAGTACAAGCAGGAGGGACTCGCTTCCTCAAAGCCACCAGCGAGTTGTAGGTGGAGCAGTAGCTCCTGCCGCCCAGGGAGCAGGTAGACAGCAGCAGCAGCTTCAGCCTACTCCTGAACTGATAGCCGAACACCAGGACCACCTCGTCAACGTGAGCCGTAGTTCGTTGGACAATTTTCCTCACCTGCCCACGAGAAACGTCCGCGCGATAAACTCCCTCCCGATGACGACAGTTCTTCACGGACCAACCACGAAGATGAGAGCAGCTACATCTACTTCCGGGTCCGCGAAACGCACCCGCAGTCCGATCAACGGGGGCAGGTTTTCCAGCGATCTTTCGTCTGAGGAAATCGCCCAAATGGCCCGCGCCGCAGCGAAAGACCCCGCAGGCTTTCTGGCGCGACTGCAAAGCACTTCTAACCGAAGTCCGGACGGGAGTCGGAGGGGCAGTTTGGGCGGCGGTGGGGGATTGGAACAAGACGGGCAGCGGGTCGTGAGCGGAGGTACTATCGGCCCGACCGCCGGCTCCATAATCCGCAATCGGAGTCCGGACGCAACGCATCTGCTGCGAAAAAAGGCGATGGGTGGGACCATCCCGTTTCGGTAGTAGTTGTAGTACGCCCTTCGTTTTCATATTCCAGGAAACACGCGCCTCTACTTCGATTTGAACTGAACACACTGCATCCGCTCCTGCGAAAAAAAGCATGTCCCAGAAAGAACATAAACTACGTAAGAAAAGAAAATCCGGAGTTGTAAGTACTTCTGATGCGCGAAGATTAGGATCGCGCATGGGAAACAACACTTATAGCCCAAGGATGCACGACGTTTGTCCTTTATTTGCTCGCAGTAAGACGCAGCCCGATCTGTGGTTTCTTGCTGCGATTTTGTCGGTTGAGGCAGCACTGCTCGTCGGTACTAGGAATTTTTTTTCCTGAGCGGTCCATCGAGTGGGGTATGAGCAGCAGTAGAGATGTACAGCAGAAGCAGAGGGAAAAATGTCTATCGCTCCTCCCTTTTGTACAATATGCGTCGCAGGTTTTGCGACGAGCAGGAGACGCCCAACAAAAACCTCAGAGTCAGTCCAGAAGCTGTGCCTTAGATACGCATGTTATAGAAATTGACGCAATCGCGCAAAGTACGCATTGTCATCTTTCAAGCTACTCCTAATTGTAATTATTTATCGACCACACCAACACAATTTTTACGATTTCGAACCCCCGGCTCTATAGTTGTTTGCGACCACACGCCGTAGGATCGTTCGTGTAGCGATCCGGACGTGTGGCTCGTGGTTTATCTATCTAGAAGAATCGTCATCTGTTTTTTTTTTCAACATCAGCAACAGTATTATCTGACTCTGCGTGAAGACACCAGAACAACCGGAGAAGAGCTTTCCGGGTGTTCGTCCTGGTTTACGAGGCGCAATCTCGCCGCGGCGGCCGTTGACGATCTGGCTTGAAAAAAACTCGCACCAAACCCTGATAGCTGCATATGAACTGCAAAAGTATCGTACTCGTATAAATGCATCACAAATTTCCTCAGTATGAGAAAGAAAATCTGTAATGCAGATTTGCCTTGGCAACGAGATTTGTAATGCAAGACTTGCATTTGTACGAGTACGATACTTTTGCACAGGATACTGCACAATGACCAGCAACTCCACGTCCGGTGGGCCGGTCGGCTCCGCGGCGGAGGAGGATGGCACGGATTGGCTCGGCCGTACCTCGAAGGACAGCGGTGGCGGCGTGCAGTTCGGCCAGAACTTTCAGAAGATCGCGCACACCCTGGATACGCACGTGTGCGTGCCGCGGCGTGCCGTGAGTCACAAGAAGGAAGCCACGCTGTCCCGGCAGAAATCGCGGAAAATCTACCGCAGCGTCGAGGACGTCGTGGGCAGCGAGTGCTCCTGGGCGGTATCGGCGTATTGCAATGCCACAAGGGGAGCGCAGTTGTCCGCGCTGGAGGATACGACAGGTACTATCCAGGCGTGTCAGTGTCTTACTTTCGATCGATGGTTCCATTTTTCTACTCGATATTTCCAAGCATAAAAATGATCGTGATCGTCAATGAATTATTTGCTGCAGTGACAAAGAGAAAGACAACGAGAACGAACCTGAATTGTTGAATATTAGAGTAGTAGATGAAGAACGGAAACGGACCTAAGGGTAAGGAATCAATGAGATATATCGCCATCCCTTCACCTTACTACAGCGGAGCACAAAGCGTTACCGGCCTGGACCATGATGGCGCGATGCACGGGCGGTGCGTTGGCAAAACACGATATCATGGTGAAGCACTTGCAAGCCGCCGGTGCGGGTTCGGTCGGCGCCATGCAGGAGGTGATCGACGGTGGGCCATCGGAGGAAACGATTAAGGAACGCAAGGAACAGGGAATTCTGGGGAAGACGCCAGGTATTTTTAAGCTGCTCTTGTTTTTAGTAAGATGAGTTGCTGTAGTTGTGCTGGTTGACGACTCCAGGTTCTGAATGGCACGACCACAGCGCAACATCTAGGGATGAATTTGCCTAAAAAATGGTGTATTCAGCCTGTTCATGTCGCATGAAAAAACTATTTACTTAACTCCTTTCATCCCTGTTCCAAGGTACGCGCTACTGGGCCGGGCAGATTGACGATCACTACAAGATGCGGAAGGGCGTAGACACGAATCCGAAGCTGAACGTGCAGATGCAGCTCGACAAGTGCCTGAAGCGGCTGCAGGACACGGAGCTTTTCACCAGTATCCTGTGCAAAAGTATCGTACTCGTACGAATCGCAAGTATGCATGACTAATCTTGTTTCTTAGCAAAATCAGCATTACAAATTCCGCTTTTCCTTCTGGAAAAATTTGTAATGCAATTTATACTAGTACGATACTTTTGTGATGCATAACCACGAATATGCAGCAGCCCGCCATGGACCCGTCAAAAAAAGTGGAACTCGACGAGGTCTGGGAGCAGTGCATTTGGAAGTGGTACAAAAAGCCCATGAGCACCACTATCGAGAACCACCTGTAGATCATAGTGGAGGTTCTGGGATCATCGAGAGTTGCGGGGACTCTCGATGCGAACAGCGGTAGTGTAGTGCTCGATGCTGGTTCAGTACAACAGATGTGACCAATCTTGATGATAAAAAACACATCAGAGGAATACGTTTCGCACTGCCTCTTTGTTAGCTTCGTACAAGAAGCAGATTCGTGGATTTCCAGTCGACGCCAGGCATCAAAGGCATCAGTTGATCGCAACACAAGTCTATTTTACCGATGAATGGTCCAGAAAGAGTCAGATTCTTCAGAAATATTCACGGAAATGAGTACAGCGATAGTTCTTCCCTACAACAGTCAAATGATCGTGAGCGTGAGCTTCCAACTTAGCTTTGAGAACAATCTTCCCGTGGTCGGTGCCAGAGGATCATTTTACATGGGCTACCTCAAAAAGGCAAAAGGACATCGACATGTGCGGTGATGGAATTTTGATCGCAGCAACGAATGCTATTCTTGGACCATGCTCAAAGATAGCAGAGTGAAGATGAAGTCGACTTTTACGTAGAAAGGTATCTATTCAGTATTTTGACGCAAATAACGACCACCCGAGGGAATTAAGTACACGGCAAGTGTTGTCAGTACTAGTGATCCTCCTGCTGCTGCACCTCAATGGCCCAACGCTATTGCAGCTTGCAGTCAATTTTGTTCCAGTGCAGTGCTCTTAAAGTCGATCATACGCGACAAAGCGGTTCAAACTTCTGCGAGACCTGCGTCGAGACTGTTTTGATGTCTCTAGCGCCACGTCGGTCTCAGTCAAATTGCATTTCCATTTTTTCCACAGTCAAACGATCCACTGTATGGCACATTTATCGGACGCTTGAAGATCCCCGCGAAAGCAAATAACAGAAGGGAAAAAAATACCTCCCGTCGAATCCTCGAGTGAGGTCTTTTCAACATTCCACTGTGTAGTTCTTTCCACCGATCGTGATCTATTGCTGTGACATCGAACTTATTTTCAATATGAGATCCACCTTCATCTGTGCGTATGCGTTTGTTCTTTTCCGTTTTTTTCTTTGATCTGAATTTCTTACCCCACCAACTACCTCGCAGTGAAAGAGACTTCCGCGTAGCCTCGCGCTATCCAGGACCGCAACAGGCCTCCGGCCTCCGGCACTCCGACTTGAAACTTCGAATTATTCCGCGAAAGAGCAGCAAAAAGTAGTAGACCTTGATTAGTTGTAAGGACAGCAACTCCAGTACTTCTATAAAGTACTCAGACAGTAGATAAAAATTGGAATCTTTTTTCCAAGCAAAAAGTCTAGCAATACACTCATCAATCTACATCACATCTGAAGTGAGTATTTCACTGCAATTTGTGCAGCTTTGAAGTACTCCCACGTTGCCCGTACTTAACCCTTCAAGATGCTCCTCGAGAATATCAAGTTTGGCGAAAATGTCGCCGTCACCAAGGACGAAATCCGCGCTACGTATCCTGTCTTTGTTTCTTTTTGCTGCTTTACCATGTCTGACAAACGGAATTTGTCATGCTGATTTACCGGTGGTGGCACCAGGAGGAGATTTGTAATGCATACTTGCGATCATGAAATCCAAAATTCCACTTCCTTTCTATCAGGTACCAGTACGACAGTACCGAGGTGATCAAGATCGGCAAGGAGTTCACGGTGGTGCCCAAACAGGAGACGTATGAGTTTGTCATATGACAACCTCAGAATGGAAATCCTCAAAGTGGAAATAATCTGTGACGCATGAAATGCGACACCAAAAAGACTGTATTGCAGAGGACGCAAGAACTTGGGGCCTGACTATCGTCCTTCTGCGGGTCGTTAAGAATTGGAGTGCTGATTAGCATGACAGAAGCGCACCCCTTTGCCTAACTAGCATGACAGACACGCTTTGAGTGCCCGGGAAATTTGTCATGCGCCGACTAAAAATGGCGCTCCAACTGGAGTCGTTTTTTTGCATTACAAATTGTTTTCACTTTGAGGATTTCCAACCTGAGGCTTTCATATGTCACGGACAAGCGCGTGCCGAAGATGGGTGTCATGCTCGTCGGGTGGGGTGGAAACAACGGGACCACCGTAACCGCGGGCATCCTGGCCAACAAGCACAACATCACCTGGAAAACCAAGAAGGGCCTGCAGAAGCCAAACTACTGGGGGTCGCTCACGCAGGCGTATTGTTCTACTTCGTTGTTTCGGTCCTTCTAGGAGAAAGAATTGGTAGATTATTCGTAGGGATTTGTTTCGTTAAACTCCTGCGCAGATGAAAGACCTTAGTACTCGCTCCTGCGTATTTTTGCTTGTAGTTTCCTTTCTTCGATGAGTATCAAGATCATGCCTGTGACGGCTAAGAACCGAATCTCGTTGGACAGCTTGGAGACGAATCTGGCGGCCTCGTCGTGCTGGCAAGAAAGTCTCCGAGTTCGTCGAAAATATTTTTGTTTTGGAGTTCAGTGAGGCATGCATTCAGCCGTCTCGTGTCACGTGAGTTGTATATGGAGCACGAGCAGAAAATGGAAAACGTAAACGACAAAACTACAGGTCCACGATTCGTGTGGGGAACTTCGAGGGCGAGGAATGCTTTGTGCCGTTCAACAAACTTTTGCCCATGGTCCACCCCAACGACATCGTGCTCGGCGGATGGGATATCAGCTCGTATTACACTTTGATACTGGATTAATCATGAAATGAAACACAAAAAGAAAACGAGGGTTTTCTCACGCTCGTAAGTGCACTTCTACAAAGTCAGAGATAGACCTGTATCTATTTGCAATGCGTGATCACAGTCATTGCAACGTAAAAATACATATCCTGTGCAAAAGTATCGTACTCGTATAAATGCAGGTCTTGCATTACAAATTTCTTTGTCAAGAAGGCAAATCAGCATTACAAATTTCATTTCTCATGCTCAGCTAATTTGTAATGCATTTTCTACTAGTGCGATGCTTTTGCATTGCATAATACAACAGTCTCACCCTGGACAAGGCGATGGAGCGTGCCGGCGTGGTTGACATTGACCTATGAGAGTGCACAACTCCCCCTCCCCCTCATTTGTCATGCAAAATACCAAACTCACCCTCCGCCTCTTGGCACTGTTTGCATGACAAGTTCTGGCAGCCCAAATAAGACTACACTCCTGTCCAAATTTGTCATGCAAAACCTGTATTATTGCTGACGCTTGTATTGCTGTTCATGCAATACAGGGGGAGTTGTGCACTTTCATATGACCTGCAGAATAACGTGAAGGACTTGATGAAGGAGATGAAGCCGCTCCCGGCCGTCTTCGACCCGTCCTTCGTGGCCGAGAACCAGCAGGCCCGCGCCGACAACACCATCAAGGGCTCGAAGCAGCAGCAGGTGGAGCAGATCCGCAAGGATTTGAAGGACTTCAAGGCCAAGAACGGGCTGGACAAGGTGGTGGTCATGTGGACGGCCAACACCGAGAGGTACAGCGAAACCGGGGACTTCAACTCGACAAAGGAAAAGCTGTTGGCGGCCATCGCTGCGGACCACAAAGAGGTCTCGCCGTCGACTCTGTACGCGGTCGCCTGCATCGAGGAGGGCGTGCCATTCATCAACGGAAGCCCCCAGAACACGTTCGTTCCAGGTAGATGTCATAGTGGTTTTTGTGCATATCGAGTATAGATGCGTAGTTGTTGTCGAGAGCATGCCTGATGCTAGATCATGCTCGTCACGAGACCTTTTTCGTTTTTGGACTGCTAGTACTTTCCTCGCAGGGAAGCAGATCAAGCTCGCTTGATGCAAATTTGATGCAGTACTACAAACACTGGATTTATGTAACAATCCTATCACAGGTGTTGTGGACCTGGCCGTGGCCAAAGACTCGATGATCGGCGGTGACGACTTCAAGTCCGGGCAGACCAAGATGAAGTCCGTGCTCTATGGAATGCAAAGGCATCGTACTAGTATGAATCGCATGACAAGTTCCCTCAGCATGTATGAAAAATGGAATTTGTTATGCGGATTTAGGTTAGGAGGGAGATTTGTAATGCATGGCTGCGATTACTACGAGCGCGATGCTTTTGCGTTGCATATGCTCACGGACTTCCTGATTTCCGCGGGGATTAAGCCCACCTCCATCGTCTCCTACAACCATTTGGGCAACAACGACGGGAAGAACTTGTCCAACCCGGCCTGCTTCAAATCCAAGGAGATTTCCAAATCCGACGTCGTGAACGACATGATTGCCTCCAACGAGATTCTGTACGAGAAGGGCGAGAGCCCGGACCATTGCGTGGTGATCAAGTACATTCCCTACGTGGGCGACAGCAAGCGCGCGCTGGATGAGTACACGAGCGAGATCTTCCTGGGAGGGACCAACACGATCGTCATGCACAACACCTGTATAGTTTATTTCCATACTCTTGCTACTGCTTGATTTGATACTAGGTGGATAATGGTCTGATAGGATTTTGCTTCGTTTTCATTAGTACAGTTTACTCTACTTGTACCCATTTCTTATCGACACCCCGATGAAGTTGAAACTGGAGGAACCGAAAGCTCTATGCTGGATGAGTGCAGGTCGCAATACTACAGCGATTTAGAAAATCAAAATACATAATTGTCCTATCGCAGGTGAGGACTCGTTGCTCGCCGCCCCGTTGATTCTGGATTTGGTCTTGCTGGCCGAGATGACGGACCGCATCAAGATGCGCAAGAACAACGAGCTGACCCCGAAGAACTTCCACCCCGTGAACGTGCTGTTGTCCTACCTGACCAAGGCCCCGCTGGTCCCGGAGGGCCACCCGTGCATCAACGCCCTCGCGAAGCAGCGCGCCATGCTGGAGAACATTTTCAAGGCCTGCGTCGGGCTGCCCCCAGACAACAACATGTGGCTCGAGTTCAAGCAGACGACGGATGGAAAGTCCAAGATGATGGGGCAAGGCATCAAGCCGCAACCGCAAGTCGCCGGCGCGTGAACGATGTGTTGTATTACTTATATGTGATCACAAGTAATTAGGGTTTTTCATCTCCTTGCTCATGGGCCGTCCTGTGCTGGCCGGCCCGTGACTGGCGAAGAAAGCTCGCCTCACGATGTTGTTGGAAAAGTACACTGTATGTGAAAATCGGTGACTCGACTACTACATCTGTATGAAATTGTCAGACCCCAATATCGAGATAAACTCCAGCACGGCAATACCAATGTACTTTTTTGGAATATTGTTCCTGTATCTCTGTAAAAACGTAAATTTTTTCGACGTCAAATCGACTACACTCACGAAAGAAAATGTCACAGGAAGCTCGCACCACTGGGAGACTGTCGACTGTGCGAAAATTTTCCGACACTTACGCTCCACCTTTCATCTCACACTGTTTTTCAATGAAACAACTTTTGTCACGACTATCTCCCAGCACAGTAAAGTATGTGAAGATGTCATCACAAGCGGCTTCGATTTTGTTTTCCGGATAAGGATCTACTACGACTACCGAGTATAATCGATATTATCTTATTTGACACTGCGCATAATCTTCACGTAAGATCATCGCGTGTCGTGTGGTTCTTTCGAAGAAATAATTCCAAACGAAAACCTTTTCCATTTTATGATGTCCTTTTCACCACCTGACACGACTCTATCGACAATTTTCGCTCTGCCATAATACAGGGGAATTGAAGCGCTAGACGCTGATCTACTAGGGGCTGTTGTTGATACGGGGTTAGTAGATGCTTCCGGCTATATGTAGGCTATAACTGCTTTTTTGTTAGACAGGAACGAGCTGTTTTAGCGAACACAGTCGCGGATGAAAAGTTTTCCGTTCCGGAGTCGCACTTTTGCACGCTGCGAATGTAAGAAGTTCTAACAGCCTCGTCTCTTGTTGCTGAACTCCAATACAATCTGGTGCTTAATTCTCGCCATGTATTGCCAGGACGCTGCTGCCTTGTTATCAACAGGTCACATCTGACGCTGTCTCTTCCTCTGTACTTCTACGTTTTCGACTTTTCTATTACACGACTTTTGTTAATCTGTCGATGTACCGATTTGATCTTTGGGTTAATAGTGGTGATATTTTTTATCGCTTCTGCTAATCCAAATCTCACTCGTTGCATTCGTCAAGAGACTGCAAGCGACTGTCCGCTAAAAACCTTTTTCGCTCTACGTTTTATTCACAAAAACGATGAAACGAAATCTACGACTCACAAAAGCGATGTCACTGACTCGACAGAACAAACAACACTGCATCGTGGCAGTGGAGCTTCAGAGTGTTCGACCACAATCTGTATGTGACTTGTACACTATCACTACCTCCAAGAGGTATTCCTTCTCGTCGTGTCAAATATGCTATCGGTCCGAAAAATGAAAACATCTTGATGTTGACGACTTGAATATTCGTGAAGGAAAAAAGGGGAAAAAGCCCAGGGGTATGTCCTATCGTGGGGTCGCCGTAGCAAATTTGTCGCTCGTCGTGCTTGGTTCAGGGTCGCCCTCTGATTTATCGTGATTGGTACGCCTAGGTGATTCGACTTCATTTTTGAAGAATGTAGTACCCCCGCGAAGTTGAATCGTTTTACGACCCCAAGAGTAAGTAACTACCGCTATACGGAATTCGCCACGCCCTCTGGTTTTGTAAGGTGGTTAGTTCCCCCTCTACTTGCGACAGTTGTGCAACTAGAAGTTCGGACGCATTTTGCGTAGCGTAGTCAGTGCTCTCGTCTGACTCGGGCTTTTGGACGAACAACCGCATTGTTGATCAAGACCTAGAACTAGTACACACTGTACTAACTTTCTACAGACAGTCCGTTTTTGTTTGGGAACAGGAAGTACAAGTATTGATACAGGGGAGGACTCACAAGACAGTGCAGGTAGTATCTTCAGAAAAAACAAAACATGAAGGGCATTGACAAGTTTACGTCGCAGTGGTACGGCGCAACAAGCGCCAACGGGACCGAGGCACCTTACCATCCGAGAACAACCCGAGTATTTGTATTTTTTTGTGCGGAAAATGATGAGATGTGGTCTTCGTTTTCTGTACGCGTGTGGCGTGATCGATATCGCGGTCGAGTCTACTTCTTCAGACACAGCTTTGCTTTTACTATATGTCTGCCTCAAATCAGCGAATATGTATCTCGGCTCGCTACTGGAGGTACTCACACTCAGTACTGGCTACGCCGTCGGAACAACGATGGAAACAAAAGGTGGTGGAGGTGCACAATTTTACACCCTCAGGTAATCGACGTGACGCGCAGCTACGTTCCGCTCGAGAACAGGATGGCGATGCGTGATTACTGGGACCGGACGCTACCAACGAACGCTTCGCGTATGAAAGCATCAGAATGGAAATCCTCAACGTGGAAATAATCTGCGACGCATAAAGTGCGACACAAAGACAAAAAAGACTGTATTGCAGAGGACGCAATGGAGGCCGACTAATGGAGGCCGACTATTGTCCTGCTAGGGGTGAAGAATTGGAGTGCTGCTTAGCACGACAGAAGGGCACCCGGTTGCCTTAGCCTGCATAACAGACATGGTTTAAGCGCCTGGGAAATTTGTCGTGCGCCGACTACAAATGCCACTTCAACTGGAATCGTTTTTTTGCATCACAAATTATTTCCACTTTGAGGATTTCCAACCTGAGGCTTTCATATCGCGCCCCTTCATCCGCGAGTCAAGGTCAGAGCCGCACCTGCAGTGCTTCGCGCAGACGTGGGGAGAAGGGTGGACCAACAACAGGGAATTTCTGCGAAGAGAAAATCCTGCGATAACAGCAGCGGGGCAACCGAGTGGCATGCCGGTCCCGCTCAACGCGTTTGAGAAATTCGGTACAGAGTCTGGAAATCAATAAGATGTAGATCATGTTGATCAACTACGCGACACGCCCTCAATCCTAGACTATACCTCTGTAACTTTGTTTTTAGTGGATCTCATGACATGATGGTGTTGGTGCGCATGAACATGATTCTGTACTTAAGCTTAACACACCAGCATGAACAAAAAAATGAACTACAACAGGCCGACTAATCGAGAACTGGGATCCCCGGATCACGGGGGAAAGAAATGGCGGGCCTTTCACCATGTACGGAAACAACCAGGCGGGCGCGTTTATGACACGGTATCGCACCATGAAGTACGACACGCGAAAAAACCTCGGCGCCGCCCTCGACGTGCCCTTCCGCTACTGTCCAAGCGACTACACCGGTTTTCCCAGGCGCTACCTCGCCGCCGAAGGCTACTCGAAGTACGGGAAAGAGAGCTTGGTGGTGTGAGAGGGGAGGAAGGTCAGGTTACCTTCGTTTTCAATGTGCGAAATGCTTTTCATCCCAATACTTTCGTTCCACTAACTAAGTAAGCGTCGTGGTGGAATGATTGAATTTATTCGTGTTGACCTATTTTTTTACTACCACTTAATCGCAAACAGAAACAGATATACAATTTCAGGCTACAAATTTTTCGACTGAACAACTTTACTTGACTACTAACTTCTATCCAACTGTCTGACACTAAAAACTTGTACCATAAGACTGGCTAATTGACAAATGCCTCTGCGCAATTTACACTGTACCATATTTGGATTAGATCATACGGATTGAACGCTGCATGTGGAAGAAAATACTCCAGCCTCTCGTAAATTTTTCATGTTGGCTTCGCGAGTCATCTCAAGCGGTGCACCTCTCCAAGGAGCAAAGTCGTCCGCGGCTCAGCGAGACGTGGCGCCGAAGTATAGTAACTGTGTTCGGGGGGAGCAGGACTAGCTCGCCGGCAAACCAGAATTTACAGAAGTGTCGTCCACAAAGACGGGGCACAGTCGATATCGATGTCGGTGGTTTTTTTCGCCCGTGTTGTCGTGCAGTCTTAGCACCAGACCGCCATCTACATATTACCCACACAACTGCCACAGGGGTCAAGAAGAAATGCGATTTCTTGTATTGACGCGTGAGACAGCCTCACCGATCGTCAACTTTCGGTCAAGGTCGGTTCTTTTTTTCTCAACATTTCTCTCAGGAGGCGTTACATAGCGAACAGGTCTTTCTCTCGCGGGTAGGTCGTATCGCTCTGATAGAAAAACGCCAAATAACGCCCAGTTGCAGTTTATGAGTATGGGTCCCTGATGAGAACAGTGCAGTACTCGTTGTGCCCCACCCACTCGCCCGTTATCTGTACCCGCTCTGTCATCTAGAAAACCAAAACGAAGAAAGGACAAGGTCAAGGATAAGGAAATAAAAGGTGAACGCAAACGCATAGTCTGTACTTCGCTTTAGTTTTCCGAAGTAAGCCGCTTGTACCGTACTAGGAACGCCCTGGAACTGCTACATACGAGCTGTACTAGTAATGTCTTTCTCTTTGCCATGCTGTAAAAAGAAGTGACGGTTTTTTAGGATGACACAAGCTCAATTTGTTACTGTTTATCCTTGCCACTGGTCAAAAAAATAAGCTTAACCATATTGACGTTGACCAACTCAATAAATATAAGGGCAAAGCGTAACCAAGTCCTCTTCGTTCCGACCCCAACGCTCCGTGAAAAACAAAAATGACGCGGCTGAAACTTCTACCCCCGTTCCTCCATTTGCCTCGCTCCGGCCTCCTGAAGACGTTGCTTCTGGCGTTCCTCTATAACCCCGAACTTCAAACAGGATCAACCTCTGTTTTCGCCGTCGTGCCCCCCACCACCGACCCATGCGACAACTTGAAGACCACCCGCGGAAAAACCGGCTGCGTCCAGCTATCGGCGGACCTGGAATATTTTCTTTTGTTCAACAAAATGAACCCCACTTCGCCACCCACAAGTCCACCGGAGTTCCAGTTCACGTTGTTGGTGCAAAAGCCGAATCTGCTCGTGAACAAATGGCTGGGTTTGGGCATCGGGCTGTCCGGCGGCATGCGGGGCGCGGACTTTCTGATGTTGACAAAGCCGAGTGGGCAAACCAGTTGGGTGGCCTCGGACCGGTACAGCGACGACTACGGGCGGCCCTTCGAGGACAAGCAGCAGGACTACGTGATCGTCTCGCAAACGGAGGACACGAGCAAGTTAGAGATCGTGGTGAAGCGAAGATTAGACACCTGCGACTTCTTCGACATGAAATTAAACCCCTACGAGGCTAACTTCTGTCTATGGGCTTACGGGACGGCGTCGGATACAGATAGCACGACCGGAACTTCTTCTAGTAGTACTACTTCCTCCCGACACAGCATGCACAGCTCCAACCAGCGCGGATCTACCATGTGCGACTTTTGGACTCGGTCCGCCGTGCCCGTTTACAGCAATACCATCGACTACCCAGTGCGGGCGCACCACGGGGTGGACGTCACGGCAAAGGCGGAAATCAAAACGGAGCACTTGGTAAAATCCGTGTCGGTGCAAAACCAGTACGTCACGGCGTTTCTGTCCACGAAGCAGATTTTCACGGACTACAACCCGGCGACCGAGGGCCCCAAGCCCTCGCCTCGGTGGATCACCAAGATCGAGCCGCTCATCGACAACCAGGCGTTGCTTCACCACATCGTGTATCAATTGTAAAAATGTCTGAGTCTGGAAGATTGGAACTTGTGATGCTAAATCTGAACGATGCAAAAATCTGTGTTGCGTGAGTACCAAAAGCTGTCCGCTTTTGACCAAGTTGAGAGGGAGTTTCTCATGCAGGAAAGGCACGCTAGAGACCTCAAAAAATCTGTCATGCTGGGTCTCGCATTCCAGACCTCATGGGTCATGGAAAACCTGCATCACAAATCTTGCACTTTTCCAGGCCCAGACATTTTTACATTTGATATCGTGCTCTATTCGTGTCCGACTTTGACCCACGACACCCTGCCCGCGACGGTGTACGACGTCCTCATGGTGGAAACCTGCGACCGATTGATTCTTGCCTGGGCGGTGGGGGGAAACGGGATCACCTTTCCGAACGACGTGGCCTTCAAATTGGGGGAGCGGGAGGAGGTGATCGCCCTCAACATGCACTACTACAATCCAAATCTGGTCCCGAACCAGAAAGACGCGTCCGGCTTCACCTTCACCGCATTGACACTCGCCAGCGGACTGAGGCCGAAGTACGAATCCGATATCTGGCTCTTCGGCGACCTGTTTTACCAGGTAAAAATGTTTGCCGAGGACAAGATCAAGATGAACTTGTTGGATGTGGATCACTATTAATTTCGTAGAAAATACATCGAGTCCTGATCTGCAGTGTGCAGTGCTGCACAACAGATGTAGATGTTCTTTATGAAGCAATATCATACTTCGAAAAATTTTTCGCACATCACAGGGCTTGGGCAATTCCAAACTCCATCCGAATTACCACTTCACCCACTATTGCCCGGCTACCTGCATCGAAGACATGCTGGAGGCGAAAGAGCTGACCGTGCTGCAGCTCGGCTACCACGGTCACTTCGATACGCAACGGTCCGAAGCGGGACTGATCCAGCTGGAGCGCTCGGTTTTCTCGGAGGTTGTATCCTCCAGCACGAACAGCTCCTTCACTGCGGCCCTGCAGCCGGGGCCCCTATGCATTGCAAATTATATGTCTGGGTCTGGAAGATTGCGAGATTTGTCATGCTGGTCTGGCATGACCCTAAACTCCGATTTGCGTGGCAGCGAAACGCTCCTCTTGCCTGTCATGCAAAAACGCAGTTTCTCATGCGGAGCACGCAACTCAGAACCACGGAAAAACTTGTCATGCTTGCCAGCCCACCATTGCAGTGTGCTCATTATACCCTTTCTTGCATCACAAGTCTCCAGACGACCCAGACATATTTGCATTGGATAGCCACAGTACCTGTACGATTACAACCATCAAAAGCTCGTTATGGCGTTCTCAAACGTTACATTCTCAAGCGTTACATGAATTTGTCATGCAAGAATGGCAAAAACGAAAGGAGGGAGCTTGCGCGTCTTGCATGACAGATTTGGTACAGATTTAGACGCTGTTTCGCCATTCGAGAACTTGTCATGCGAAGCAGCTCGATCGTCTGGTGGCTCATGGTCATTTTGCATGACAAATTCATGCAACAGTTGAGAATGTAACGTTTGAGAATCCCATACTCGTGGAGTCGGAGCTGAAGATCGAGCGGGGCAAGCACGGTACCTACGTACGGTGCACGTGGGACTTTTCCAAGCGCCACTACACCATGTCGTACGGGGACGGATCCAACGACGAAATGTGCTTTGCGCTGTGGCAGTACTACCCGCGCCAGCCGAGCCTGGGGCACGGAACCTGTGCCTTCTCGCTGGACGACCGTACCTGGCTGCCGGCGTACCGGGAAAAGTCTCGGCAGTACTATCCTGTGCAAAAACGTACCCACACCACAGTTGTAATGCAGATTTGCAAAGACAGGAAGACTTGTAATGCGCATCCCCATGAGAGCCATTTCCAATCGTGTTTTGGAATTTGTGATGCTGTGAACAGGATGAGCAGATGAATTTGTGACGCGGCTGCACTTGCTAACCTGCACTACACTGCATAGTGCAACTTGTCATGCGTGACTCACAAAATTCCTAGGCTTGTGTTGCAAAATCCTCATCCTGACTCTGGTGTGGGTACGTTTTTACTCAGGATAAGTATTGCGAGAAGTTCTGCGAAAAAGCCGTGCCGGAAACGAAGGGGTACTACGTGAAGAAACCGGCCTGGACTCTGGCCAATGACGGCGATTTGTTCGCGGGTCAGTCGGCCAGTCCGACGGATTTCTCCACCTACGGCGGGAGACTGGAGATCCGCCCGAAGCAAACGCTGGTCAGCGAAATGCAAAGCGCCTGCAAGCAGTGCTCGCACACGGAGCGGCTGTGGCAGCAGTACGTGCCCTGCGAAACCTGTGCCTCGTTGAACATCACGGACGACTGCTCCGTGCTCGCCTACCGGGGCTGGTGTCCCGACAGCATTTTGCCGTCCCATTCTTCCTATCTCAGCGACCTGGCCACTCGAAACGCAGCGATCGATACGTTTGCGGCCGCTTTTTACGAGGAAGAAGAAGCCAAACTCTGTTCCCACTACTGCGCCATCGGCAAGGAGCAAAAATCCCTGTGGAGCTGCCTCCGGTCCGGCCGGCACACGTACGCGGGCGCGAAAAACGAACACTTTCCGGTCCGCGTGCCGGACAAGGAAACCAGCACGGCGGTGTGCGCCGCGACGCCCAGCACCTACAAAACCGCCTTACCCGACAAGCAGAACCAGTGCAGCGGTCACGCCGACTGTCTCCCCTTCGAGTACTGTGCGGACACAGCGACGTGGTTCAGCAAGGACATGGTGTGGCAGACGACAGTCGAGAATCGAAGATTTTGCCGCAGCTGCAGCCACTGCTGCAATATGCTGATAAAAAAGTTGTAACCGTACAACATCTAGAACTGGTGTTTGCATCGTCCTCGCACAACATGTCTTCAGAGTGCAGAACGGAGTTTGTGATGCAAAGGAGGCAGAATCTTCAGCTTCAGATTGAAAAGCACATTTGTCATGCGCGTCGTGCAAGAGGACGACTGCCATTATCCCTACGAGTAAGTGTAAGCATCTGGGAGTGGTACAACTTGTTTTGCGATGCATATGCAAAAGGATCGACTCCGTGACGACCGCAACGGGGTGCCCAAGCCACTGCTCCTGCCTGGAGCACCCGAACTCCGCGAGTTGTCAGAAGCTGGGAGCTATCAATTGTAAAAGTGTCTGGGTCTGGAAGAATGCAAGTTTGTCATGCTTGTCTCGCATGACTTGAGAATCTGTTTTGCATAGGCACGAAAAGGCCCTCTTAACTGTCATGGAAAAACGCAGTTTCTCATGCGGAATACGTAAGACATGGGAGCAAAAAAATTTGTCATGCATAGCTGCGTACTGCAGTCCGTCTACCATTCACTTTTAGCATCACAAGTTTCCAGACCCAGAAATTTTTGCATTTGATAGGAGCGGATCGCATGCTCTGCAGCGCACTACCGGACACGGGCACTACGGCGACTCTCGCGTCCACGGTGTCGCCGAATAATCAGGGAAACCAGTGCATCCAGAACAGCGAACTCCCGGGTTTAAACGCAACGGAGGTATCGCAGCACCTGTGCCCCGCGCACTGCCCGTTGACCGTCATCCCGGCGAACACTTGGGTGCACTACGACCACGGGGGGAGGGTTTGCGAGGCCTGCCGCGACTATGACGACGTGTTCGAAAAGCGCATGACCAACTACATCGGGCAGTTCATGAGCTCGACGAGTTCGCTGACGGACCTGCTGAAGCCCTACGTTTGCAGTCGCGCCGAGTATCAAGTGCAAAAGTATCGTAATTGTAGTAATCGCAGTCATGCATTACAAATCGCCATCCCAAGGCAAATCAGCATGACGAATTCCGTTTCTCATGCTCAGCTAATTTGTCATGCGATTTATACTAGTGCGATACTTTTGCAATGCATACCGAGCACATTCTGGCGATTTTGAAGCCGTTCAACCCCTTCATCCACGTGACCCTGCAGGGCCACGTACCAACGGGAAAAATCCCCCCTCCCCATATCGAAACGAAGTTTCTAATGCTGGATTTGCGTACACAAACCAGGTCTGTCTTGCTGGAGAGGACTGCAGACATATGCTAAGCCTGAGTCGAGAGGTTTTGACGTAGGCGACTAGCATGACAAACGTCTATGCTGTAAGCTCAACAGCATCACAAACCGCCTGCATAGCGCGGCGGACTCTCTGGCTTTGCCTTCTTGCAACACAGACAGGATTTGTGGCCACAAATCTGCATCACAAATTGTCAGACGGATGCGCTTGCAATATGGGGAGGGGGGATTTTTCCTCACAATACCACGCTTTCGAGCTCTGCCGCTGGTCGCTCCGGGAACAAGTGTGCAGACAGCAGGTAGACAGTTCCGGTGGCGCCGCCGTCAGTCAAGCAGTGGCGGAAACCTCGGCAGCGACGGGGCGTGGTCGTGCTCCATCGATTCATGCTTGGACGATTGGGATGTTGCTTGGTTTTGTGGTCTACCTTGCCTCGGCGTTTTATTGAACAAAAATTTGATACAAGTTGATCTTGACGAGAATGAATGATTGTGATTCCATTCTAAAACTAAACGCACTAGTACAAGAGCGACAACGAATGTACAAGTATCTAGTTTTTCTTTTCACTTCATTTTCTTCGGTAATATCGGTGGGGTCGTCACGTCCTGCTCGCTCAGGCGTGGTGTTGGAGGTCGTGGTCGTCGTGGAGGAGTTGTTTATAAATTATTCAGAATGTACGATATAGAGGAAGATCTCTGTGAAATTGTTCCCTTCTATCATCTTATCATGCACAAGTAGAACATATTTGTGATAGACGATATTATGTTTATGGTGCAAGGATTGATTTGGTACTCATCATGACCGCCGTCCTTACAATGAACAAACATCGGAAGAAAACAGAAAATAAGCGCACGCAGTTTCGTTTTTCTGTTGTGAGAGTAGGCAGCTACGCGTGGTTGATGAAAAAGTCTTGCGTGCTTGCTGCAGCAGGGGAAAACTAGTACAACCTGTATGATGAGTTGATAAATTTAAAATGATTTTGAAACGGTGCCAGCACTTGAGAAGTACTTAAAATGATTTTGAACCATGATCGTGCCTCCACCTTCTGCAGTGGCGCAGCATTTTTCGGTTTTCTGGGTGGAGATGGTGGACGACGTCGACGAGATGTCACCTTTGTTAAAACACGATCTATCGTTGTACGTGAGCCAGCAGCTCTAGATATTTTATGGGGAGGGCTAGCTGAGCAGGATAGAGAGTCTCGATTTCGGTATCTGTTTGCGTATCGCGGTTTTACAGCGTTAGCGCTCGTTGTTCGATTGGCTAAAGCAACACACAAAACCAAACAGATTCCACAGTTGGGGCAAAGGATGGGGTAGTGGAGTAGGTAGCTTAGATGTCCACTACGCCTGATGCCCCAACAGACTCAACGACGTTCTCTATCTGTTACTAGCTCACATGTTCTTTTTTTGGCGGGATTAAATATAAAAAAAAAGAAGGGCAAAGATGATGACGTCGCTAGGGCGTGACTCCTAACGTTAAAGAAGGCCTCTTTACGTAGCTAGTTACTTCTTTACAAATGGACCCAAAATAGGAGACCTAAGGTTCGGGTGTGAATTTCTTCACCCAGCTTCTGTCCCCTTCCTTGAGTTGCTGCGGTGTTGAAGTTTACGCCTATGCTCGACTGTGCAAGAGGGTTTTTGCCTTACCCCTCTAAGGTCTCAGGAATCACGCTGCCACACTGTTTCCAAACCCACGCCGACACTACCAAAAAGACTTTTTGATATAGAAAGAAAAAGCCACAAAGAAGCATGCTGCAGGGGGAAGGGAAAAGGCTTGCAGCTACGCAAAAAGCGCGGCCAAGCATATCAGAGGGCTTGCCTGGGGGTAGTTTCTGCATAGATGCCGCGCTTGTGTATTTATATCGTAGTAAAGACGTAGAAGAGCAAGGGCGCGATTTGGTCGGCAACTGCCCCCTTCTCTGCCTTCCTCCTGCAGCAATACTTCCAAAAAGAGCCTACGCACAGCCAACATTCCGCCGCGCCCAGCCATGCACGTCGTGGCACTTCGACGTCCCAAAGGTTGCTTCTTCAAAACTCACAAGTGTGAATTGAGATTTCCCGACCTTTAGGCTTAGCATTTTAGGCGTGAGGGGCGGGGCAGTGGGCCACTAGGAGGAACAGGTACAGAATCACCACCGAAAATGGGAGTGTGCTGCAGCCTTCGCGTTACATTGCCACGGTTGTCGCAGGGGAAAACTAGTACAACCTGTATGATGAGTTGATAAATTTGGATCAAGATGTACTAGTTGAAAAGTCTGGATGATAACTTGAGGAAATGGTGTATTTGTATTTCTGGAACTCCTTCACGACGAGGTGGTGGACGTGTACTTGTTTGTGGTGGTGAGGCAATTATTTATACAATGTGCAGCTGCCGTTTTGGCCGTTGTCTTGAATCATCTTCGCAGCGAAGAAAAGTTGTGGTTGTTCGATTCGTTTATGGCAAGATAGAAGTCAGTGGCCCCCAATACGACAACGAACAGCTGGGCCTATGCCTATCGCTCGTATGCTCAGTCGTGTCGGTGTCGTGGTCATTTCTTGTCGGTGTCGACCATGACGACGTTCACGTTCAACAGGAGGTCAAGCCAAACTACCAGCAGTTGCAGGTGCAAAGAAATCCTGCTTCAGAAGATGAACAGAAACAGATACAAGAAACAGGCCCCAGAAGTCGGAAACAGGAGTCTAACTCGTTTTCATCTTCCCGCCTGGTGGACGTGAAAAAAACAACCTCCGCGAAGAACTACGCTAGCAGTAGTAGTAGACCGAGAAGAGACCACATGATCAACCCCGCAGCCCCCGCTGGCGCAGCTGTATTTCTCGCGGATGGTATGAAACGAGCGCACGCCACCTTCTCCTGCTCCCCGTCGTTTCCGTTTGATTAGGTACACATAGGGCATGGACAGCAATACAATGAGACTGAATCGCTACTGGCCATGAAGGACATGAAGCGCCGGCCTGCGCATGACAAGTTCTTTCTGCACCGATTGTGCTGAAGATACTGTCTGGGCTCGGCTGCACAGATGAATTTCACACACAAATCGAAATAACAGTGCCGACATAAGGCAGCAAATACATCAAACTTCATTTTGCATGATCGACGAAATTGTAGAGAGGGGTGTAGTTCTTGTGCATTTTCATAGACAAGAAGGAACGATCGAAAGACGAACTACGGGCGGCGCAGGAGGATCAGGATTTCTATCTTGCGGTGGTCAAGAAGAACACCAACACGCTTTAGATAGCTTGCTGCAGGGGAAAACTAGTACAACCTGTACATAAATCTGGTTCAAGATGAAGCTTCGATAAAGAACCCTTGATAGGCAGCTACACCTACAGCACAACAGAAGCTCTCCTTCTCGTTCTCCGCAAGTAGTGTTCACTTTTTAGTTGGTGGTCTAGGCACGGCCCGCTATCGACGTCTCGAAGACGTTGACGTTCTTCTCAACGACCAAACATAAGAAACTGAACAGCTTTTTGACAGTCGTTGAAGTGCCCCTCGATGTTCGCTTTTCAGACTTATATTAAAGCTTATCCCGGACTAGAAAGTCAAAGTAGTGAATAAAAACCACACGACCACTACTGTCTTCACCTCTAATATCATCCCAAAGAACAGCAGCAACATCAGCATGACCATGAGCGGCCTGAAACTTTTTTCCCTGCTTTTTCTGTGGCGTAGCCTGAATGGCGCACTGCTTGCCACGAGTTTATGGGGTTCCCCAACGTTACGTTCTCAACCGTAGTTACATGAATTTGTCATGCAAAAGCACTATCATCATCCACACGATCTAGCTGCTTCGCATGACAAATTTGCGAAAGGCTAGACACCACCTAAATCGGTGCGGAATTTGCAGTGCTACAGGTGCAACCTCCCCGCTTTCACTTTTCCCATTCTTGCATCACAAATCAATGTAACGGTTGAGAATGTAACATTTGAGAACGCCATAGAGTTTTGCGCCAGACGAGCAGTGGCAAAGCCTGGAGATCGCGCACCGGTGGGTCTTCGGCGTCGGGCACTACACCTGGGAATGGGACAATTGCTACCAGCTGCGGAATTGGGTGCACCCGCTGATTTTTGTCGCCTATTACAAGGCAGTACACCTGGTTTTCGGAGTACTCTCCTACGCAGCCGAGGTGGAGGACATCTTCAACTTCGTTGCTTCCCACGTCGAAGGTGGCAACAATTCTAACTACTCAGCGGGAGGAGTTCTCATGATGTTCCTCCGAGCCCCGTGGTCCTTCCTGACCAACGTGTACTACTTCTTTTTCATGCTCCCAGCTGACACGTTATGAGAGTGCAGGTGCACAGCTCCCCCTCGTTCTCATTTCTCATGCAAAATCCACAATTCCAGTTGCTCCCTTGCGTCACTATTATGCATGGCACATTTCGAAAGCCCAAACGCGGCTATTACTCAATAGATACATAAATTTGTCATGCACAGGCTTTAGGGTCGCTGGCGTGGTTTGTCTCGCTGTTCATGCAATAAGTAGGGGGGGGGGCTGTGCACTGTCATACAAGCTGCGAATGTTCCTACCCCGACGGTGGACCCACATGTTATTCGGCGGCGCGGTGGCGAGTTTGTCATCATCTTCGGGAGCTGCACCAGGCGGGGTTGCAGCTGCGACCACAACTCAGCCGTGGCTTCCGTACCTGGAGAATTATCTGATCGCCTACGGGCCAAGGGTTTTGGTGCAGGCGGTGATTGCTGCGCTCACGGAATACTACCTGTACCGCTTCGCCCAGTACGTGTTCCAGAAAGACCTCTTCCGGTGCAACATGGTTTTGGTGTGCTCCCTAGGCATTGCAAATATGTCTGGGTCTGGAAGGATGCAATTTTTGTCATGCTTGTATGGCATGACCAAAGAGTTTGTGATGCGTGTCCAAGAAGAGACCCTTTGGCTTAGCATGCAAAACGCTGTTTGTCATGCGGAAAGCGCACCAGTAAGCAGCGCAAATATATCTCATGCTTGGCTTTGCATTACAGGGACTACACTGTTCATCACAACTCAGCATTACAAGTTTCCAGACCCAGACATATTCGCATTTGATACTCCCTGCTCTCCTGGTTCAACTGGTTCGCGATCACGAGGACCTACAGCAGTTGCCTGGAGCTCTTCCTCACGGTCGCCGGTGTGTACCATTTTCAGGCCGAGTATGGAAGTGTCAGGATTGAAATCGCGATCGCCAAAGTTGAAATAATTTGTGATGCATAAAATGCATAGAGCGAAATACGTGTGTTGCAGAGCAGGCAAGGGAGGCCGATTGTAAGCCTGTTTGGGGTTAGGGCTCGAGCTGCTAAAGTAGCATGAGAAAATCAGCCATCTTTGCCGAAACAGCATGACAAACTGGATTTAGGCATCACCAAAATTTGTCATGCGCCACTTGGAAACTGGGTTCCAACTGGCATCCATTTTATGCATCACAAACTATTTCAACTTTGACGATTTCAATTCTGACACTCCCATACCGAAAAACAGGTCGGGCTCGCCGTTTTCCTCGGCGCTCTCGCCTGCGTGGTCCGCCCCACGGCCGCCCTCTTATGCATTGCAAACGTATCTTCGTACTCGTATAAATGCATTACAAATTTCCTTAGCATGAGAAATAAAATCTATAATGCGGATTCGACTTAACAAGAAAACTTGTAATGCATGACTGCAATACGAGTGCGATACTTTTGCACAGGATACCTCTTCTGGGGGACCTATCTCGTCGTGGCAACGCTGTGTGGGGAGGATAGAACTGATGATGAGGCTTCTGGTCCTGTTGCCGAAAGAAATAGTAAAGCTTCGCCCTCGAAAAGTACGAAGGAAGTCGCGCTGGCGAATGAAACGAAAAACAACACCACAACAACTCCCGAAGTAGGTACTAGTTCCACGGGGAGCGATGCGTCCTCGAAAGGGCTCGTGATGAATGAGGTTGAGGACAAGGATAAGGAACAGATGAAAGTAGATAAAGATTTGAAACTCGAGCGGGCCGACTGCGGAACGAACATCATCCTGAAATTTTCCAAGTACGCGATTATCACCACGATGACCCACTCGGTGTTCGGCCTGTGCCTCGACTCTGCGTGCTACCGCTTGTTTCATGAACACGGGGATAATCTTGATCACGATCATAAAACTTCTGGCTCTTCGCAGCACCAACCCGTAAACACCCTGCTCAACTTCTTCGTATTCAACCTGTTGAAGGACGGAGGGGCAGCGTACGGCACGCACAATATCTACTGGTATTTTCTGGACGGGCTCGGTGGGTGCTTGACCACTTACCTGCCCCTGGCGCTGTACGGTTTCTTCAAGATTTTTCCGGCACGAGGAGGCACTAGTGAAATTGAAATTATTCCAGAAGAAAGCGCCGGCGCAACTACCTCTGCCACAGAGCTGCAAGACAAAGCAGAAGGCGATGAAACCCTAAGTCGGGACAACGAGAACCAATTTTTCCAGTCGAGCCACGAGCGGAACATCAAACATCAGCGCCACACGACCCCGACCGCGAAGAAACGCCTGCGCCCCGTCCTGTTCTCGTTTTTCGTTACGCTACTCGGGCTTTCCCTGGCGAGTCACAAGGAGCACCGGTTTCTCATGCCGGTAACCTGGGTCTGCCACCTCCTCGCCGCGGAGGCGGGCGTCAGGATGTGGAACAGCGGGCGGCAGTGCCGCACGGGTTTCTTCTTCGTGTTCCTCTTCCAAATCGCCTGCGCTGTCTTTTTCGGCTTTCTGCACCAGCGCGGCGGGGACAAGGTGCTGCACTTTTTCCGCGACGAACTCTGGCGCATGCACGCGGACGCGGCAAAGCTGTCGGCAAAGCGCATCACTGAGTGTGACCAGGTCGGGCGTTCGCGAAACCGGATAAAGGGCGAGATTGTGAAGTGTGTGGAAGCGGAGTCGGGTCGTGCCGATCAGGTTCTGAAGGAAATAAGGGCGAAGGGGCAGCAGGACGGGGAGCATCTTGTTGACATGGTAAAGGAAAGAACAGCATCGAGCACGAGTTCGGCTTCAGCACCAAGAACATCAAATGCGAACAACGAAAATTCAACCGTCAACATCTTCTTCGCGACCGACTGTCACGAAATGCCGCTCTATTCCTACTTGCACAGCCTCCCTCCCACCCCGGCGGCAAACTTTGCTTTTCTGGACTGCTCGCCAGCACCAGCGGATAATGCTTACATCAACTCCTCGCCGGGCGGTCGCTCTGCTGCTCGCAAAGGCGTTGGCGGTCGTGTGCGCGACCAGCAGTTCAAGAATTGGCGCGATAGGTTCGTTGCCAACCCGGTTGCCGTTCTGGAAACTTTGTTCGAGAAACCGACCGAAGACACGACGACAGCAGATGGTATGGCGTTCTCAACTGTTGCATTCTCAACTGTTACATGAATTTGTGATGCAAGAATGGCAAAACTGAAAGGGGGAAAGTTGCGCCTTTTGCGTGACAGATTTGGGACGGATTGCAGTGCTATTTAGCGCGTACAGAGGTTGTCATGCGAAAAAGGCTTGATTGTGTAAAAAGTGATAGCGGTTTTGTGTAACAGTTGACATGTAACAGTTGAGAATGTAACACTTGAGAACGCCATAGAGGGTGGCACGACGACGTCGCATGCAGACTGGCAGCCCGCGAGGAGTTTCTGCAGTGCAAATCCCGCGAAAAATACTCTGATCACCGTGAACTCCGAATGGCAGCCGCATTATTTTAGTACCGCGAGAACGACGATGACATCCTCTTCTTCTGGTGAAGCACAAAAGAAGTCTCCGCACATCAGTAAAAACTTCTCTCCTAAGAATTTCCCGTACAAGTCCCTCCCCCACTATCTGGTTTTCACCAGCACTCTGTTTGACCACAGCGAGAAGCAGGAGACCGCTCTGCTCAAATGGTTGCGCCTCCGCGGCTATGCATTGCAAAAGTATCGCACTCATGGTAATTGCTGTGATGCATGACAAATCCTCCATCTTAGGTGAATCAGCATTACAAATTCTATTTTTCTTCTTGGAAAAACTTGTCATGCTATTCCTACTAGTACGGCTACTTTTGCTATGCATAGCGGCTACACCCTGCGCCGCAGCATGTTTCACGCGCTATTCCAAACCGATTCGGTGTTCTTGGACGAACAGAAGGCGGCGCCGAGAAACTTACCCCCCGCCGCGCAGACGCAGGCTTTCGCCGGGGGTCGAAACGTGCTGTCCTACTACTATCAAATGCAAATATGTCTGTGTCTGGAAGAGTCATGCTGTTTTTGCATGACACAGAAGGTCTGGCATGGAAGCTCTAGCGCCACAGCTTTCGAGAAGCTTCCGCAATACCGAATCCGCATGACAAACCCCCCACTTTGGTGACAGAAAGTGGGCAGCTTTTGCTACCTATGCATGAGATATTTTTCTACGTTCTGAAATGCGCATCACAAGTTTGTATTCTCGCAGACCCAGATATCGCGCTGAAAAAAACTATCACTATCACAAAAGCGCCGTTTTTCGACCCAAAAATACGACTTTTTTTACAAAGAAGCAGCATTATTTTTTCATTTTTTTTCTCGCCGGCAAGGTAAGACCTGAGTAGTGTTTTGATTGATTTGGAATGATGAATGTCAGAAGGTAACTGGTGGCCACTTGTGATGATTTACCTAGCTAACAGGAAAGATCTGGCAAGACGCTTGCAGGTTGAGACGCTTGCAGGTTGTGAGCACCGACAACCGAGCACCACCATCACAATCCCGGACATTTTTGAGGACGGCGAGAGCTACCTCCCCATTCGTTGCGGCCCAGTCAGCCAGCGCCATGAGGGCGCGGAAGCGTGTCTCCACCATGCTCGTTAACGACGAGTCTGGAATTGGTGGGTTTGGTGGATAAAGAGCGACTTCTCTATGGCTCGTTTCTCAGACCTGCTCCCAGATGGATCTGGGGGCTCGAAGGCCAGGTCTGACATCCGGAGCCCCCGGGGGCTAGGCCAAAGGCCACAACCTCCGGCAGAAATTGGTGATGGCGCAAGCACTAATTTTTTTGGTGCTCACACTTTGAAATCACATTGATTTTTCTTCTCCGGGGAGGTCAAAAATGGCGCTTTTTTGTGTGTGATAGTGTTTTTCAGCCACGGCGCTACGGCGATTTTGGGTCCCTTTTTGACCCGGGCCGTAGCATCGTGATTTGCATTTTTAAAAAGAGCTGATTTTCGGTGTTTTCGCAGCATTAGCTCGCGCTTAAAAACACTACCACACTACACTTTTGAGCGATTTGTTATAGAAAAAGTGTAAAAAGGTGTGAAGTTGGTATTTTTTGAGTGCCGGAAAAAAGTGTGATAGTGTTTTTCAAACACGGCGGTACGGCCCACATAGGACCACCGCCAGAAAAAACACTATCACAGCCAAAATGATCGATTTTCCGGGTTTTTGAATTTCTTGAAAAAATTTGCGCGCGCAGTGTTGAAAACCAAAAAAATCCGGGGAGGACTGGCTGTCGGCAGCCAGATCCAAAAAGTGGTGTGATAGTGTTTTTCAAACACGAGCTGAGACTGGCGATCGAGCCTCACTTTTTGGCCGCCTCTAGCCTCGGAACGGAAGGCAGCTCACCCGCCACCGCCGGAGCATCAAATCAGCCCAGGTCTGAAAGCTGGGAATCAGGTCCAGAAAGTGGCGTGATAGTTTTTTTCAAACACGGTGGGAGAGTGGCGATCGCCGCGCACCTTTTGGCCGCCTCCCGCCCCGGGCCGGAAGGGACCGACCCGCCAAGGCCGGGGCACCACCAAGGGTTCGGGAGCTCGCCTTCGGAGCGAGGGCCCGGCCCGGCCTTCCTTTCGGCTCTCCTGTTAGCTATGACAATCATCACAAGCGACCACTAGCTAGCTAACTATATCACTCATTAATCGCAACAACAATAACAATATACCAGGCACAAGGATCGAGCCCCAATGCGCCGCAAAAAAAATCAAAAAAAAATCAATTTTTGCCAAAAAGTGGCTTTTTGTGATAGTGATAGTTTTTTTCAGCCGGATACCAGACATATTTTCAATCCACAACTACATCTTCAGCCTCATTCCCGACCCGGATGGGAAGCAGTATCTGCCGTTCGCAAGGGTGTGGAAGTAGTAGGGACGAGGGTAGTTTTGATGATGTTATGAATGTTTATGTTTGAATTGGGCGGAGGTGAGCAAAAGGACCATTTTTTTTTCACAGCTTTGCGAACGTGGTCTTCAAAGGTCGTCGTGGTGAGTAAAAATATACACGCCAAGAGTGTGTTGATGAACTAGCACGAGAAGAACATTGCAGGAAAAGTGGAGAACCCGCATGATATGCTGCACACATAACTTCGTGCAGATCGTGGAGATGAAGAAGATCCAAAGATGAAGTAGCTGCTCATATAATCCAAATGCGCAATGAGCGGAAGATTATCTTCTTTGGTGGATTTTTGTTGTCCCTGGGACATTGTTTGATGCTCCCTTCTCGGCTTGTTCTTGGATCTTGATGAAGGAACAGCTGCGCGTGTAGCTTTGGCTTTTCTACTTCAAGCCGATCACCTTTTGCAGCGTCGTGGGGCCGGCCTGTGCAACAAGAAAAAGATGTGTCAACTACGTCCGTGTAGTTGCCTCGAGTTATCTTTATCACCAGCAACAAACAGGGGGACTCACTTACACTTGTGTCGCCGCCCCGCCAAATACACAACTGTTTCTGAAGAGCAAGAGTTCACGTAGTTGTATGCGTTCTTGTACGGCGCGGCCCTTTGTAGCATCTAGAAAAACACGTGACTGCGGCTAGGCAGCAGCTTGTTGCTGTCAAAGGAGAAAAAAGCCAGAAGCAAATCCGATTGCGATCGCCCCGAAATAACATAGAATTTCATTATTTGAATTTATAAAGTACTTAAAGCCTTTCCTTTTTCCTCCTAAGAGCATGTAGAAGACTTCTACAGTGAGTGAAGTGAAACATAAGATGGTTTGATATCAAAGTTCGAAGTTCCTGAGGTTGTGGTTTATTACCTGCGAGGGCACAACAAGATCAAGATGAGCGGCAGTGCCACCACCTCCTCCTCCACCTCTTCAAGCAACGTGCGTACCGGTTGTAACACACCCGGTTGCTCGAATCACAAGGACAACAATAACCCAGACAATCATCACCCCCCGAAGCAGCTCTCCGCGAAGGAACGGCTGGCTTCCGCCATCCTGCAGAAGGCCGCCAAGCGAGCCGGGGGGAATAAAAGCGCCACGTTGAAAAAAAACCCGTCGAATAAATGTCCGTGTTGCAACGGACCGCTGGTGGAAACAACAACCACAACTTCTAGCACGACCACGACGAATAGTACAACAACGTCGTCTTGTTCAACGACGTCGACCGGCGCAACTGCGACTGGTGGGGTAGTACTAGATCCTGTTCGGGCTCCATCTGGAGGTGCCGGCGGGGGAGGCAAGAAGACGTTCGCATCGGCAACAACATCGCCGGGGAAGAATTCTAAAGGGCCGCAGCACAATAGTGGTCATGCGCGACCGCTTGCTGCAGATGAAGCACAGCAACAAGTCCCACCGGCTGCAAGTGGAGGTGGTACCAATAATTACACAACTACCAAGAATTCTGCGACCACTTCTAGCACAACAACCATTGCCACCACGACACCGCCTGTCGTGTCTGAGTACGCTGAGGCAAGGTCCAGGATCCTACAACAGGCCGCCGCCGCGAGTGCTGCAGCAACTAGATCTGCAGGTCGTGTTGAAAATAATTTAGTGGCATCTTTATTGGGAGGTAGTCCTGATTCATCTTCCGCCTCGAGTGTCAGTCTCAAAAATCCTGTTGCACCGGCAGCGCCATCAACTGACGTACAGTCGAACGACCACAGAATCGGTTCCTGGCCGTCGCCGTCCACGTCCACGTCCTCCTCGGGGAATACCATTGAAGTCGCGACGATCTCCACAGTCGCCGGCTTACTCCCGTAACACACCCCCTTCCAAGGCCGTCCGAAAAACTCCGAAAACATTACGACAACAATCCGAAAGTGGAGACAAAAAACAACGGGGCAGCGACTCGAGAAAGCTTCTTCGCAGTTCAGAAGATAATCGCTCCGCCGCGACTCGGTTCGTTGGCGCAGCAACATTAACAAAAAGCGCTTCGCAGCTTTGAACTGCCGGCGTTTTGCGCAGTCCACAAAAAGCGGCCCGCGGCAGGTCTGGACCACATGGCAGCGAAAACGCGCAAAAGTGTGGGCCGCATACCATCGGCGCAGTGTGTCCACGCGCCAGCCCCGGGCGGACTACGTAGGAGCCCAGCGCGCAAACGCGTGCGGCAGCAGCATGGCAACGAGGCCGCGGCGGCACGCCGATGGTTTTAGAGAGGGAAGAGGCGGGCCGTTTGCCTTTTTGCAATGCGGCCGATTGGCTGAGATGCGAACCAGGCGGATCGTTCTGGGCTTCTCGCTTTCAGCGAGCGCCGGACTTAGGTGGGGAAAAGGCGCGCCGTATGGCTGTGCTGCTGGGCGTGCGCGCACCACCACAAAAGGCGTGCACCCCACACCATCGGGGCTGCGTGTACACGCGCCCCACCGAGCTGTTTACGCAGGCACCCAGCGCGCAAAAGCGTCGGCCGCATACCATTGGCGCTGTGTGTCCACGCGCCAGCCCCGGGCGGACTACGTAGGCGCCCAGCGCGCAAACGCGTGCGGCAGCAGCATGGTAACGGGGCCGCGGCGGCTCGCCGATGGTTTTAGATAGAGAGGGAACAAGAGGCGGGCCCTTTGCCTTGTTGCAATGCGGCCGTCCGATTGGCTGAGATGCGAACCAGGCGCGTCGTTCTGGTTTTCTCGCTTTCGGCGAGCGGTGGAATTAGGTAGGGACAAGGCGAGCCGTATGGCTGTGCTTTTGCGCGTGCGCACACCACCACAAAAGGCCAGCCCCTCACACCATCGGGGCTGCGTGTCCACGCGCCAGCCCCGAGCTGTTTACGCAGGCGCCCACCGCGCAAAAGGTTGGGCCGCATACCATCGGCGCTGTGTGTCCACGCGCCAGCCCCGGGCGGATTACGTAGGCGCCCGCCGCGCAAATTCGTGGGCAAGCAGCATGGCAACGAGGCCGCGGCGGCACGCCGGTAGTTTTAGAGGGGGGCAAGGCGAGCCGTTTGGCCGTGATGCTGGGCGTGCGCTAACAACTACCACAAAAGGCGCGGACGCCACACCATCGGGGCGGCGTGTACACGCGCCCCCGGCCTGTTTATGATATGGGGGCGCCCCCCCCGGCGCGCAAAAGTGCGAGCAGCATATCAAGGCGGCCCGCCGATGGTTTTAGAGGGGGACAAGGCGCGCCGTTTGGCCATTTTCTTTCTCCCGCCCACCATCTCAGGCCAGCCCTGATCTCCTTCGCAAGAAGATCGACGGGCTTAGGCGGGAACAGGGCGAGCCGTTTGGCTTTTCTTCTTTTCTGGAAGTCGCGGGCGATTTCATGTTCCGCAAAGGAGTGTATCGCGTCCGCGTCTCCGGAGTGCAGCAAATCCGCGACTCCGCAAAGAATCCGAAACTGCCTCCCATTTTTTCGCTCCGAAAATTTCGCCGCCTGCTATGATGAAGGCGGTCGCTTTTTTTCGCATCTTCCCGACGCCTTTTTCGGAGTCTTTTCGGAGTCTCTTCGGATTCTTAAAAGTTGCGTTTCGTGGGGATTTTGGGTAGGCTGAAAAAAAGCTATTAACGAGGGCACACATCATGCAAACCCGACCAAAACAGCGAAGGCCTAGAAAAAACATCGGACGCAGTGCCGTCGTGGGTAACATTACCCCCGATGGTATTCGTGCCGTTTCCTGGGCGCCCAATTTTCCCCGGTCTGGCAGCGCTTACATAACCCGACGACGCGGCTGTCTATCTTGTTGGTAGTCTCTCTCGATCTGTAAAGCACAGCCCGGCTGTCCGTTGTGTTTCCATTTATTGTTGTATGTTAGAGCGCTGTAGAATTAGACCCGTCTGGCCCGCATCTCAGCCCATCAGCCTCATTGCGAAAACGGTCGGGGCCTGCTTGGTATGTTGGGGGAAAGTAAAAAGAAACCCAACGGCCCGCCTCTTCCCCCTTTAAAACCATCGGCGTGCCGCCGCGGCCTCGTTGCCATGTTGCTGCCCCACGCGTTTGCGCGTTGGGCGCCTACGTAATCCGCCTGGGACTGGCGCGCGTACACACAGCGCCGATGGTATGCGGCCCACATTTTGTCGCGTTGGGTGCCTGCGTAAACAGCCCGGGGCTGGCGCGTGTACACGCAGACCCGATGGCTTGGGGCGCGCGTCTTTTGTGGTGGTGCGCGCACGTCCAGCATCACAGCCATACGGCTCGCCTTGTCCCCACCTAAGTCCACCGCTCGCGGAAAGCGAGAAAACCAGAGCGGCTCGCCTGGTTCGCATCTCAGCCCATCGGCCTCATTGCGAAAACGGCCGGACGGGGCTTGCTTGATATGCTGGGGAAAAGTAAAAAGAAAGCAAACCGGCCCGCCTCTTCCCCCTCTAAAACCATCGGCGTGCCGCCGCGGCCTCGTTGCCATGTTGGTGCCCCACGCGTTTGCGCGTTGGGCGCCTACGTAATCCGCCCGGGGCTGGCGCGTGTACACACAGCGCCGATGGTATGCGGCCCACATTTTCGCGCGTTGGGTGCCTGCGTAAACAGCTCGGGGCTGGCGCGTGTGCACGCAGCCCCGATGGTGTGGGGCGCGCGCCTGTGTAATTGAAAACTAGTTTTGAACGCTGTTTCTCATAGATCAAAACTCAGAAAATGAAGAGGATGATAAGGAAAAGCCAAGAAATCGATCGAGCAAGAGAAAAGACCGAAAACCAAGGAAAAGCAAGCAAATTCTTGCCGCGATTGAAAAGAAAAGGAAAGAGAAAAGAAGAGAAGAAGAAAGCAAAGAAATTAGGTCTGATTTACGCTGAATTCGCATTACAAACTGCCTTTTCACTACTTTCAAGGAGCTGAGCCACGGCTACGGACACGGTTAGGAATATGAAAAGACGCGAAATAGCATTAGAAACTGGGAAAGACTAGACTTGGAATATTAAATCTGTAATGCGTATTTGTGGAATTTGGAGTAGTTTTAGATGTTGTTCGAATTTGACTTCGGTGTGTTTGCGTCTGAAAAAATAACCTCTCCATTTCGAAACTAGATCCTTCAATTGGTGGAGAACCTGGGCATAGTTCGACACAGCTGCGAAGATGCTTTCTACTGTTTTAGTTAGATTCCCCACTACAATGGCCTCGAAGAACCGAAGGAAGAAAGAGAAGGCGCTAAAGAAGGAGAAGAAGCACCACAAGAACGCCGCAAAGAAACCGCAAGAACAGTATTACATGAAGGGGGAAAAGTTTGCTTCAGCAAGAGGTGGAAACACACCTGGCCCGCAGGTGAAGTCGAGAACAATGGAGATTAGAGCTCTTAATGGAACAGAACCGCGCAAAGAATTTGGATTAGACGATGCTGAAAAGGAATAGAACGGAGATCAACCAGACCAGTCCCAGAACCGGAAGCCGCTTACATTTTTTAGACCACGGGAAAAGATTTTTTATACGGAGAAGGACAAGGAGTTCTTCTGCCACTGGATAGATTTATTTGTTTAACGAGACCCCAGTCGCCACAAAGTTCGCGGGAGAACAGTTTACAGATGCGCCTGGGGTACGTTCCAAGATTTATGGGATTTTTTCGACTTACGGATACGGATGTTGTTTTTCTGCGGTTACGGTTAAGCGATGGCAGCGAAGATTTTCGATTTATGTATTGCAGCAGGACCCGATGCAGATTTATAGGCGCGCGACTATTCCAGCAAGACCGACAGTGACGGAGAACAGCTACAGAAGGCTTTGAGTGGTTGCTTGCTACTTTGCTTTGCCCACTAACGAAACGGGAGTAGCTCGACAAGACGGCGGTAGCCTGTTCACCAGTTCACTACGTAGAGACGGGGATGAAGATGCGGCGATGTGTTTTTTTTTGCAGAAGCAGGTAGAAGCGGGCTTGACTATGGTGCAGGTGTTTTTGATTTGGGAGTAGAAGTAGAGACCAGGGCTTGTGGGTACTACTACTTTTTCGAGATTTGTTTCGAGCACAGCAGGAGCAGAAGACCTCCCTCCCTCACAGTAGCAGTGCAGAGCGGAGCGGCCGTTTACAGTAGTAGACATGCAGGATTTGTTTTGAACAGCGGAGACGGAGAAAGCGGCACTCCGTGCAGAGACCGTTGGCGTGAAGATGAAGAGTAAGAGTTTCTTTCGGACGCAGCAGTAATTCGGATTGCATTTCCGCCTCCAAATTTCAACCACGGCGTTACGAAGATGGAGTACTATTCCAGTCTCGCACGAGAGAACCCGGCTCAAGATTTTAGACGAAGAGCGGGCTGGATAGGTAGATCAGCAGTAGCAGTACCGACGAAGAAAGGAGAGCGGCACAGATGTAGACAGCTCAATATAGTACATACCTAGATGCATGAAAGAGATTTTCTTTGCTTTCGCAGTTCGAGCCTGCGGCCAGATTCGACATGAAGCGGTTGTAGCAGGCGTAACTACTTACGACCCCGACTTGTAGCAACGGGGGCGACAGCAGTAGTACAGGGCGAAACCCAAGACTGCGACTTTTCCCCTTCCCCCTTTGTGTTCGCAACGCCGGTAGAAGCTGTTGCTTTTTCGAAGACGCAGTGATGAAGATAAGAAGATGAAGAAGAAGTTCCAGTCAGGGGGCGTGTAGTCGTACTGCGGTCGACTTTGTCGGTGACTGCAACTTCTTCGCTTGGTGTTCCGTCCTGATTCAGGCTCCCGATACACGCTGACCTACCGGGATTCAAGATTTCTAGCTTCGGGGCTCGAGGTTTGTGTTCGCAGTTTTAGGATTTTGGTCCTCTGGTCCTCTCGGGTTTCGGGGATGACTACCTGCTGAAGATAGATCTGCACTTGTGTTCGGGATGAAGAAAGAAGAGTAGATGACGAATGACGGCGATGATAATTTGACTTCGGGTTTCGGGCTTTTAGGCACTAGTAGACCTTGACGAGTACACTCGGGCAGAGGTGCGAAAGCACCAGGACAACAAGAAGAAAACTCGGGACAACACTAAAACACGGGCATAGACTATGAAAGCAAAGCAGCAACAGAAAAGCAAAAGCAAAAACCAGGACGCAGAGCAGAGAACAGTAGGAAGAGGTCGCCGATACGAACGCGAAACACCGCGAAGCAAGAACGTAGAGCAGTATGGGGGCGTAGAACAATTTCGATTTCGACAACAAGCAGCACGCAGCACTGACTCCGATTTTTAGACGCAGGAACGAAAAAGGAAAACGGAATACAGTAATAGTAGCGCGAACAGCAGCAGCAGTGGTGACAACGAGTGCTGCGGTCTTTCGGATGTAAGATTTTGGAACACAGCAATGGGGGCGCGGAGCGACTTTGACTTCAACTTTTACAACTTTCAAATGCAGGGACTAGGAGACACGGAAATTTAGACGCAGGATCAGCAGTAGCAGTGACGATGGCAAGACGCGCAGTTTTTCGGATGCAGGGTTTTCAGGATTCGCAGACACCGACGCGGCAGAGTTTGAATCTGCTTCCGTTCAGCATGACAGATTGGAGTTTTCGGATGGAGGACGACGGCGAGCTTCGTATGGCGTTAGGGGGCAGTGCCACCTGCCGATGCTGGAGAGATTTGTTTTCGACCGACGGCAGCACGATCTTCGTTTTCGATGTGACGCGCCGATGGTACCGACAGCCGGCCGATGAATTTCTGTACGACTTTGGCACCCTTGCGACGAAAAATTGCTTCTGCACCACGACCGCCGTTCTTTCCCCGTTGACGTAAGGACGATGCAGATGTCGATGACCCCGTGCGATTTCGGTTCTAAGACTACTCGACGACCACGGACTACGCCTGTATCTTTCGACGACTTTTTGTACTCCGACCGACAAGAGCCTGACTTCGGGTTCGTTTGGGGAAATTGCAGCACGAGTTCGATTCCTATTGCGAAATTTGTAATGCGGTTTTACGCTCGGGGCGACGAAGATTTGTTTTCGCTTTTCGGCCGGAGAAGAATTTGTTCCCGACCATCGCATGCAGACCTTCCGATACCAATCGCGACTCGAGAATGAGACGACTTCAGATTTACGCGATCCCGGTGCTGATACGGTGTGGAAGGAAGATTTGTTTCTGGAGTACATGCGGCGAACAATTTGTTTTGGACAGGAGCCGACGCGGATGCGACTTTGTCATGCTGGATTTCGATAAATGGTTGGACTACGAGATGACGAACTTGATCTTGTGCGACGACAATTCGAATTTGTGTTGCTGGATTTGAACTACGACCGGCTTTGGAGTACGACGGGAGAATTTGCGATAAGAAGGACGAAGATGGATTTGGACATGGGATCCTTCAATTGGTGCTCGCTGTGCGCATGATACGGATTTGCTGACGACGTTACGGTATTGGTTTCGGATTTGCGATGAGAAGAAATCGATGCTGCGATGGAAGTAGATGATGTGATGAGGATTGGAAGACGAAGTTTATGGAAGCTGTTTATGGATTTATGCTATACAGATTTGGATTTACGATTTAGAATTTCATGTAGGATTTAGACCATCCGTTTCTGTTTCAAGCTTCTGTAAGATTTGTGGTTTTAGATTTTGATCATGAGAAAAAGCGTTGGGGGCGGTTTGTGTAATTGAAAACTAGTTTTGAACGCTGTTTCTCATAGATCAAAACTCAGAAAATGAAGAGGATGATAAGGAAAAGCCAAGAAATCGATCGAGCAAGAGAAAAGACCGAAAACCAAGGAAAAGCAAGCAAATTCTTGCCGCGATTGAAAAGAAAAGGAAAGAGAAAAGAAGAGAAGAAGAAAGCAAAGAAATTAGGTCTGATTTACGCTGAATTCGCATTACAAACTGCCTTTTCACTACTTTCAAGGAGCTGAGCCACGGCTACGGACACGGTTAGGAATATGAAAAGACGCGAAATAGCATTAGAAACTGGGAAAGACTAGACTTGGAATATTAAATCTGTAATGCGTATTTGTGGAATTTGGAGTAGTTTTAGATGTTGTTCGAATTTGACTTCGGTGTGTTTGCGTCTGAAAAAATAACCTCTCCATTTCGAAACTAGATCCTTCACGCCTTTTGTCGTGGTGTGCGCAGGCACGCCCAGCACCACGTCCATACGGCTCGCCTTTTCCCCACCTATGTCCGCCGCTCGCTGAAAGCGGGATGGAAAACCGGAACGGCCCGCCTGCTCTCGTCTTCTATCTGCGTCCAGTCCCTTCCTGTTTCTATCTCGGTCGTGCTGGTTGCTCTTTTTTATAACCTATGGCCAGCGCCTTTGTTTCTAAAGTTATGAGCATAGATTGTTGCAGCTAAAGTTATGGTCTACGACCATGGCAGCGACTTGCTCTCTGCGATCTACTTTTTCCTCGACCGCGATGGCTTGGCAAAGGCGGCAGAGGCCAACGCGATCGCAAAACGACACAGGGGCGGGCCGTTCGATCAGGAGCGGGCGGAGGGTCTTCGGCTCATTTTTGGCAAGTCCCTCCGCAGCAATTTTCATTCACAGTTTCGTAATCTCGTCGGAATCCTTTCGGAGTTTTTTCATTTGTGAGCATGGGGGTGCGTTATGGGAGTAACCGGCACAGTTGTGCAGTGGGACGCGCACGATCCGGAATCCGCAAATCTGTCAGCGGCGGAAATCCGACGGATGCGGCAGCTCATGGACGAAAGCAACAGTAAGCCAATGACTGAAATGAAAAACACCAGCAGCAGCACGAAAAATGTGCTAAAAAGCACCAGTGGGGCCCCCACAGGAGGAGGATCTTCTACCTCTTCACCACAAAAGGAGCCACTAGGGTCGTGTAACAACAAGAACAAATCAGCACCTAGTGTTGTCTGCAACACGGACGGTGGACCAGGACCACCCGCGCTCTCTACAACACCAGCTGGCCCTACTTCTAATCGTGCAGAAGATAATTCCAGAACGACAGCCTCGGGGTCGTCCGCCATCGGCGCAGCTGCGCCCGGAACTGCTGCTGTTGTTGGTAAAAATTCACTTCTCGCAAATGCGCTCATCAAGGCCGCAGCGAAAAAGAGGAGCGTCGTTTCGGCTACATCTTCTGCGGAGACCACAGGGATGAAGAATGATGCGGCTGCAGCGGGACCAGGACCACGTGGTTTTGTACCTAGCACAGAAAATTGCGCGGTGAATCTTCAAAATTCAACGGCGTCGTCGAGTTCTACGACCACATCCACAGCAGCAGGATCCTCGAGTGCGAATCGTGGGGTGGACTACCACGACGAAGCAGGTGCAACAAGTGTTGCCACTTTGAAAAACAAAAACCCCCTGGCTCATCCCCTGTCCTCGAGCTCGAAAACGGCCCCCGCGACTACACGCGCGGCAGTTCCGTCAACCGCTGTTGTGGATCACCATGGTTCAGGTCAGGACGGCGATAAAAATGTCAAGGAAATAAGAAGTTTGGACAGTTCACTAGCCAGCCTAGCTTCAGGAACTACTACATCAAATACGAAATCTGAAACATCCTCAAGCTGCCAAAAGCTTCCGACGTCGGTCGAGTCGAGCTTTCTCGACACCCTTCTGCGCGGCCGCTTCGACAACTCCTTTGGCGGGGGCCACCAGATGTTTTACCACCACAATGACAGTTTGTTTCTAAACCGCGGCACCACCTACAACGTGCGGTGCCTGTTTTCCTGGCCCGATGCGACGGGGGCAGGGGAGGAGGAGGAGGAGGACGCGAAGATGAAGGACGGGCAGGATGATGAGTCGCAGGAGGACGGCGCTAGTAGTTCTAGCAATTCAAGTTCTTCCAGCACTGCTTCCTTCGAGGACGTTCAAAACCTGCGGTACGGGTGGTTTTGCGTCGATTTGGCCGCGTATTTACTGCCCGCGTTTCTGGTCAAGTACGTCGGCGGAAACGCGTGTGCGCTGGAACACGCGTGCAGTTCGATCAGCAGACAGCTGGAGCAGGTGTGGCAGCATTGCGTTTTCGCCATGCGCGGCACAGGGGACCCGATCACCGTCACCCGCGTGCTATTTACGGCGGGCACCGCTGCTGCCTTGGACAGCTGCAGCGCCGCGGGCGGATCGCGAGGGAAGAGAGCTGCAGCTGGCTCGTCTAGTGGAAATAAGAAGAACAACAGTTTGTGTTCTGGCTCGTCAGGTAGTTGTAACAGTATTGCAGCCGGCACAACAGAAGGCACTCCTGGTCGTGGTACTACTAGTGGGAACGCGAACAGCAAAGCAGGCACAGTCAACGGAACAAACACAAATTCAACGAAAGGGTCTTCAACCTCGAGTACTAGCAGCAATAGTACGAACAACAAGCACCCCGCCTCTACTGCTAAAAATCCCCTGCCGATCGAGAATACGAAGACCGTGCAGCAGCAGATCCGCGAGGCCATCAGCAGTAAGCAAAACAGCCGTAAGAGCAAAGCGGCCAAGAAAGCTGCGACGGAGCGGAAGAACAATAAAGAGAGCAATCTCCGAAACAAGAGTACTAAGGGGAAGAACGGTGGAGGTGGCACAGCAACTACTTCAACATTATCTAGCGGAAACAAGAGCAAAAGCCGCGGAGGAAAACAAGGCACCCATAACCGATCTGCTTCAGTTTCCACCTCCAGCTCTTCAGAAGAGAGAACGACCGACAGCTCGGACGTATCCACGAGAAAGCACCCATCCCCATCCAATGATTTGTCATGCAAAACATGCAAAAAATACTGTGTTTGTCATGCAGAAATTCAATGAGGATGCGATGGGTGTTTATTTTTCCTGTATAGGACGAGGATCATTCGTACTCGGATGGTTCGGAGGAGGCATTATGCAATACAAATTTCCCGTACATGTACAAGGTGCATCACAAATTTCCCCAATTTCAAGTGTGAAACTTGTCATGCTAAACTAGGATCGAAGCCAAGTTTTGCCATGCAGAGACCGCATTTGTACGTGTGCGGGAAGTTCACTGTGGATAGGCATGGCTGTACGAGCATGACGAGATGTTTTTTCAGGACTATCAAAAGCAAATATGTCTGGGTCTGGAAAGTTGGAATCTGTCATGCTAGCTCCACATTCGTGGGAGATCTGTATTGCATAACCGACAAAAGTGGCAGCCATTTTTGTGATGCAAAAACGCAGTTTCTCATGCGGACTACCTATGAGAAAGCGTTCTGGAAAGTTGTCATGCTAGGCTGCTTGTGCTAGCTTTCCAAAATGTTTCCATCATCCACATTTTAGCATCACAAGTTTCCAGACGCAGACCCAGACACATTTGCAATGCATAAGGACACTTGCGCCACGATCCGCGCCCGCATGCGGCAAGTGTATGCCCCCTCGAGCCCCGAGTCGCAGAACTTCCTCGAGACCATTGTGTCCGGCGAGGGTGAGGGCGATCTGCAGGTGCTCTGGTCCACCTCGACGCGGCCCGGCGAAGAGAAGGTGGTAGAGCGCAAGCGACCGCCCTTCGGCAGCGGGCGGAGCCCCCGGCAGAAGCAGAAGGACCGAGAGCGGACGAAACTGGAGCTGGAACAAATCAGTTGCAGATCATCGAGTGGTCCTTCTGCAATCGACGTTCTCAGAGCGGAGGACAAGAGCGACGCAAATTCAACAACATCCTGCAGTAGGAACGAAGATTTTCCGTTGCTGGCCGTTCTGAATCGAAGAGACGAATGCGACAAGACGTCGAAAAACGCCGTTGCTAGTAGCGAATCTTGTTCGAAGACTTCATCACACGACTTCATCGCCAGCACGCTACGCCGGCACGCCGAGGAGGCGCAGGACTCAGAAATGCTGCGGAAAAAACTTTTCGGAGGGACGAGTGAAGCAGAGCAGCAGATTGTCGCGCAAGAAGGGGTCGTGTCGAGTACAACATTTGGAACGACGAGCGGCACTGCTGCAGACAGCAAGAAACCAGGCACGAGTACTACCTCCTGTGCTGGCGCGACCGGGCAAGCGGCACAGAGCGAAGGCAAGGGCGGCGGTGGCGCGGCGAGCGGCGGGATTAGGTCCTCCAACAACCGACGGAGCTCCGCGGGCGTGGCCGCCAGGAATAACCGAAAAATAAAGGCGATCAACACGGCAGCTCTTGGTACTACGGGAGGAAATCCAAAACAGTCTAGCTCTTCGTCTACCGCCGGAAGTGCTGCACAAGGAACAATTCTTGGCGGCACTAGAATAACGACCCTTTTTGGGCATCAAGCTGTATTCCCTGGTGGAGGAGGTGGTTCTAGTGCTAAAACAAAAGAGGAACATGAAGCAGAGCTCCTTCGAAAAAAAATCTCGCAGTCCTGGCGGTCTCGAAAGCTGCGGTCGATCGAGAATGCCGTGACCCGGGCCTGCGCGCCCTTTCTGGCCCAATCGCAGGGCCCCGGGCAGCTGCCCAACCCCAAGCCGCCCACCTTCTTCCGGCTGTCAAGCAGCCCGCTGCCGGCACCCGGGGAAAGCCGGACGTCGTGGCTGTTGTGCAGCGATTTGTTGGACGTCATCTGCGAACTGATCGAAACCATCTTCCTGCTAATCATGCGCATGCTGGATGCCTTGTTGGTGCATTTGCTAGACCTGGACCGCCGGAGGAAACTCTACCGCACCATAAACACGTTCGAGGATGTGACGATCAAAGTCTTGGGTCGGGCAGGAGTAAAGAAGAGAAAAAGCAAGAGAAACTACGAGAACGACCGGCGTCTTCGTGCTCGCGAGAGGAGAAGGAAGACAGCAGCAGGAAAGCAAGGCAACAAAAACAGTACTCAAAAGATGACGAATCATGAAAATAAACAGGACCATGGTGGAGCTATGAATAGAAGCACAAGGACAGACAGAGATGAAGAACCCGGAGACAAGCACAGGGTCAATCGTGGTAAAATAAATGTTGGTCGTCTTGGCTCGAGGGCCTTTGGAGGCTCCAGCAGCGACGAGAAAGCAGGCTGCACATCAGCAAGCAGCGACAGCCGCAGCGCAAATCGTTCCTCAGACACTGAAGCAAGTTCTTCTGATGTCGACGGCATGACGAGCTCGTCCTCGGGCGAAGATGAAGGAACAGGAAGTTCTTGTAAAATTAGCGACTCAGAAGATGACTCAACAGCCCCTTCTTCAATTGTGGCGCATTCCGAGCAGGACGACTTTTCGTCCTCTAGCGAGACGAGCACAGCATCATTTTCGTCCGCGAGCAGTGAAGCTAGTAATGACGTGGTGCAGCTTCCCAAAGTCGGACGTCGGGGAAAGAATGGAAACGTTAATAAACACGCCCGGAACCGCCACCGCCGCGCGCCGCTGGTGCACAAGATGGTCATGCTCGACGGCAGCGACATCAAGGAAAGGAGCTTGTTTCATCGTGCACCAAAGTCGAATATTGAACAACCTGGGATGAAGCCAAATACTGAACTTACGCCCACATCTACTAGTGAAGAAATAAAGCAGCAACAGAACTCCTGCAGGACTCAGAGTCGTGGCCACCAGCAGGCATCTCCACCACAGCACCCGGGCTACGATTTTCACAGGATGCTGGACAACTCTTCGCCGGACTGGTGGCTCAGCAACTACCTGAAGCAACGGGCGGGCGACAAAAAAAAGCAGCGCATTTCGGAAGACCAGCAGCGGGACGTAGGTGGTGGTGGTACTAGTAGTTCTAATGCAAAATCGACCGAGGGGGCAGGTACTACTTGTACCACGCATGGACACCACGATGCGCAAAACCACAACGCAACTAGTTCTAGTCCGGGCTCCACATCCTCGTCTTGTGGCACGCCCATGCAAAACAACACGACGGCTTCTAATGTGTCCACCGGCGGAGGTCCTCCGGGAAAGACATCCAAGGCAAGCTCTAGAAGTACTGGCGCGGCGTCTACCTCTTCTATGTCTACCCCTCCGGGCGCCGGCGCCACTACGGCTGGCCCTGGAACTTCTACGGGAGGTGGTGTAGTAACAAGTGGAGCGAAGAACTCGGTTGTCACGACTTCTCGGAACAATTCCAAAAATAAAAGGAACAACGCAGGAGGAGGAGCGGCGAGCAATGGTTCATCTTCTGGCTCAACAGGTTCTTCGGCAAGCGGCAATACAAACTCCGTGACCACTTCCGCAGAAACCGCAGATGTTTCATCGACTGCCGCCCAAATAAACCCGCCGCCGCAATACAACCGAGACGACGTCGCGGATGTTCTGCATTTCCTGGCCAAGGGATGGTGGGGACGCCGGCTGTTGGAGCAGACCGTGAACTACCGGTCCAGTACCATCAAAGACCGGAAAAAGAACCTACCAGCCGGCGAAGAACAAAAGGCGGAAACATCAAGTAGAAACTGGTTTTCGCCGGAAATACAAGGGTCCAAATTTCTCCACAAAATGAACGACCTGGCCGAGCGAGAAAGGAAACGGAAGGCGACGAAGAAGGAAACTGTTGACAGAAATAACAACAACTGCTATGCTGCATCGGTTGGCACCACCAGCGCGTCGGGACTGGTGGTGGATGACGATGTAAGAAAGAATTCTCAGAATAGGAGCAGCGGTGATCATGGTGGTCACCAAAAGCAAAACGGCGATAAGGATTTACTACAGGGACGAAATGATGCCGCTTGTAGAAGTAGCGGCTTAACATCAGGACGAGCACGAGGCAAAGACTCGGCTGCTACTTCGAGCAGCACTAGCGTGAAGTCGACCTCGACACCGCCAGGAGAAGACGCGACTGTTGACACGGTGAATGAAAAAACAAGCGCGACAGCCAGAAACGGGACCACAGGTAGAGAACCAGGCCAAGCAGGAGCAAGTAAATCTTTTCTGGGGAACATGAACAAACGTCGGAAAAAGAAGAGCAAAAACTGCGCCGATAGCACGACCTGCAACAGCAATAGAAGCCAGGGCGAGGAACAAGCCAGTTCGTCTGAAGTAGAGTCAGTATGACGGTGCACAACTCCCCCTCCCCCTCATTTGTCATGCAAAATACCTAGTCCACCCTTTGCGTTTGCCTGTTGGCATTGTTTGCATGACAAGTTCTGGTAGCCCAAATAGCACTACACTCCAGTGCAAATTTGTCATGCAAAACCGGCACTCTTGCTGGTGCTTGTATTGCCGTTCATGCTATACAAATGAGGGGGAGGGGGAGTTGTGCACTGTCATAGTCAGTAGAATGCTACTACGAAGCCTGGCAGCCGGTCGCCCCCTCGTTGAAAGAGCTGTTGCACTACAACCGCCGACTGGTATCAACTGCAAAACCAAAAGTATCGTACTCGTACAAATGCAAGTCTTGCATTACAAATCTTGTTTCCAAGGCAAATCTGCATTACAAATTCTATTTCTCACGCTGGGTAAATTTGTAATGCATTTATACGAGTACGATACTTTTACTTTTTCAATGCATAACTGGAAGCGGAGTGCAAATTTCTGGAACAAGCACCCATGACGGCGGAAACGTTTGGCGAGGAGAAGGTTTATTTCCATCACGGTCAAGATCAACTCCAGCACGGTGGTTCTTCTTCTAGTACTAGTACTGGTTTGCCAACAAGGACATCTGCTGCGTCGAAAGATGAACCACCTCAATCACAATTGGTCGACAACAGTAAACTCTTCGACACTCTTGTCGGAAAGCAAATTTACTACCACAAGAAGAAGCGATACTTGGAAAAGGTGGCGCCGTTTTTACGCAATGAGGCAAACAGTGGGATAAGTAACTGCAGCGCGAATCCTGTCGGTCCTTGCCATGTTAAAGACGACCCGAACAACCGCTCTGAAAATAATAGCACTCGATGCGCAGCACCTGAGGAGTCACAACCTCCAGGGGGGGGCGGCCTCCAGGGGGGAGGACACAACGCAGGCTCCGGCAACAAGGGCGGCGCAGCGACAACTACAGCTACAACATCTAATAGCAAACAAAAAAAGAAGAACAAGAATAACAAAGCGGACAGCAAAAACAATAGGCAAAGCCAGAACTCTACTGCTTCGGGGACGACGAGTTCTGCAACGTCAAGTACAAATGGACGCTGTGGTGCTAGTAATATCATGGGCTCCTTGGTAGATAACCAGGATAAATCTTTCTTTTCTGCTGGAACTCCCGTTGGCAGCACGGCGTCGCCCCTGATCTCCTCCGATCCAAAAGGCAGCGGCGGTTTTCGCATCGACGAAACAAGCCTCGCGAGGAAACTTGTCGACCAAAGCTTGCAGTTCTTAAAGTTCGAGCGCGTAATAAAAGATGAACTAGATTGTAAGGCTGGATATTTTCCAAGAAGAACAACTCAACTGCCCCCGAGGAAAAAGCGCAGTAGGCAACATCACGGCGCGCAATATGAAGAACATCAAGCCCACGGTAAAAATGAGCAGTCAAGCGAAGAAAGAAAAGAGTGTACCAGTCCCAAAAGAAGTCGTACTGCCGCAATTTCATCTTCTAGGAGCTCCTCAACCCCAGGAACAAGTACAACGCCCGGGAGCTGCTCGCGTAATATCGGGTCATCTCCCCAGGTGGAGGGAGAAGGAACAGGGATACAGGAAATGAGCCTTGGTGACGTCCAGGATCACGAGGACCAGTACTTCTACAGAAGTCTTCTACACGAGAATTGCACTTCTTCACTGTTTCTGGAAGTTGACATTGTTCCGTCATCACGAGCGCGAGATCTTCAAGACGAAGGTCGTTCCTCGCTGCCAGCATCCTCGCAAGGAGATCCTTCCCGCGAAGGTGGAGTTCCAGATTTCGGCGCAACTATGGAAGAAAACAGCACTACCACGGAAGCAGGAGCAAGCATTTCGAAAATAAAGGGTGTCCAGAACAGTGCTGGGGCACCAGCTCGCGGCGTTGAGGCCGCACAGGAGGACCACGAAAGTAACAACGGTCGCCGCCAGGGCCATGACCATCCGCCACCTGTTCTTTCTGGTCTGCGTGATGGCGACGAGCTGGAGAACAAAATCAATATTCCAGTGCAGCTACCTTGTGAAGAAGACCATCAAGATCGCAACCCGACACGACCGCCGCTCCTCCTCCCACAAGAACTCCGATTTGTGGCGAATCCCTCCGGCACCCCGGGCTTTTTGGACGCCGCGGATACGAGTGTCGATTGCACGCTTGGGAAACTTTTATCGAACTTTTTCGTGTCGTTCTTTGGTAGCAAGAACACGGCTTCGCGTGAAGGACCTGGCGCAGGAGGAGGTTCTACTTCTGGTCTGAACAAGGTGCAGCATTTTTTCGTGAGCCAAGACGGGTTGAGTAGACTGGGCGCCAGTAGAGCTGGCAGACGCAGTGCCAGTACGGCACATCAAACGACTGGTGCGGGGGCCGGCGGAGGAAAGACGAAAATAAGTTTATTTCAGAAAAGTAGACAACACCAAGACGAAACTGCAACTTCGACGGTCGTGAAAAATGCACACGAGCAGGGAGGCAGTAGTGCGATTATCCAACCACCCGAGCGGCAAATTCACATCTCCAGGGTTGCCTACGATTTGGAGCGAACCAAGGTAGCTCGGCAACTCTTGACTCCCGCCCGATTGCTCACGACGGAAGTGGTTGCGGCCCTTGCAGAATTACTGCGAGCAGCGTCTTTGTGTAATTCGGCTGGTCGGATCGACACGAGAACCAGCAGCAGCAGGAAGGAAATTCTGGTGTGCATCGAATCCGAGGCATATCATGGTTCTAGCACTAGGAACAACGGTTTGGCAAATAAAGCATCTCCTTGTGGTCCCTCACCAGAACAAGGTTCCGGAGCCACACCGGCCAGCCAACATCCTCACCAGAAGAAGTGTTTTTTTCTGACCGCGGATCAGGTCCTTGCCGTGGCCGCCTCGCCCCCGGTGGCCTCCGGGTGGCCGTCTGCACAGGCGAAGCGGGACGCCGCGCAGCGGCACAAGCTGTTGCATCTGTTTTCCAAGATGAACGTATGAGAGTGCACAACTCCCCCTCCCCCTCATTTGTCATGCAAACTACCAAATCCACCCTTTGCCTCGTGGCACTGATTGCATGACAAGTTTTGGTATTCCAAATAGCGCTACACTCCAGTGCAAATTTGTCATGCAAAACCGGCAAGATTGCTGATGCTTGTATTGCCGTTCATGCTATACAAACGAGGGGGCGGGGGAGTTGTGCACCCTCATAGAACGACGCGGTTGGTGTTCAGATTTTCCTCGTCGAGGAGAGTGAGAAAGCGGTGGTGGTCGCGAAAATTCTGGACAAATGGAAATGCAGCAGTAGTTCAAATGGAAATGGAAATGCAGAAGCTGAAGCTGCAGGAGAACGAAATAATAAAACCGGGTCGTTTGTTGTAGACCACGAAAGAAACCAAGAGGAGCTACAGGGAGATATGCGCTTGCGAATGACCGTGTCAAGAGCTGTTGGTTGTTATGATTTCTCTGACGCAGTGGGGGCGGCGGCGGGGGAATGGAGTGCAGAAAAAAATGCCGACAGTTGTAGTACTTCTTCTCGCCACCAGGTGTTTTTCACTCACGATCCCGCCAGTCGGCTCATCAACCCGGAAATATGGGTACAGGAGATTTTCATTTTTCCATGGACAATCAGAATCATACTACTCTGCCGCAGTACTAGCTCGCTCTTTCTAGTAGTGGTAGAAAATCTAGAACTAGAATTAAATCTCTCATCATGCATGACGTCGATGACGTCGACTCAACTACATGCCTCCTACAAGTACAACACAACATGTCCATATAAAAACTGCGAATTAACATTAAAGGATTAACTTGTTCCCATCATCATACTCAACAGCGCCCGCCCTCGCCATTCACGGATTCCTACTGGAACCGAGGTTGTTTTTTCCTCCAACATTGGGTGCGGTCCGCCGCGCTGCAAGAAGTTGGGATCCTGGATGGCGACTCTGACGAGAGTGATGGCGCCGAGGACAAAAGTAAAGGAGTGTAAGTAGTATACATTCATGGATGACGTTGACGATGATCTATCAGCTTCAGCGCGGCACAGATTTTACGTTTGCCAACAGGTCCTGATACACCCGCATCGCAGAAGAAGATGCTACGAAGAACGACAAAGAAGCACAAGCACACCCTACTTCGCGGAATGGTGAAGCCGATAGCGAAATCATAATCGACAACGAAATCAACATGTAATCAGAAAATGCAACCCAAACCCCGCGGAATGGTGAAGCCGATAGCGAAATCATAATCGAAAACGATAATCAATATGTAATCAGCAAATGCAACCCAAACCCTCGATGACTTTGTACAGAGATGATCAATTTCGTTGAAAAAAAAAAGTTTTTTTCTATAAAGAAGCGCTAACCACATGTGATTCACAAGCAGGCTCAAAGTGGCCCCGTCAAACTGTTTTTTTCTTAAAGTAGCACTAGAAAGTAGAAACACGCAAGAAGAAGAAGACACGATCTTCACCCGGAGTCCGCGTATCCATCTGAATCTGAAACGTATCCCGTAGAATCGTAAAAAGAAGGCAAGCCCTTCAACCGGAGACCACGAATTCACTGAAGACAAACAAGTAGCATACTGATATACATTTCTGAGGTCATCTGTGTGAGTCTGGGTCTATAACGAAGTCTGTTGCTGGAATGAATTGTTCGAGATCCGTTGTGTTGTGATCTCTCGGTCACTTCTTTCAGGAGATGAGCTTGAACATGTAAAACTCGGTCTAATTCGGTTCGGAGAGAGAGAGGGCCCAAAGAGTGCAATGCCTCGGGATTCGGTGCTCTGATGATGTCTTCTTTGAGCAGTTAGAACAGGCAGGAGAGAGGATATGAGCCGGAGTTCCGTCGACGAGTGCAGTGGGAGGGAAAATTGTTCGTGTATCGGTCGATTTTCTTTTCATTTTGGAGCGCACCCAGGAGCTGGAAACTAGAGCGTCGAAATTACACAACTCCGAAACTTCACATTATATACAGGCTCTCGACAGCATGGATTTCCCCTAGGAATCTATGGTCCCCGCTTTGTAGAGATGCATTAGTCTGTGTATCGACACATCACGGGATCTTTTTGCTTGGTAGAGCTCCACTTGCTTTTCTAAACATAGTCTACTTGCATTGAGCAATAGCACTACAACCAAGTTTTGACGTTTTTCCCACAACTTATACACAATTTTCGTTCGTAGGCCGCTGTGATACGAACTTACTCCTTCTCCATCCGAAACTTTTATTTTGCGTGCCGTGTCTGCCTCAGATTCAGAACACGCCTTTATTGCACATTGATTTACCATTTTTGGAAAAAAAATCGTGACCAATTCTAGGGTGAGTCGATTCTGAAAGCAGAAGTTATCCTGCAAAAAGTAAAGTCACAGCGGACGAGAAGAAGTTGCACGCGTCAGCACTTCTTGTTGGTTCTTACCGAGAGGTCGAGAGTAAGAATCGGACAACTCCTTGTCTGTACAGAAACATCGAGTCCTTTTTCAGAAAACGATAAAGGTGTCGAAAATAAATCGAAGATGAGCAGCCGACGCAATAGGAGCGGTTGGTCGCTGATGCGCGGCAACGGGGAAGTGTCCTCAATTGAGAATTCGCCCACAAAGCAGTCGGAGAAGGGGTCTTCTGACGAGGAGAGCGACGTTTCGCTCATCGATTTGCAGGGCGACTACGAGACGCTACTCGCCGATCATGTGGACCATGACCAGCAGAGCAGTTCGGCTTCTTCCACGACTTCTTCACAAGGCGCTGGTGGAGATGAACAACAAGCTACCACTAACAAGGCCTCCTCGCTGGTGCGCAACACGAAGACGGTGGTCCAAGAGTTTGCCAGCAAGACCAAAAACTTGTACCAGAAGACGGCCAAGGATCTGTTCCACGTGAATAAGAAGAAGACCTGCAGTCCGGAAAGCGTCCAGGACTTTCTCGAGCTCGTGGAAGAGAAGCTGAAAAAGGAGTTGGTGGTGGAGAAGGAGAAGTTGCTGAAAGAGCAGCAAGCGAAAAATAAATCCTGGTTCTCCTGGATGCCGTTCACGAATGAGGGCGGGAACAAGGTGAACCCGCCGGCCCCGCAGAAGGACTACCCTGATATGACGCCCGCTTTTTCCGCTATCGTGCAGAAAGACATCAAGGCGACTGCAGGAGAGCAGCAAGTTGGAGACAGCTCGGTCCGGAAGCAGTTTGCGAAGTTCCTGGCGTTCTTTGTTACCGTGTTCTGTGCCACGAAGGGAAAATGCTGTCTGGCCAAGCAGAAGGCGGGCGAGTATAAAAATTTGAAGATGATTTTTCATTTTTGTTTTTCGTATGCAAAGAAATGCAAGTGGTGATGAGGTCCTGCAAAGCAGCGAACTCGTTTGTGGTCCACCACCGAGGCCTTCGTATTAAATGCTGAAAATGTTGTAAATGAAATATCAAAAAACCCTCACAGCGCCAAGGACATGCTGATCGCCTTCATCCGGCAGCAGACCGACCTGTTTATGGAAGCGTCAGGTTTGAAATCGTCAAAGTTGAAATAGTTTGTCATGCATAAAATGGATGCCAGTTGGAAGCCAGTTTGTAAGTGGCGCATGACAAATTTCGGTGGTCCCTAAATCCAAACTGTCATGCTGTTTAGGCAAAGAAGAGTGATTTTTTCATGCTACTTTAGCAGCTCGAGCTGTAGCCCCAAACAGGCTTACAATCGGCCTCACTTGCCTGCTCTGCAACGCACGCATCTCGGGTCATGCATTTTATGCATTACAAATTATTTCAACTTTGACGATTTCAAACCTGACGCTTCCATACTGTTGATCATGAAATTAAAAGCCGCCACCATCAACGCGGACGAGAAGACCCGCATGGCGGTTTCGCAGATCTGCGTCACGCTCAAGGCTTCCTCGGAGAAGCTGATCGCCTGGATCAAGCGGTTGACCTGTCGGTACGTGGTCCCAGTGCGGTCCCGGATCATCGCCGGCTGCCAGACCTACTGCGCCTTCATGGACCGCGTGGCCGGGAAGGGCTACAAGTGCCTCTGCTACATCGCCCTGTCCACGAAAAAGTTGGCCTCCAAGCGCGCCGCCAGGAAACTGCAATTGGAAGCGGAGGCAGCGGCCGTTGCGGGAGATGAGGTCGTAGAAGAAGGCTACGTCAAGGTCGAGCAGAATTCTTCTTCCCCGACTAGCACAACGACCACTTCTGAGGAGCTGCAGGTTGCTGCTCCGGCCAGCACTGGGGTACTACAGTTATACAATTTTTGTGGTTTTCGCACTTTTGATGTCGAACGTTAACGTAGAAGTTATGCTCTCAGTCTGAACAACATGCTTGGAATTTGAAAATGCAGCCATTATCTTCACTCTCTCCGCCAATCCTCTTTACTGAACTCCAGGTCGTTTCCACCGCCAAGACCCTGGCGGCCAAGAAGATCCGTAAAGCGTACAAGAAGTGCGGGCAGTTTTGCGCGCACCGTGTGCGTCTGGCGAAAAAATGCGTCCGCGGCCCGCGCCGCAGCCTGCTCCGCTCCGTCCACAAGGCGTTCGGGATGCTCAAGCGGATGCAGTGCTGCGTGTTCCGCGCGGTGATGCAGCAGGTTTGCAAATTTTCCGCCAAGTCGGCCGAAATCTTCGGCAACTACGAGACGGCCTCTCGCAGCGAGAATCTGCGCGCGCTGCGGGACACCATCAAACAGCACCTGGAGAACCCGCAGTTCGATAACATGAACAACTTTTTAGCCGGACCTTCCGCCGCGGAAAAGAGCGGCGCGGTTGCCTGTACTTCTATGTCTGCTTCTTCGTCGGGTTCTTGCAAGGGCTCTTCCTGCACCAAGTCCGTGAAAAACGCAAACCGCATGCACATGATGGCGTTGTTGGTTGTGGTGTTCGCCGTACAGTCGCGTCTGCTGATGCTGTCCATCGTGGCCGACGCGCCCTCCGAGATGACCGATGTCTGCCCGCTCCGGCGGTCGGGAACCAGCCTGTTTTACGCCACGACCTCGTCCTGGGGCAACCCGATGGAAGAGCTCGCCGCGCCGACGGGCAGCACCGGCCAGGATGACATCGGTATTTACTTAGTTTTTTTCATTCGCTGTTGTAAGTTCCGAATCGGATCCGGGGCGACATCTTGATTGATGATCTGTAACGCCTAGGCTCGCACCGTGACCTCCACGCGCTTATTTCCACTTTTGGTACAGAACCTGATTATTTGAAATTGCAGTGCAGCGAACGGAATGGAAATCGAAAATGAAAATCCGTATACAAGAACACCAAATTAATAATACAACCAGATCTTTCCGCGTTCCGCGCCGCCTTGTTTGGTGAAGACAAGAAGTGCCGCCGTGGCGTTTTGGACGCGCGGAAGCAGGTTGAAGCTCAGGTGGGTGCGCAGAACTTGGAATCCTGCCCGCAGAACTGGACCCTGAAGGGCGCCTGGACCACGAGCACCACGACGAACCACTCCAAAGCGGCCATTTTCCCGGTGGGTAAGTTTCTGCAGAAGTCGGCGATCGGTCTGGTTCGCGAGTACCTGCATTCCCAGATGATGTTGTGGAAGCAGGGCGCCCGGATGCTGAACACCAGCTCGACGGAGCTGCATCAGACGTCGTCCTCTGCGGTCGTCGCTTTTCAGAACGAGGCGCAGGCCCGCTCTAATCACTGTGTGGTTTTGCCGCACATGATGGCTGAAGGTGAGAACAAGACGAGCAAAACGAATTTCGGCTCTTTGTACGCAGCCTCCAGCTCTCGCCGGGCGGGCCGCCGCAACGCCCAGCAGAACTTCACGCGCGTGGGAGGTTCTTTCACGAACACTAGTACTCCCACCCAGGGAACTACCGGCTCGATCGAGACCAAGCAGGAGTTCATTTTCAAGATGCTGAAGCGCCGCGAGACCAACCGGATTCTGAACTCCCGTAGTACTAACAATCGCCACGTCCGCTCCATCGGCGGCTCAGCATCTTTCTCGATGAACGCGCGCCGGGCCAGCGTGCGTCGCGCCCAGCGCCGCGCGAGGACCGCCCAGCGGACCGCGGGACAGAAATCCTCGGTGATCGTGCCGGTGTATCACCCCGTGAGCCGCCGCAGCCCGCTGCCGCCAACGGTGGACGACTTGCGCGACTTTCCGGAACAGACCTGCACCGCCATGCAGAAAAACTACAACAAGGACGACGCTGCTCTGATGCACGTCTTCCAGAGCATGGCTATGAGCAAGCCGGGACGAGGCAGTGGTCGTACCAGTTCCAGAGTCGTGGTCCCCCGAGCACCCGTTGCGGACCCGCCTTTGGACAAACAGATGGTGAAAGCGATGAAGGTATCAAATGCAAAAATGTCTGGGTCTGGAAACGTGTGATGCTAAAATGTGGATGATAGAAACAGTGTCGAGCGCAACCTAGCATGACAACTTTCCAGAACGCTTTCTCATAGGCAATCCGCATGAGAAGCTGCGTTTTTGCGTATAAAAAAAGAGGCCGCGACTTTTGTTGTTTATGCAATACAGATTTCCTAACTACGGAAAGCTAGCATTACAAGTTCCAACCTTCTAGACCCAGACATATTTGCAATGCATAGAGGGCCCTCGAGGTGCGCCGCACGCTGCGCCAGCGCCGTCGCGCGACAAACACGCGGGGTGGTGGAAACAAGCAGAATGGTGTGCGGAAGAACCAGACGGCGAGCAGTCATGCGATCTACTACCCGGCGCTGCCTTTGCCGCAATTCCGCCCGACGATGCCGGTCTACGTGGCCACGAGCAAGAACAACAGCCACCAAGTGGTGGTGTACAAGGACAAGGCTCGGGTACAGGAAGACGACATCAAGTGCAAATGGCAGTTGATGGAGCGGAAGAAGAAGGTACTTTTATCAAAAAAGTGCTTTAATCTTGACAAGTATAATTCTCAATCGGTATAACTTTTCCTCGAACTCCACAGAACGTCGATCCAAGATGAATAAATCCATTAACTTCTTCTCCCCCACTTAATCAACCTCAGGCCGCCCAGGAGGAGAAGTATTTTCTCGCTCCTCGCACCTCGTTCCTTGCCGACGAGGACTCGTTCGCCCCTCCCGCGTCGACCGCCGCTCGCCCGAGCAAGCCGACCTCCTATGCAATGCAAAAGCATCGTACTAGTACAAATTGCATTACAAATTTGCTCAGCATGAAGAACGCAATTTGTAATGCTGTTTTACCCTAGGAGGAAGATTTGTCATGCATATTTGCAATTAGTCCGAGCGCGATACTTTTGCACTGGATACCTCCAGTACCACCGCGACGTTGACGCCGCGGACGACTTATGAACTGCAAAAGTATCGTACTCGTATTGCAGTCATGCATTACAAATCTTTTTCTTAAGGTAAATCCGCAATACAAATTTTATTTCTCATGCTGAGGAAATTTGTATTGCATTTATACGAGTGCGATACTTTTGCAATGCATACGACTGTGGTGACCACGAGCACCACCGGCCCGCTGTTTCCGAAGCTCGAGCAGAAGAAACTGATGCTCCTGCCGGAGAACAAGAAGCGGATCTACCCGGCCAGTAGCCTGCTGCACATATGCATTGCAAATATGTCTGGGTCTGGAAGATTCTAAACTAACTTGTGATGCTGTCTCTGGATTCTAAAAAAATTTGTATTGCATGACCAGCACGAGGACTCCAGTTTGTGCTACGCGGAGAGGGCATTTCCCATGCGGTAGAGGCATCGCAAAGTCCTCTAAAGATCTGTGATGCTAGGGCATGCGTCACAGATATCATGGGTCATTCAAAATATGCATGACAAACCTGGCAATCTTCCAGACGCAGACAGTTTTGCAGTTGATAGCACACGAACAAAAACAATTCCACCAGCGAGGCAGTTGGTAACACCTCTACTTCTACCGCGACTTCGACTGCTAGCACGACCCCCAAGGCCGCCAAGGCGGCAGGTGGTCCGCCGCACTTTTACAAGATCGCGCAGGCGTATGGGAGTGCACAACTCCTCCTCCCCCCTCATTTGTATAGCATGAACACACAGCAATACAAACATTAGCACACGTGAAGCCTGTGCATGACAAATTCATGCGCCTAGTGCAGTACTGTTTGGGCTTCCGGAATCTGTCATGCAAACAGTGCCACAGGGAAGCACTTGGGTTTGCGGTTTTGCATGACAAACGAGAGGGAGGGGGAGTTGTGCACTCTCATAAGGCGCAGCACAACTACCGGCGTTTTATCTTCTCCAGCTCCTACCACATGAGCGGCCTGGGTACCAGCAACCCCTACGGAATGTCCTCGCCCCGCGATCATCATTCCGGCGCGGACATGATATGCAATGCAAAAGTATCGTACTCGTATAAGTGCATTTACAAATTTCCTCAGCGTGAGAAATAGAATTTGTAATGCGGATTTAACTTAAAAGAAAGATTTGTAATGCATGACTGCAATGAATACGAGTGCGATACTTTTGCACAGGATACATGATGGGCGGCGAAAACGAGCAGGAGTGCAAGAACTACGAGGGGCCGCTGTACATCGACGCGCAGATGCCCACGGAAAACGTATCGAGTGCAAAAATGTCTGGGTCTGGAAGATTGCGAGATTTGTCATGCTTGTCTCGCATGACCAAAGAGTTTGTGATGCGTGTCCAAGAAGAGACCCTTTTGCCTGTCATGCAAAAACGCAGTTTGTCATGCGAAAAACGCAACAAGATATTTCTCATGCTTGGCTGTGCATTAGTACAGAGCATTCATTTTCATTCTTCCCAACGCAGCATTACAAGTTTCCAGCGCAGACATTTTTGCAATCCATAAAACGTCCCGGTGCGCAACATCACCGCGGCCCGGGAAGCCTACATGAAGGTCATCGGGGTGTCCTGCTGCGCATAAAGCGAAAATACATCGCGAAGCAAGGCATCAAGAAGGAGCATGATCTAAGAAAGACGAGGAGCAGGAAAAAGAATACGAAACACAAACAGGAACTGAAGAAATAGAGACGCAAAGAGATCTGGCGAAAAGGTTGGTGGAGATGAGAGATGCAGCCAGATAACCTTGATGTTCTCAAATAACCGGCACTTAAATCAGTAGGTGACTTAAAGTCTCAGTCTATCTCTATTACAAATGTAATTATCTCTAGTGTTATACAATTTTGTCTTGTTAACAATCTAACAAACCCTCTTTTATTGTAACAACTGTTTCGCTCTACCATCTCGTTTCGACTATTTTACAACAATTACAATTTTATTCACACCTGATTTACTGGTAGGGTTGTACCCTAACTCTTGTTCTTTAAAATTCTTCAAATGAACCCGCGCGACAGGAATCCTGTCAATCTATTCATCGTTCTTCCCTGAAAAAATGTACCTCTGTAAAATTATTATGTGTTTCTCGACACAAAAAAATGAACCGTGACCAAACTCCATATCAAAACTAGTACCGGGAACAAGTCGTGTATTATTTACCGTTTCTAAATTGATGAAAAAATGAAACTGTAAAAAGTTGTGCAGCACCAGGAGTAAAAAATAGGTACTAATTTGAGAATTCAGGTACTACGGCATCTCTTTGAAAAATCTTGAGTACTACAATTTTTGGACTTTTGAGAAAACTAACGAACTACTCAGATATCTTGAAGCAGAAATAAAAATAAGACGAAAACAAATCATCTATGCGGATCATGAGGAGGAAGCTGACCTCTGAAAAACTTTTTACCGGCACACAACATCAACAGAAAACCAGTGTAACAAAAGACGAAGGTAACGTTTACATCAGGTCAACCGCAACTACTATTAAATTTTCTCTCGAACAATAATTTTCCATCGCATATAGGTCGTGTGTAGCTAGAGCGTATTCATCAAATTATCGAGACCTCCAAGGCGTTTCTTGCTGGCTCGCTATTGCGATGCCCACAGAAGCAGGTGAAAAGAAAAGGAGCGTCAACACGATAGTGGACCTCGCTTTGGTTCCTTGAAAAAGGACCTGAGTGGAGTCTTTGTCGTGTTGGAGAAATACGAGGTTAAAAACGCGAAGAGCCTCCTAATATGAGCTGCTTGCACGATTCTATCAGCTTTAGTCTTCCAGTTCTTTGCAACGAAAAATATGACACTCTATACTATTTTCACGAACTGAATCTAGCGACGAACTTATTTGGGATATGGACAGAAGTTGAGTAGTCCAAAACATCAGAACTACAACCAGTACTAGTTTCAAATGAATACAACCAAATATAAATTCCAGAGCTTTACAGTATCACAAGCGAACTCTAGACAGTTATGAAATTTTCGGGCACAAAACAACTAAACCTATTGATGTAATAGTTCTTACGGCCACGCGCTATTGTAACTGTCTTTAGAGTTGTTGTCTAGTTCAAGATAATTACCTACAAAATTAGAACTTCCTTTAAATTTTTCGCCTGCCGTTTACGCCAGCAGCAATATATGCCACATTGTCAGCACTACATGAGAGAATATGAAATGCCTCCAGGCAGTGCCTGTTTTGCTGTATTGATAGAATTTTCAGGAGGACGCGGTCTGGTTTTGGGGAGATTGATTTCACCCTGCTATCATTCCGTTCCCGAAGACAAGTAGAAGAAGTTCCTGGAGATCTTCTTCACCGACGATAAACCTCTCTAAACCTAATACTACACGAGCCGTCGCACGAGCTATGGTTCCAGTCCTCCGCGAAAGTCAGAACATCAACAGTCCATTTCAACTAAACAAATTATCAAAGTAAAGCAGGTCGTTCTGTAGGGCAAAAACAAAAATCAAAAGGTTTCTCTTCTTGGTGTCCGCCCGGGCCAACGAGCACGCAGCAAGCTGCATGCAGCTGCCAAATGCTGGCGCAGCCAAAGGCTGTTCGCGTTCCTTTTCCTTCGTTTGCTACTTCGTAAGAAGTAGCTGCGCGTTCCTTCCATGGAAGGTCTTTTTCTGTCGTGTTGTTTTCAACAAGAGAGAGCCAGAGTGCTAGCGGATGCCGCATTGAAATGAATTCTGTGGTAAAAATTCAGCGCGACAACTTTTCGAGAGAATAAATTGAGATTAACATTGAGTGGAGCTATTCCGTGCAGCTATTCCTCCTATTTATCTTTCTATTTCTTGTTCAAGAAAATATCAGAAGCTGGTGGTTGCCTTCAAGTTTGTTGTGGTGGCACACAAAATTACATCGTGAGTCATGTTGTGAACGAGTTTTTTTTCTGCTGCACCTGGTGCACGGATACGGTTTGGGTTTCAGCGGAACGAGTAAAAATTTTCACTACCAGTACATCGTCCCCGGCACTGCAGCGGCACATGATTACGCCACCACGACGACACGGTTCTTCAACCTCGAAGCGCGGTTTTTTTTTTCAACGACAAAGGGTTGTGAGAAGACCCAGAGGCGACATCGTTAACAAGAGGATGTTGAGCAGATCGAAGGACCACATGGTCGTGGACGTTTTTTCAGTTTTTTTTTCAACTACAGTGTGAATTTCTTTTTCTTCGAAGAGCTGGAGGTCCTGTCGATTACACGTATAACACGAGGACGAGCTACGGACCGAACTCGGAGCTCGGAGCGTCGCTGGAACTTTTTTTTTGAAAACAGAAGTGCAGGAGAAACCACACCGGTCGGCGGAAGTCGAAGAGCAGTAAGAGGAGAAAAGGTGTAAGCACGGCGCCCCACCACCCCGCCGGGACGTCGACCACCCTTCGTCAAACCCAACACTAACACCAACCCCGCCCGGAAGAAGATGCGGCGGACGAGTGGCGTCGATGGCTCTCGGAGCCTCCAGCCCCCGACGGCGGGTCACCCGAACATCAAGCAGAATCTGAATGCATCTTCTATGACTTGCTCAATTGTTACAATCTCAAACGTTACAATAGAGTCTGGATTTTGTGTTGCATGATGAGCATGACAGACTCGCACAGCGTTCCACCTTTTGCAATACAAATTTCGCCAGATTGTGGGGGGGTTTGGGGCTCCGGAACTTGTCATGCGCAATCCTATGAGAGTTGGCTAGATCATTCAGTTTTGCATCACAGATTTCCATTGTAACGTTTGAGATTGTAACACTTGAGCGGGTTATATCCTCCTCCAGCGCTGCGACTAGCAGCACGACGCGGTCGCAAATTCGCACCATATGAACTGCAAAAGTATCGTACTAGTAGTACTTGCAATACAAATTAGCTCAGCATGACAAATGGAATTTGTCATGCTGTTTTACCTTGGCATGGAGATTTGTAATGCATGACTCCGATTACTACGAGTACGATACTTTTGCACAGGATACACCAGCGGCGGAGACAACATCACGTTTTCCGCGAAGCCACTCGCATATGAAATGCAAAAGCATCGTACTAGTATAAATCGCATGACAAATTTCCTCAGTATGAGAAGTGAAATTTGTAATGCGGATTCAACCTGAGAAAGAAATTTGTAATGCACGGATGCACTTAGTGCGAGTAGAGTGCGATGCTTTTGCAGTTCATATCGCACCGCCCCCTCCGATTCCGGCTGGACACAAACCACCACCGGGCTACGAGCAGCTACTGCACCCCCGAGAGGAGCAACAAGGTTTTTTTTTTGAACGTAGTAGAGGTAAAAGTGTATGGAATCCGAATCGCAAGGGTAAAATCAAACTCATCCCAGTAGCTGAAGTTCATCTCACCATCTCAAACATTGTAGGAGCAGTAGCAAACTCTTTTTTTCGTATAAGAGCTGGAAGCAAATAAAACTAGTTGGAGAAGATGAACGAGTAGGCGAATGAAAATTATCAACATGTACTTATTGATGTAACCCGCCTATTACTTGATGTCGTTTCGAATGTAAGAAATGTTTTGTTGTACACAGACACACCACAACGATATAAACGTAAGTATCCGTGCACTTTTGTATAATTCAATTTCAAACTCTTCTTGATCTCTGTGGCGCTCTGCGGGTCCGCCACTGGGTGCGAAATCTCTCCTGCCCTCTTCTATATCTGAGGCTGACGTGGCGCAACTAGGGGTCCTCCCAGGACTGCTGTTGTAAAAATCGTTCGCCTCTCTACTTCCTGCTCTGGAAGCTGGCGCTTCACTTCTTTCTTTCATCCTCGATCTCTTCCGACGAGGGAACTGCACGTGCTGACGCTCATCTACTACTCTGGCAAGAACTACAACCTCCATCATGCCAATCATAATCAACCGCGCCTCTTTAGACCCGCTGCCGGGCTCGGTTCCGGAGAAGAAGGAGGAGCAGAAGAGTCCGCGAAGGAAGGTATGCTGAGACAAAACGTCCCCAGCCCCACCCCAGAGTCCAGGTGGGAACTCAGCAACGCAAATCCAGGAGTTTTGGGGGTTACGCATGACAAGTTTCTCTCTGTTTTCTAGTGCATGGTAGCAAGCACAGCGGCATCGCAAAGCCATTCTCCCATCCTGCTTACACCATTACAAATTCCAAAACACGACTGGAAACGCCTGTCATGGGAGTGCGCATTTCAAATCATGTTGCTGTAATTGCAAATCTGCATGGGAACTCTGGTATGGGGACGCTTTTGCTCAGGATACAAGAGCTTCATGGCGAAGATGCTCTCCAGAAAACCGGCGGAGAACCTCCCGCCCGAGCCTGCGCCAGCTTACAACACTAAAACCAGCATCGCGGTATTGGTTTTTCATAGAAGCGGTAGCGGAACGTTTTTCAGAATCAAAATAAGGATTTGCACGTGTACAATGCAGCTAATATGCAGCGATACGTCGTACGGTACCTGCAAACAGCGCAGCTTCAATACAACTCCTCCCCGAATTACGTACAAAAAATAGATCACGGGCGCCACCCCGAAGGACCCGCGAGCAGCCGGCGCGAACAACTCCACCGGAGGCAAAAACATCTCCTCCGCCAGTCCCCCCATCTACGTGCTGCACCAGGACACGGCCTCGGTGAGTCCCCTGACCCGGAAACGCGACATCGGAGGTGGCGGGGGTTCCAAGCCCAAGCCCGGCATGGTTAGCGCACATCTCCAGGCCGAGGTCGACCAGAAGAGCCCCAATTTCGCTACTTTCGGCGCAGGTGGGTCGAAGTCCAACAATTCAAGGAGTAAAACCGGTTATGCATTGCAAATATGTCTGGGTCTGGAAGAATGCAAACCTGTGATGCGCATTTCACAACGCATAAAAATCTCTCATGCATAGGCAGCAAAAGATGCCCTCTTTCTGCCACCAGAATGGGGCATTTGTCTTGCGGATCCAGCATTGCGGAAGCTTCTCGAAATCTGTGATGCTAGAGCTTCCATGCCAGACCTTTTGTGTCATGCAAAAGCAGCATGACTTTTCCAGACCCAGACATATTTGGATTTGATACCGGTGGAACTACTGCGACATCAAGTAAGGATCGCGATCGCCTCAAACATATGCATTGCAAATATGTCTGGGTCTGGAAGAATGAAGCCTGTCATGCGAAAGCTGGATCACGCGAAAGTCTGTGTTGCATGAACGCCAACAGTTACCCAATTCTCGCTAGGTAAAACGGAAATTTCTCATGCGGAAGAGGCATGAGGAAGGTCTCAAAAACTCTGTGATACTTCTGTCTGCATTACAAACCATGATTGTGCTCCGCGAGATGCATGACAAATCTTGCAACTTTCCAGACCCAGACACTTTTGCACAGGATAAAACATGTCACTGTGGCGGACGAAGCATCAAACCAATTTGTCCCGCCACCAGGCGTATGCATTGCAAAAGCATCGTACTAGTAGATGTCGCATTACAAATTCCGTCAGCATGAGAAATGGAATTTATCATGCTGTGTTACCTTGAGATGGAGATTCGTAATGCATCACTGCGATTACTACGAGTGCGATACTTTTGCACAGGATAAGGCGCCGGGGGTGCTATGAGCAGCAAAGCGAACAGCAAGAGCTTTAGCAGCAGCACAACGATGGTGCATGGCCAGATGAAGATCCTGCAGCACAAAAACAACTCCGGTTTAGGTGCTGGGGGAACCGCGTCGCTGACGACGGGTACGCGGTTTGGTGGAGGCGTAGGTGGGAATCACGCTTCCACAAGTGACGAATCAGGGCCGGAAGGGACTAACAATCAGAATTACCAGCGGATGTCGCAGTTTGTCTCCTCCGACGACCAGGGCGGCTTCAGCACTGACGCGTCCCTGTCTCCCACGGCCGGGCGAAAAATGTCGGCGATGCTGCTCTCCGCGAGTCCGCCGTCGAAGAAGCGGGAAGTAGAGAAAAACTCCGACTGGAACAAAACGAAAAAGCCACTGGAATTCACGGAAAAGCAGGAGCTGGGCACGGAGATGACTCCGGGTGGCCAGGCGCGACGGGATATGCAGATCGGACAGGCCGAGGACCACCTCGCGCAGGCTGGGGCTGCTAAGAAGACCGCCGGGAAGATGTCAGCATCTTCAACAGGAGGACTATCAACAGACGCAGATAGTAGAGCAAACTCGCCGTCAAAAGGCTCGGGCTTGTTCTTTTCCTGGAGGAAAAACCCGGTTGCTATCCACAAAAAAGGAATCACTCCCATGATCCAATTTGTCATGCAAAACATGCATCAATTTCAAACCCAGTATTTCTTGTCATGCAAAAGATGGATGGGGATGGCTCTTTTTTTGTGGATAGCCACCACCGCCTTCAGTCGCATGTCGGTTTTCGCCTTTCCGGGCGGAAGGAACAGCATTTCAGGCACAGAAAAAGCACTCGACGACGAAGACAACGACGACACGATTCGTAAGGACAGTTACAAGCCCTTCACGGGGAAATTCGGGCACAGCAAGAAGTCGCTGTTTGCGTTTCCGATTTCGAAAGCGAAAACGGAACGGAGAAGATGCTGTTCGAGGGAATGCTTGTGCAACCTCTGGCCGGTCATGCTGGTACAACAACAGTGATATTCGTGTTTCTTCTGTGCTCCGCGATGAACATGAATATGAATATGAAATGAGAGACACTAAATAAAGTTAAAAGCTTTGTCACTACTGATACAACTACATCTACACACAGATCCGCGCTATTTTCAAGCCGCTCTACGACATGACTTCCAGTTTTTTCGGCACGGTGACGGGCAAGCTGGAGCAACACTGGTATGCGTTATGGATGTGTCAGAGTTGAAATCGACAAAGTTGAAATAATTTGCCATGCATAAAATGGATGCCAGTTGGAACCCAGTTTCCAAGTGGCGCATGACAAATTTCGGTGGTCCCTAAATCCAGTTTGTCATGCTGTTTAGGCAAAGAAGAGTGGTTTTCTCATGCTACTTTAGCAGCTCGAGCTGTAGCCCCAAACAGGCTTACAATCGGCCTCACTTGCCTGCTCTGCAACACACGCACCTCGGGCCATGCATTTTATGCATTACAAATTATTTCAACTGAACTTTGACGATTTCAAACCTGACGCTTCCATATGCGTTCGAGGAGAAATATTTGATCAGTTTTGAGGAACTCGAGGAGACCTCCGATGAAGACAACGAGGACGACGACAGCGAAGTCTTCGACACCGGCGCCGCCCACCTGGCGTTCACAACCAACATGCTGAAAGCGAAACAGCTCGACCAACAACAATCCAAAGCCTCGCTGATGCAGCAGAAGCTTCTCCGCGGGTACGGCTCCTCGTCTAAGCGGCTCAGCACGATATCCACCGCAAAAGATAAGTGTAGTCGTAATCGTACGAATCGCAGTACAGCACAGCAGACGACCAGTATTTTTCGACCTAGTAAATTCAGCCGTTTTACAAATGAATTAGACTTGAAAAAAAATTTGCAAATGCGACCTGTACTAGTCAAGTGCGATTCCGAGTGCGATACGCTTTTGCAATGCATATCCGAACAGCAAGAGCAAATCGAAGCCCAGACGGTCAACCTCATCCGGCTCCCTCTCCTCTTCCCACGACGAACGGCGCCGGAGCGCCAGTCGCCGCCGGGGCAGCTCGGCGGATAGTGCGGGGGACCGGAGGGGGTCCTCCTCAAGACGGGGTGGTGGTGCCAATAGCAGTGGTGGCGAAGCAAGTAAAAGCGGTGGAAACAAATACCGGATGAAGGACGACTTGCATGGGGGTACTGTTACTGAATAAACTTGTTCTCATCGATTTGTTTCGACTTGTTCTCATCGATTTGCACCGAACTGCCTGGTCTCGCTTTCCTCCTTGTTTGCGGTTTTCTGTTATTTTTTGGTTCGTCCAGCACTGCAGGAAGATGAAGTTGAAGATTCTCATGCCGATGTGGATGTCATGTGAATAAATACCACTAGATTTCGTTTTCGCGCACGAATTTTTACATATAACAGGCATTCTGCTCCGGCAGGGTTCCAAGGGTTCTGTTGCGTCCTCTACACGCAGAACAAGCTCGAAGGAGAGCTTCCAAGGCGGCAGTAGAAATAACAAGCCGATGTCGTCGAGTAAAAGCTTCTACGCCGACCTGTATGCGTTAGTCCCGGAAAGGAAAAAAAGCGGCTGGCTTTCCCGCCGTGCGGAAGCGGCGAGGCAGAGGAGGAAAGCCAAACTGAAGGAGCAGGGACAGTACTGCTTCGATAAAAAAAGTTTTTTTTTTTTGATTCAGCATGTTTTGGGTTTGGCATGTTTTCAGTTCTCAAACATGAACATCATCCACATCTCATGGAACAACACTACAATCAACATTCACAACACGGCAATTCCACCTTCCAGCCGCAAGCCCGAAGACGTGGCGATGGAGCTGATTCTGAAGTACAAGAGCATCGACCTGACTCCCGACGAAGAGAAGAACAAAACGCCTTTGCCCCCCGATGCGGTGAAGTTTAACCTAGTCATGACGTTCTTCATTGTGTTGAACACGATTTTCATCTGGCTGCAGACCGACATCAACGTGAAGCAGTGCGACGACGCGGGGACGTGTTGCCCCCGCGGGGAGCAGTGTCCGGGGCGGGGCGAGGTGACCAGTATTCAACCCGTGGCGGCCCTGGACGGGGACTGTACACATTGCAAATATGTCTGGGTCTGGAAAGTTGTGATGCAAACCTGTTAATGGTGGGCAGGGCACACTGCAATTATACGAAGCCAGGCATGACAAGTTTTCGATCTGCTACTTACTTATGTCATTATTCGTGTTGCGCATGACGAACTGCGTTTTTGCATGGCAAGAGGATCTTTTCGTGCTCATACAACATGACAGAATTACGAGTGGGCATGACAAACTTGCAGTCTTCCAGACCCAGAAATTATATTTGCAGTGCATAGACTGGTACTGGTACACATTTGACGTCGTGTTCCTCCTCATTTTTCTCGGCGAACTCTACTACCGCTACAGCTACCACGGGAAGAACCTGTTCAAGGACCCCTTCACGCTCTTCGACGGCTTCGTGGTGTTTCTCGGCTGCATCGACACCTTCATACTGGCCCCCTTCGCGCCCGAGAGTGGCGGCGCATTGCGGTACTCACTACATTCAGATTGTCTTTGGCAAAGTTTTTTTTTGCCATTGTACTCACTACATTCAGGCTGACAGCATGGATGAAGTCAGATTTGCCCGATCGAAATGCCTCAATAAATTCGCCGCTTGATGTTCGATTGGACCGATAAGCAGACTTGTGTCTGGGATTTGATTTTTTTTTGCCATTGTTATGTGGATGTGCCCCTGGTGATAACTCCACTCGCGGGTGCTGCTTTTTAGTGTTGACCTTGCTTGAGGTTGATGCGTATGGTTTGCATTGGATGCTTATTTTCCCTTTCCGAATGAATTATTGTTCTCCAAACCCGCAATAATTATACCCACACAGCATGTTCACCGTGTTTCGAACCTTGCGGCTGGTGAAATTGGGGCGGCTGCTGAGTCTGTTTCCGGTTTTCAACCACCTGATGAAGATCGCCCACGCCTACGTCGCGAGCCTCCCGGCGGTCGGGACCGTGCTGTGTTTGTTTCTCATGCTGATCTACTTCTTCGGGATTCTCTTCACAGTCATCGTTGGTACAACTTATAGATACGCTCAGTTTATTCTCTTTCTGATGTCTCTCGATTTTGCTTCGCTTGTGCATAGCACGGTCATCATAATTTTGATTTCTAAAAAATGCAAATCAATGCGATGCTTAGCATGGTTATGGTAGTAATACGTATGTGGTCGTTCTTCAGCAAGTTAAACCTATGTTAAATGTTTACTTTAGGATTGACGTCCTGAGTGCAACAGCATGCGCATTCATCTCATAGAAGAACCACATGACAGGTAAAAAGCGCGAGATTTATGCCCCGTACCGAAAGCTTTCCGGTTGGGATTGGCGCGACTACTTTGGTTCCTCCGGGACCACCATGCAGACACTGATCGTGCTCGCGACAAAAGGCGGCGACTGGGCGTCCACAGTGGTCAGGCCGGTGACGGACAACCAGCCCGCACTGATCGTGTTGTGGATTTTCTTCATCATGGTCTGCTGGTATGGGTTACTGAACATCGTGGTTTCTGTGGTGGTTGCGGAGACGCTGAAACTTGGGAAAGCGAGACACGCACAGAAGGAGATCCAGCAAGGCATCATCCGGATAGAGAGAATGGAAGAATTGAAAGTCGCTCTTACGGTATTCAAATTATTTTTGCAAAAATTGAAACTATTCGTAGGTATAGATGCATGTGATCCTAACCAGCAGACATTTCAATATATTGATTCGTCGTCAAAAGATGAAAAAGAAAAAGGAAAAAAACAAAAAGTGGATTGAATCATTTCACCCCAGGCCGGCGACACAAATCACGACAACATGATCTCCCTGCCGGAGTGGAATTTCCTGCTGAATGAGGACAACGGCGCGATGCGGGCTCGGCTAGAGGTATCGACTGCAAAAATGTCTCGGTCTGGAAGATTGCAACTTGTCATGGTAAATCTGAAGCATGCAAAAATCTGTGTTGCATGAGTGCCAAAAGCTGTCCACTTTTGACCAAGTTGGAACGGAGTTTCTCATGCAGAATAGGCATGGCTAGCAAGGCCTCGCAGAGTCTGTCATGCTAAGTCCCGCATTCCAGACCTCATGGGTCATGGAAAATCTGCATGACAAGTAAACGAATGGGACGCCCTGCCCTTAGCCTTCCAACATGACAAGTCTACACTCTTCCAGACCCAGACACTTTTGCACTTGATAAGAGGATGTGGGCTTCGATTTGAACATGACCCGGGAACTCTTCGACATCCTGGACGTCGAAGAGAAGGGAAGTGTCCGCTTTGAGGACTTCATGGGGGCAGCACTGCGCATTAACTCGGTGGACGACGCGGAGGCGAAGGATATGTACGCGACCATATGGAAGTGCACAACACCACATCTCTGTCCCCCTCATTTGTCATGCAAAATGCAAATGCTGCCTGTGCCAGCCTTCGCCTTCTTGTTACTTCTTGTACCGTTTGCATGACAGATTCCGGATGAAGGAACCCAAACACTTGTACTACAGTTGTACTAGGCACACGAACTTGTCATGCCGCACAGGCTCCATGTGCATGTCTGCTGGTGTTTGCATTGCTGTTCATACCACAAAGTTGAGGGGAACAAGTAGTAGTTTTCCACCCCGATAAACCAATCTGACGATGCACACTTTGAACGAAAAGCTGGCCACGTTTGAGAAGACCATGGCCCAGGGGCTGGACACAGTGAACATGCTGCTGTTTTACGTGGAATCGAAGTTGTATGGACGCGTCAGGTTTGAAATCGACAAAGTTTAAATGATTTGTCATGCATAAAATGCAAGGCATGAAGTGCCTGTCTTGCCGGGATGGCAAGTGAGGCCGACTGTCAGCCTGTTTAGAGTTTGAAATAGAGCTGCTAAAGTAGCATGGCAAAAGCAGTCGTCTGTGCCCAAACAGCATGACAAATTGGATTCTGGTGCTCGAAAAATTTGTCATGCACCGCTTAGAAATTGGGCTTCCAACTGGTATCCATTTTATGCATTACAAGTTATTTCCACTTTGACGATTTCAATCCTGACGCACCCATAAGTTGTATCGTGGCTATTCCGATATGGTGGATCGATCGCGCATGGAGTTCGAGAAACGCAGTCAGCAGGAGGGTGCGGCGTATGAATTGCAAAAGTATCGTACTCGTAGCATTGCAATACAAATTAGGTCAGCATGACAAATGGAATTTATCATGCTCATTTAGCTTAAAAAAGAAATTTGTCTTGCATGACTGCGATTAGTACGAGTGCGATACTTTTGCAGTTGATACCGCGTGCGTGATGCCAAAACCCTTGCCGCCCTCCGCGGACGACCGGTCGGACGGGGCGGCGGTATGACCGTGCACAACTCCCCCTCGTTCTCATTTCTCATGCAATTTGCATAAATCCAGTCGCTGCCTTGTGGCACTGTTTGCATAACGAATATAATCGGAACCCCAAAAAGTACTACATTAGGTGCATAGATTTGTCATGCATAGGCTCCATCTGCGCTGGTGTTTGTATTGCTGTTCTTCATGCCATGCAAATGAGGGGGACGAGTTGTGCACTTTTATAGGCGGTGCCCAGGTTTCCGAACGTCGTGCCCACGTTCCGGTCCGAGCCACTGTACGAAGAGGATCTGGATAACCTGTGAATCTACTTCCGCAAGTAAAAAAGGAGGTGCGACGTCATTCAAAACTCAGAACGCAGCGGCAGCCGCAGCATTTCGTGAAGAAATCACTTGTATAGTAGAAAGCCTCGTAGTACCCATCGAAATAAAAAAAAGTTGCACTAATGTCTATCTTCTAGTAATATGCCCCTACTAGTAGGTACCATCCTAATGTTGCGAGAAAATCTTCCGTGGTGACCTGTTTCGAGTTATTCACTATAACAATCGGACTATCGATGTATTTCGAGTTGTAAAATCCATTCTTTTACTCCGAAAGCGGGGGTCGTAGGGTCCGGGTCGCCGGGCCCGTCCAGAACTTGCGCAGTACTTCGCCGCGGATGTTTCGCCTCTGGAATTTCAGAGCCTGTCAGGCACAAGATGGAGTGGTCTTGCGAAGCTAACAAGTGCTCCCAGTGTCGCACTCCGCGAAACGGAGCCGGGCTGCTGCACTGAGGTCGCCCCGGGGTCGGCCCCAAATGCTATGCGCCGCGCCAACATTTTGCGCCGGCAGAGGCTTCGGTGTGTCGGCGCCGCGCGCGCCTTCTCCTTGCTAGTTGCCCAAACCAGGCCGCGAAGACAGGCCGCAGGGACCGCCCGCTGGTGGCTTCAATTCCAGAGGCTTTTCGTTGTCTCCTTGCACACTTGTGCACTTCGCGCAAATGAGCTGCTGTGGCAGCGCCATCGCGTAACGCACGTTACACGGCGGCTCTCTGTTTCACTTGTGCCTTCCCGGCCGTGTCAATAGTGCTCCCCGTGGCGGCCGCTTTAATTTCAGAGGCATGTCCTTGCCTATATGCACGCTTGCGCACGTTGCAAAAAGCTTGCCACCGCCGTGCCATCGTGTAACGCACGTTACACGACGGCCCTCTGCTCCGCCGCAGCCCCCTTCGTGTGTGGGGAGCTGTGTGCGAAAAGCCTTGCCGCTTTGGGTTGTAAGGAGGCGCCCTCGTCCTCTCCTCGTCTGGGTAAGGCGCCCGCCAGCTAGCCATAAGAGGGGCAATGCGCTGCTGGCTCGCCTGCCGGGCTGCGTCGACATTCTATCGATGTATTTCGAGTTGTAAAATCCATTCTTGTCTATTATATCTTTTCAACTACACCTGCTATCGACGATAAAATGTGCTACTAGAAGTATGAAAAATATTGAGAACTCCTTAGAACTTGATTGTAGAAGTCTGCGCCATCAAGTACAACATCCAGATGATACTACATTTTGCACCAGACTTTGTAGTTGAGCCGCCAAGTTCCCAAGGCGGAGTAGAGACCTCGAAGATTAGATGAGCCAGTATAATGTCCAGCAAGTTTTCTTACGTATACGCTGGAAATCAAGATCTTCATCCTCCATTATCTACCCACAACTCATGACAAATCAAATCTTTTTTTAGCAGTCGCGAATATTGAATTTCTGCACTCCTGAAGTGGTCGCGAAATAAAAGTTGTAGACGTTTCATGAAATAGTATTAGAGTAAAGTAAAAGTCGATTCTAGAGAGGATCAAGATTTCTATGGCCAACGAACCAGATGAGAAGATATCTGAGCAGCACCTGCTCGGAGCTACTTACACATGAGCTGGCTTCGCACTTCGTCCTCTTCTACACCATGTTTCGTATGGACGAGTGTAGTTGTCCCTATCCTGCTTATGTAGAAACGAACGCCAGCGCCTCGTCGTGCACAGCCAAGATAGAAACAAACAAATCGAAATCTAACGACTGAGCAATAAGAATGACGATGCAGTGGCAGTGCACCACCAAGAACACCATCGGAAATAAAGATCGACGGGATTGCGTCATACAAGCTGCTGAGTTCGTTCTTGGATTTGACAACTGATTTAACCCTGGTGGTTTGATTATTCGCGTAACCTCCGCAATTTTACCGAAATCGATCACAGGACGGTGATGAAATTTTTCCAAGATAGAAAGTAAAGCGAGATCCGAAACCAAAATTCAGATCGTATGAAAAGCAAAAGGTCTTTGCAACAAGAACCGATCTTCATGAAGAAAATCAAGATCGAGAAGATCTTTTTTGCTTTTTTCTACCAGATGGATCGAAATGGTACTACGAGGGTCACGTGTAAGATCCAACTCTATCGGTGAGCCTTTGTCGGTCAACAGATTGTACCCGATAAAGCCGAAAAGAATGAAAAAGAGATCACAAAAAAACTGGTCGCCTTCATAAAGGAGATGAGAGAATTCTTGTTCCGGAACAAGATGAACTACTGTTGCGTGGTTTATTAGTGTGAGTCACACTGAAAACCTCTTTAGTAGTTTTATGTTGGACTGTTTATGTTTCCATCTATTAGTACAGAGAAGTCAGAAGTCAGAAGTTGTTGAGCAACGAACTTTATCCGTAACCGTAGCAAAATCAGACTTGCAATATCAACAAAGATATTGCCTATTTTGGGGTTGTATTCTAAAGTTTTTGGACCACTCATTTGAAGTATTTATTGAAGTGTGCTGCCGTTCTTGTGCTTGAATCTGAATAAATTGACATCAATTTTTCATTTAATATCGTTTTGAAAGAGGAAATTTTTCCGCCAGAAAGAATCTTGAACGACTTCTACAAGGGTGTTCCTGCAGTAGAAGTAACTAAATATAAAATATTTTATCATTCGCCGCTAGAAATAGCACACTACAAGTAAAACCTCACTGCACGAAAATGAAGATGCTTCGCCCGCAGCCTCCCGGCAGAAGTTCCTCTCGCCGTTTAAGTTTTACGACGAAAAAGCGCGCGACGTCCTTGCGAGTGTTGGTGTTGTCGGTCATGCTTTGGTCTACCGGCAGTCCTCTCAACGTTGCTGAGGCCGCGGCAAGCAGTTTTGAGCCGCAGCTTGCCGATGCCGCGCGCGGCATCGCCCACGATGAAACTGGTGAGCTGTTGAAAGCGAAACTGGCAGCACTATCCCCCGAGGAGAAGGAGGAGATTTGCACCGCGCACCTTCGTACGAAGATCCTCGGAGAGGTCGACGAAAAAAGCAAAGGGACGACCACCGCAGCGGTGCAGAGCCTCGAGACACTCATGGAGGACGGCACAATTAAAATTCCGCCCGTGTTTTACAACTACAAACTTGTTCTAGGGTGCCACTCGTATTTGAAGGCCCTTGCTAGCAACCGCAACTGGTCTCTGTGGACCCAGAAGATAAAGATGACAGACGAGGGTCCAGTGCAGCTCGAGAACGCCACAGTTCAGGACGATTCGTCCTTCGATTCATCCGACATTGCGCACATGCTACTGGGGGCAGTCCAGAACCGACTTCAACCAGACACTGCTGGCTGGGTCGGTCCGGTGCCACGTGGGAAGTCCGGTGGAGAGTGGTTCGTTTTCCAGAAGCGAGACCCTAGCGACGAGAACTCTAGCAATCTTCAAAACTGGCACCCCCCGGAAAGCGCCACGAAAGGTGGGCTGGCTAACTTCTACAACGCTGCAGCCAATGCGAAGAGGAGCAGGCGGAGGAACAACAACAAGCAAGAACGGCCCGGGTGGATGCCGGAAGACGACTACGAGAAGCTGAAAGCGGAACTGCATAAACTTTCTGAAAAGCAGAAGCGCGAGATTTGCAACGCGTACATATATCGTACGAAGATTCTCCGGGACGATATGGATTGTAAAAATGTCTGCGTCTGGAAGAATGCTAGACTTGTCATGCAGGTTTTCCATGACCCATGGGATCTGATATGGAGGACATAGCATGACAGATTCTGTGCGAGTTCTATCATGCCTATCCTGCATTAGAAACTGCCTCTCGATTAGATCAAAAGTGGACAGCTTTTGGTAATCATGCAACACAGATGTTTACATGATTCAGTTATAGCATGACAAGTTGCTTTGTTCCAGACCCAGACATTTTTGCATTTGATAGACGAGGACGACGAGCAACGCGCGGGTGGTGAAACGGCGGCGGAGCAGCTCATGCAAGAGATCGGGCACGAGGACGACAGGCAACTGCAACGCACGGGTGGTGAAACGGCGGCCGCGGAGCAGCTCATGCAAGAGATCGGGCTCGGGGACGTCATTCCGCCTGAGCTTCTTCTTGAGAAATCTAATCTGCATTGCTATCCGTACGCGCAGGAATTTGTTGAGAATAAAAGCCTGTGCCTGTGGGTGGGAACGCTGAGGACTGACGGCCAGGAAAACACAATAGTTCCTTACGAGTTGTCGTCCCACACATTTTATATTGCTCAGCTGCTTCTCGGTGCAGTCCTGCAACAACGTGTAGCAAATCCAGCTGGTTGGGTCGGTCCCGTCAACGTTACACGCAAAAAAAAGGAGCGTATGTATGCTTTCCGCAAGCGAGATTGCTGGGACTACGCAGAGAAGCCCAGTACCCGCGAGCTTCAGAAGCTCGGGCAAGAAGCTCTTGCTCTTGCACGCCCCCAGGACCAGTCGCAGATGCCGCCAGTTGCTCCTGATACCCCCCACGACCAGTCGCAGATGCGGCCAGTTGCTCCTGATCAGCAGGATTTTTACAACTACTACAACAACTATGGGTGGTTCCCGTTCCCCTATGGGATGACCTTCAGCTACAACAACTACCCGCCTCCAGGTGGGATGTCCCATGGGCTCAACTACTACTACCCGCCTGGTCCAGGTGCAGCTGAATCGTCGGAGGTGCCTCCCGTCCGCCCGCCACCAGGGTTAGGGGGAATTTACCACAGCACGCCCCCGAGGATGGTACGGCGGCGGGCACGTAATGCCGGCCCCGCACCCTAATGGTACGGTGGCGGGCGCGTAACGCACAAACCGAAATCTGTTGTATCTGACCTGCCAGGGGTTTTGACTATTGCGCTGCACTATCCCCGTTTTGACTATGATTCCCGTTTTGCTGTACTATATCAGGGGTTTTGACTATTCCCGTTTTGCTGTACTATATCAGGGGTTTTGACTATACCGAAGCACTTCAATCTCTTTGGCATTTTGCTTTCTATATAGTTATATTCAAATCGCTATAAACATTTTGGCACCGTAAGTAAGTACCCTCGCTTGTGCTCCATGTGTTGTTGCGTCCGGATGCAAACGCGAAGAAAGACACCAGGCAAGGCAAAAATTTTAGATGTGGGTGATCGAGATGCGGCAAGGAGTAGCTTGAGCTTCGATCTAAGTATGCAGCGGGGTCGTCCGCTACATTGTAGCAAAGACAAATTGATGGTACTATAGGTCCAAGAAATTATGTGAAGTGAATGATAACTAGACGATATCAACATGATCGTCTTAAAGTTGAACCTAAATAAAGGAGTATGCGCGAGTATTTTCGTCTCGTCGGTACGCGTACGAAACGAAAATCAATATCAAGATAGCTTCTTCTACATCTTCCTATACGAGAAGATGTTGAGAAACAAGTTGTACGAAGAAGCAAACAAGAAAGCAGCATTATCCCGTTTCCGGGGCAGCAGCTGCCGAGAGGAGCACTGGAGTTGTAGTAGTCCTTCCCTTCCTGTAGGTGGAGCGCATCCAAAGTAGACTGCCTTATTGAATCTTCGAACTGCAGTTTCGAAATTCACAACTACCAGAAGCAGAAAGGACTGAAATCTATAAACGCCGGCGTTGTAGAAACGAACGCCGGCGCCTCGTGCACAGCCAAAATAGAAACAAACACATCTTCATCTGACGACGGAGCAGTGACGATGCACCACCATCGAGAATATTAAAGAATGCGTCAATTATCATACACGCATACGTTGACCTCATCCTTGATGGAGGAGGTAAATTCATCGCGCAACCCCCGGAATTTTCCCGAAATCGATGACAGGACGATGAGGTGAAACTTCTGCACGATCATTGATCCGAAAGTAAAGCGAGATCCGAAACCGAAACTCGGATTGTATGAAAAGCAAAAGGTCTTTGCAACTAGAACCGATCCTCATGAAGAAAATCAAATAAATCGAGAAGATCCACCTTTTTGCTTTCTGCTACCAAAGGGGTCGTCGAAATGGTACTGCGATGCATGGTCATGTGTAAGATCCTCTATCGGTGAGCCTCTGTCGTTCAACAGATTTTACCCAAAGTCGGAAAGAACGAAAAAGAGATCGAAAAAGAGATCACAAAAAAACTGCTCGCCTCCATCAAGGAGATGAGAGAATTCTTTTTCCGGAGCAAGATGAACGACTGTTGCGTGGTTCATTAGTGTGGGCCACACTGAAAACCTTTTATTGTAGCATTTCTCTGGTCGTGTTGGATTGTTTTCATCTACTACGTACACAGAAGTCAGAAGTTGAGCAATTTTATCCGTAAGTCGCACTTTATTTGTAGTTAGGCAATATCAACAAAGATATTGCTTTTGCAGTTGTATTCTGAGGTTTAAAGTTTTTGGACTCATTTAAAGTATCTATCGAAGTGCGCCGTTGTGCTTGAAATCGACATCAATTTTGCATTTAACATCGTTTTTGGAGAGAAAACTTTTTCCCCATAAGTTTTTGAACGACTTCTACAAGGGTGTTCTTGAAGTAGAACAAGTTGTAACTAAATTAAAATCATCTATTATAATTCGCCGCTAGTAGCACTGAAAATCTATTGTACGAAAATGAAGATGCTTCGCACGCAGCCTCCCGGCAGTTCCTCTCGCCGTTTAAGTTTTACGACGAAGGAGCAGCGCGCGACGACCTCCTTTCGAGCTTTAGTATTGTCCGTAATGCTTTGCTCTGTCGGCAGTCCTCTCAACGTTGCTGAGGCGGCAAGCAGTGCCGAGCCGCAGCTTGCCGCGCACGGGTGGACCACGAATATTACCCACGATGAAACAACTACGCTGAAACAAAAACTGGCAGCACTATCCCACGAAGAGAAGGGAGAGATTTGCACCACGCACATTCGTACGAAGATCCTCGGAGACGACGAAAATTTCGATGTCAGGGGAGAGGTTCTTCAGAAGATGAATCTCCTAGCAGCGGAAGGCAAAATTCCGCACAGATTTTACGCGGATAGATCAGTTTTAGGGTGCTTTGCGTATTTGAAGGACCTTGTTACCGAACGGAAGCTGTCTCTGTGGAGCAAAAAGCTGACGAAGACGAATGATGGTCGATTGCAGCTCACGAACACCATAGTTCAGGACGAGTCGCCCCTCAAAATTGCGTTTCTGCTTTTGGGCGCAGTCCAGGACCGACTTGAACCAGACACAGCTGGCTGGGTCGGTCCGGTGCAATCGGGGCGTGGAGACTGGTACATTTTCCACAAGCGAGATCCTGAGGACAACGATTATACCAGGCTTCAAGAGTGGAAGAGCACAGAAAGCGCCAGACGCCTACTACTCCGTCGAATTCCGCTGCCTAAGGATAAAAGTAGAGCGCAGCAGAGGAACGAGAGGAGGCGGAACAAAAGAAAACGCGGCCGAGTCGATCTTTCTCCATTATCATCTGGATCGGAGCGGGACAGCGGAGAAGATGAAGATGAAGAGGATCGTCGTGGGGAGCAAGAAGGCAAGCGACCACGGCATACTGTTCAAACTGAAGGTGGATCTTCACATGCGCATCCTGGATTGTTGTATCCGCAAGAACCACTTCTAGTACCGCCGCAGCAGCAATTATATGGAGCGCATTTTCAACACTTCGTTCCAGGTGGACCTCCTGCGCCTCCGCACATGGTCGTCCCGCCGCACTACCAGCCGCCGCCTTCTTCTCAGCATTTTTACAACTCTCCTGGGTGCTTGTACTATCCGCCTCCGGGTGCAGCTGCATGGTCGGCGCCGCCGGCGCCCGGAGGAAGTCCGCCAGAGCATGCGTTGTACGAAAACTGGTGGTCGCCGGCAGCTCAGGGGCCGCCGCCCCCGACAGGAGACCCGGCTGGCGTGCATACAGCCGGGACATCGCCGGGGTCGTCGAACAAGCCGGGAAGCAGTTCTGATGTGCCTCCTCGCCGTCCGGCGGGGGACCTCCCGCATGTAGACACAAGTGGTGACAAACCTACACATGAACCCAAGATCGGAACATCAACATTGAATAGCTCGCAGCTAGTACAAGAAGACCAAAAGGCTAGAGCTGCGAAAGCGGAGGAGCAGCGAAGACGTCTTGCATGGAAGAAGGTGGAAGCTGGAGTGCGAAAGGGAACTTCGTTACCTCCCTTCCCACCTAACGAGGCTCCCTTTCACGCCTTTCCGCCAGCAAACCTAGTGGGCGGCGTGGTCGGGGACTATCCACGACCTGCGGGGCCAGCACCGAGGAGAACCGAGAACACCGAGCCTCCTCTGATACAACATCCACCTGAAGATGACTTGGCAGGACGAAAGAAGAGAGCTCGAGTTTTATTACCGCTTCCAGGAGGAAAGGTTTTTGATCCGGATGCGAAGAAAGCAGCACACGACCAAGCTGCGAGCGAGGCTGTCTAACTGGAACAGAAGCACCAAGCGAACAACGAGGCAGCAGACCGACGCCTATGAAATGGAATTACAGAGGGCGTGTGTCTTCTACGCCAATTTTGGAACACTCTACTCGGCCGTCCAGCACAGTATGCACTAGTATTTTCGTCTCGTCTCGTGACGAAATAACGAAAATCAAAATTAGAAATACAACTTGCTTCTTCTAAGTACTTTTTTATTCGTACGAGGTGTACATGAGAAAGTTGTAGAGGAAGCAAGCGAGAAGGTAGTATCGATTTTCCGGGGCAGCTGCCAAGTAGACCAACGGAGTTGTAGTAGTCCTTCCCTTGTATACTAGGACTCCTACAAGGGATGGTCTACTTCTTTCCATCCGCTCCTACAGTAGGAGCAGATGGAAAGATGACAAAGAAGTAGACCGCCTTATTGAATATTCGAAGTGTTTCGAAATTCAGAACTACCAGGAGGGACTGAAATCTTTTAGGAATTCCGTGCAGCACCAGGTGGTCCGATTGTTTTCGATCCTCCGAAAGTTTTCAACCGGCTGGAGGGTAATAGCCATTGAAAAAGTCGTGTTCTTTTTTTTATTCGTTGTTTGCGCCAATGCTAATTGCTAATGCAAGATCTCTTCTAGTTCAAGCAACATCGCCCTCATCAACATCAGGGTTGTGCACGACTGTAGTTCACAATGATAATACCACGCTCGAAAAGATTATACATCGGTCTGCCTGATTCGGTCCGTAGCCGTACACGATCTGTACTGGTGTGATTCGGTCTGCCTGATTCGGTCCGTAGCCGCATACGATTCTACGTCTACCTCGGTGGTTGTGACCGGAACCGGTTCTATCGGACAAGAAAAATATACTCCTATATCGGTCAAGAAAAATATGAGGGCAGCTATTTTCGAATGACCGGAGCTCCTACGAAGGACGGCAGATCATTTGACTTTCTCCAAATTCCTTCGATGATCCCTGTTTTGAGTGTATGTCTATGCTATGTCGATGATGTGCTCGGAATCGGATGAATGTATAAGTTGTGGGCTTATTATCGGCAAGGTGTTGCCTGGTATCCGAAAATCGTGTAATATTCTCACTCTCAGTGAATTTCCAAAATTAGAAGTACAACTTGTTCCCAGCATTATTTTTCTTCTTTGTCTCATTCCTCACCCGAGGGCACTGCAAGTGCAGTGAGTAAGGCGATTCGTTGTATGATTTTGTTCGCGAAACAAAGTAAGTATGCAGTTGTGATTGATATCCATATCTTTATCTCATTTTTCTACCTTGGAACCCTTGTCATAACCATAAGCGACTGATTCTGATTGACCACATCTATGCACAGCATCCTGGTGAAGAAGATGTGTCGACTTTTTTGTTACCTCGGTTCTACTTCCCTCCTGGCGGCGTACTACCCCTGGTGTGGGTGGTTCTTGCGGCCAGTTCTTGGTGTTGTAGTTGATCAGGAGCTCCTGCACGAGAAGTTTTACGTGCAGGTCCCGATCCTGGAGTCCAAGGTTAGCGTCCACGGCGGACAGATCAAGGGCCCGCTGTCCTTCGACTGGCCCTGCGAGTTTCTGCCGCTGCTGCCGGACATGAATGCGAAAATCCGCGCGGAAAACCTGCTCTACAAGCAGCTGAATCCAGACAATGAACCGGACAAATTCAGCATCGCCGACGCTGAATTTATGTTCTCAACATCAACTACTTCTGATTCTGAAGGCCAACAAGGAACTACTACGAGGACCGCCTCCTTTCGGCTCCGCGAAACCCGATGTTTTTACCAAGGAGATGTGGTCTACCTACCGTACGCAGCCCCCGGGGTCGGGCACGCAGACGCAACGCAGCCCGACCAGCTGCACACCGGGGAGGTGTACCGCAAAGTTGGGCGGGAAGCTGAAAGAGACACCGAACCCCTCTCCACGGGGGCGAAAATTGCAGCTGCTCGCCGCGCGGAAAAATTTTGCGACGGCGATGCCGCCCCATGTTCTTTTTTGGGCGACGTGGGTGCCCAGATTGAACGCGTCGAGGGGTCCAGCGCAAGGAAGGCGCTAGAGCTCTATCTCGGAACTATCAAATGCAAATTATATCGATCTGCGTCTAGAAGAACAATGCGACTGTTTGTCATGCTTCTTTTTTGTTGACCACATAGGATAAGTCTGGAATTATGCCGCGGACGAAAGCCACTGTTGCGAATGCTTTGCAATGCCTCGTCTCCCACTTGAGAAAATCGCTTCTTGCGTCGCAGGAATGGAAACGATGTGGGTAACTGTTGGTCGTCAACATGCAACAGCACAACAGATTTGAAATTGTTGTGTCACGCCTCTGCTGTCGTACTACCTTGTTTCCAGATTCAGACATGTTTGCAATGGATAGGCGCTCGGATTGTGCGAAACGGCCGCGGAACATTTACGATGGAGACGCGTACATACCGCAGCGATGGGACCGAGTATATCGAAAGGACCAGATACGAGTATTCCGGTGAAAAGCGCCCCTCTTCCACCTCCAGCACGAGTCGTTGGAAACGTTTGTAATGCATAAGATTGTTCTTGAAGAAAAAAATTTTTTTATTCCAATTATGCACGAAATTATATATACGTCGATCTTAGCAGACGCTGATCCAATTTCTTCTAGACTGTATGAAAATAAATGAACATCCACCTTTGCATGACATTGACAAGCACTTCTGAAAGTTTTGCAACACAAAAAATTTTTGCTATATAATCTGCATTTCTGCAAATACCTGACCCTGACGCTGCTCCACGCGCCGCGGTGGAAGCTTTGCGATGCAAATCCTTTCTTTGTAGTTCTGGGGCGAGATAGGGGCGCTTTTCAATATGATAGCGTGGGAAAGTGGTGGAATGATCGACCGCAGGACAAAGAGGGGAAGTTGGTATAACCCGCTCAGGTGCTACAATCTCAAACGTTGCAATAGAGTCTGGGATTTGTCTTGCATATCCAACATGAGTAACAGAGAGAGGCATGCGCTTTTCGCAATACAAATTGCGCTGGATTTCAGTGCAGTTTGGGGCTCCAGAACCCGTCATGCGCACTGCTGTGGGAGTAGGCCAGGCCCAGGCGTTGCACGTTTTGCATCACAAAATCCAGACTCTAATTGTAACGTTTGAGATTGTAACATCTGAGCAAGTCATAGTTGGAGGTGGAGACTTTTGAGGTGCCGGTAGAACAAGCACCGCGCCGGAGTCTTGGTCGTACCGTTACTACTGCCAACTGGCAGAACGGATGGCCCCTGGACGCGAGACTCAGCATGATAAACGGCGTTCACGATGATCTCGACGTAATCGTGACACTCGGCAAGCGGGTCGGTGAGGTGTCAATTAAAGGTGCAAGTGGACGAGGCGAGATCAATATCCCGCCTTTGGCCACCAGCTCCGCAAGTGCTCCGCCACCTGCCCAAGGTGGAACCATGATCCTGCACCACAGGTTTCTGCATGCTTTGGACTTTGTCCCGTGTCCGGTGGAAACGTGTCGTCGTACTTTTTGGGGCGATGATGGAGCGGCCGCGCAGCACCGCATTTACACAGTGTACGCGCCTGTGGACCATCATTTCGGGAGGGGACCAGAAGGCGCGGTGCATTTTGCGCATGTGAAGTGGTGGAATCATGACTACACAGCAGGAGCTGCAATGGGACAAGAAACAGTGGCCAAAGCCAAACAGCCGCTGAGTGGGCAGTATTTCGGGGAGATGATATTGCACAACCCGAAAGAACCGAAAGTAGAGGAAGACCTTGTTCCGGATGGATTGGGGTGGTTGCAGTACCAGGTACCTGTCAAAGAAGTTGATGAAAGGGGCCGCGCGGTATCTGTGGTACAGCAGCACGAAGTAGAGGGTATCTTCAGTGAAGGAGACCTCTCCCGAGGCGACTGGCGGATTCTCCCCGACTCGCGCAGCCGGTCCGGGTACGGATATAATCGAAACAGGGAGAGATACTTCTACCAGGGAGGCCTGACCATGAGCTCCAATAAGGCTCCTTGGATTTTTGCCTCCTTGCGGGCGGCGCAGCCGAGGGGCGCAGGGGCCGTGTTGGAGTACAAGTACTCGGAAAAGGGCGTAATGTACATTTCACGCGCGATCGTCAGTGCGAACTGGGGGCAACCAAACTACGAGACTGGGCAAATGTTTAACGTGGCTGCACCGGGAAGTCGTCGTGGTGCTGTGAGAGAAGTGCATCAACAAGCCGAGATATTAAATCTCGTGCCCTACGAGATTCGAGTCACCAGCGAGCTTTACGCGTACCCGAAGGATAATCCAATTCCCGGAATAAGCGAGACGAAATGGGTCATGCAGAACGCGTTCCAGCCCTTTCAGGTCCCCCGCACGGCGACTGAGCACAACACGTTGTACTTTCGAAAGTGGTATCACAAATGCAGATCTGTCTGGGTCTCCTGTAAGACGAGTTGTAGTACTACGCTGCGTTCGTTTTTGTCATGATGCATCTCGTGCTGGCCCAACTACCAGATAGTTGTCTGGAAAAGTGCACGACACAGGAGAAGCATCTTCACAGATTTATTTTGCACAGGAGGAACAGCTGCTAAATGTCTAAAATCTGTGGTATGAGAAGATGAAATTCGCCCTTTTCTTCGGAAAAAAGTGGTGGGTCGTAACCTTGAGACACACATTATCACAATGATCCATATTTGGCATTACTTTCTACTCCTAGACCTAGACGTATTTGCAATGGTGCATAACTGGCATTGGCGCGACGGCGATTTCCAGGAGATCGAGGGGGCGGCCAACATCGCCCGGCCCTCGAAAGGAACACCCATGATTTTCTTCGCAGCTGCAGCTGAAGCTGGAGACGAGATTTCCATTATTGCGAAGCGGACGTACGCCCCCGCGGCTTCTGATCCAAAAAAACAACAGCTACACGCGCACAAGAACGCGATCCGGGGCTTTCACCCCTTGAGAAACCTGGACGCACAACGGCTCGAAGCTGCAGGAGATGATGATGACGACTTTGCTCTTTCAAATCTCGCGTATACCTTCGCAAACCTGCATCGGCTGCGCGCGGACAGGCCTTTGGCTAAGGCGGTTGCAGAAGCTATGCAATACAAATTTCCCGTACATCATGAACATGTACAAAATGCATTTACAAATTTCGCTACTTGTATGTACTTTTGACGAGTGTCAAACTTGTGATGCTGACTAAGATTGAGGGCAAGTTTTGCTATGCAGAAACAGCATTGGTTTCCGTGTCCGGGAAATTTCCAGTGGATAGAAGCTGAGCGGCTCCAAGTGGACTTGGCGGAAATACAAAAGGTTTTCTTGCACACCAAAGGTTTGGTACTAGAAGAAAAAGAAAGCTTCTACACCGAACCTCACCGATCCGCAGTAACTCTGGTGGATGTGCTCACGCCGCAGTGGCAGGCTGACATGCTGGTGGCGCCGGGCTACATGGGGCGGCTTGAAAAACAGGGTACGGGAACAAGCTACTTGTACTACGCATTGCCAAGAAAAGTATCCAATACTTGTCTAAATGCCAGAATTGCGTGACAAATCAGCATGACAAATTCCATTTATCAACACTATGATCACGTTTCGCAAATTTGCACTGCGATTCATACGTAGTTAGACGTACTAATACGATTTACTTTTGCAATGCATATGCACGGTCGCGTGACAACGGAAACCGGCGACGCGCTGGAGGGCTTCGCACTGCAGCGAAAGTACACCGCCTCCGAGTGGGCGCCGACACTGCCACCTGTACTGGTGGCGGGGCAAGAGGCACCATGGGGGACAGCTGCTGCTGGCATGCCAGGTGGAGGTGATGATATTCACAAAATGAACTACTTCGCCACTGCCGTGGAACGTGCGACCGAGAAGTTTTTTCCCGGGGATGGTGCAGCCTGGCAACAACAAGAAAAGCACAAGCACACCGTTGTCGGGCAATTCGTGCTGCGAAACTTCAATCTGGGGCCGCTTATCTCTAGTCTGCACGCGATTCCCTGTTTTCAAACATTTCATCAGCCTCCTCCTGCTGGTAGTAGCCCACGATCATCAGCAGTAGAACCCATTGTCGAGTGTCGCATGGTCGAAGGGGTGGCGGACAGTTATGAACTGCAAAAGTACCGTACTAGTACAAATTGCAAGCAATTTTGCTCAGCATGAGAGTTGGAATTTGTCATGCTGTTTTACCTTCAGGACAAGATTTGTCATGTAATTGCAATTAGTACGAATGCGATATTACTTTTGCACAGGATAACAGTCGGCGGCTTGCCATTTACGGCGAAGATGAAAAGGGCGGGGGCCAAAAATTTCGCACACTGCGGGGATCGTATGAAAAAATTAAGATGTTGACTTCGCTGGGCTCGTCTCCGACCAATTTAATAGCTTCAGATTTTCTCGGAGGCACCAGCAACACCTTGGATTTCGATTTTCGCAAAATCCTATTGGACCATGGCCGAGGAGCAGTTCCTCTTCCTAGCGAATTGGATGAACAGGGCCAAATCAAGGCCCAGAAAGCCCTCCTGCGCAAGTACAAGCTGTGGAACAAATATCAGCAATTTATTCGCCGACGTGACGACCACTTGCACGAGGCGGATGAGGAGTTTTACATGGTTGGCGACCATTTGTTCACGCGGGAAGGGTGTCCGGGCTGTACCGAAGACGTGCGGCAGAAGCTGCTTCAGTCCGTGTTTGCGGTGCGCGACCAGGAGAACACGGGTACTTGCTACGCCTACGCGGCAGCCAGCGTGGCGACCATCTACCGCAGCTTGCACTACGCGAGGGATAGAGCCGAGCGGGCGCAGTTGCTTGAAACTACAGGCTATGAAATGCAAAAGCATCGTACTAGTATAAATTGCATTACAAATTGACTTAGCATTACAAATGAAATTTGTCATGCTGTTTTACCTTGGGAAAGAGATTTGTCATGCATAACAGCAATTACTACGAGCACGATACTTTTGCACAGGATACAGGCGCCTCCGCTGTCAGTTTCCCCGCCGACCTGCAGCGGCTGAGCACCAATCTGGACCGGAACCGGCGCACGTCGGGCGTGGCGTATTACGTCAACGGGAAAATGAGCGAGGACGAGACGGTCATGAGTCCGGGCAGCTGGTGGAAGAACGACGTTCGCGTGGAGCCCGCAGTTGTTCCAGGCGAGCAAATCCAGATTTCGGACGAGGAGCCGCTAAAATGGGACCTCCGCGAGGGTTATCCCGCGAGAAATGAACGTCCCCTCGTCCCCACAGTTTTGATGCAAATCTGCATGCTTAAAATGTTTCTTGTGCGGAGTAGACAGCATTTATTTCTAGTGATGTTTTGAGATTTGTGATTCTCGAATCAGCATGATGCGCGAGATCTTTCATGCTGCTAAACTAACGAAAGACGACGACATATTAGCGAGCCCAAATTTATTGTCATGCGCAACAAGCAAAGCTTGTATTTGTGTAGCACATTTCCATCTTGCCGATGGGATGGGGACGTCGATGTTTTTACTCAGGATAATGCTGGCCGGATTGACGTGCCATTGCTGCGGCTTTTTGGCGGGTTTCGCTACCTGGAGAAGGAAGCAGATGTCAAGCACCACTTGCGGCACTTTGGGCCTGTGATGGTGGTCTACGACGACGTACGCACGAACCCGTTTTCGGGGGAGACCATGTCCCATGCAATGGCTGTGGTGGGGTACTTTGAAGAGAAGGTGCCCGGCCCGGACGGAAACACCGTCACCAAAACCGGCTGGATCCTGAAGAACAGTTGGGCAACAAACCCCTGGTTTTTCACCCTGGGCGATCCGGATTTCGAAAAATTTTTTGACCCCGAACCGGAAAGAAAGCCGGCAAAACCCTACTTCCTCGCACCAACCATGGTACCGTATCGAGAGGGAAAAAAGTGCCCCCGCGCCAACCGATAATTCAATCGGAATAATAGTGATCATCTCGATCGAGGAAAGAAATGAAATTTGCATCATCCCGCGTCAACTCAACCGCTCCACGTGGTGTGGCGTGCCTTGTGGGTCTCAGCTAGGACGAGATCTATCACGTTGCGTCGTAAAATTTAAAACTGAACTTGAGCTTTGTCGCCACACCACTTCGCTTCAATATTTTCGTTCAAGAAGCAAGAATGGTAGAATTTCATATAAATTTGCGCAGTATTTTTCCCTCCATATTGATCCGATGAAATTTGTTGTGGATCCGAAGGAGATCCGTTCGCCAGCTTCGCATCAGGAAATAGTAAGTAAAGAGACGGCGCTTCTGGAGTCTACGGGGCTGTCGACGTTGTCGCCGCTTCATCCGCTACGTACGGATACTGCCGAAGTAGACGGAAACAAACCCCCCATCGATTTGACACGCCTCCCGCCCATGCCTTTGTTCGCAGGTTCATCTCGTCCACGACCCAAGAAACTCGCTAATAAGGCGCTGCCGTCTGCGGCTAGTAGCCCTGTATCTAGAACGATGGTGTCACAACCGCTGGTCAAGGAGCCAGCAGAGCGTTCTCCGCCGGCGGAACAAAAATCAGCTCAGAGTCGCAAGAACAGCGAAAGAACACGCCGCCGGACAACTCGTCGAAGGAGCAGAAGTAGGAGAGCGACATCGTATGAAATACAAAATTCATTTCATGTAGTGTGTTGTTGTGCCGGGAACGAGAAAAATTTATGCATCTCGTTCCATCCAGTGCCCTTGCCAAACACCACAAATTCTTTACTTCTATCTAATACCGCTTTTTAGCTATGCCTATGACGGGCACCATGCAAGGCGCATTCCTCTCTGCGTAAAAATGCAATGCGTTTCCAGCATGGTGCATTGTTCCGTTTAAATGAAATCTAGTAGCACCTTTTCTATTCCCGGCCCAAGCGTAATGTCACGTTTAATCCGAATACTACCGCTCCCGCTAGCAGACAAACAAAGCCGGGTCCTCATCTCTCTCTACGCCACCAGCCCACTGGGAGAAAGGGGAGAAACCGATCCCGATCGACCTCGACCGCTCCGGGCACAGCTGAGCGCGTGCCTACAGGAGAAGACGCGCACCACGGGCAAGATAGGCCGCGCGGGAGGTCCCGCGGGAGGACTTCTTCCCGCGAGGGTACGAGGAATGGAGACAGACGAGATCGTGAACCACGACCATAAATGAAGCGACGGGGTTCTAGAAGCACTCGGAAGTGAATGAGAAATCTGAATCTGCTACGTACATCTTATTTCAAACTCCCCTCGCCGGGGATTTTTTACAGTGAATTTCAAACTTCTCGATAGCTCTTGCACTTTTCCGCAGCTCCGCATTGAAGACAAAGTGTGGTGCGGATATTGCTCTGAAAAAAGTGCGACTGCTCGTCTTTACTGCGTGTTTTTACAGTCCAGTAAACAAGTAGCTCTTGTTAATGTACTACTACGAAGTTTCCTTTTAAACAAACGAACGACCAGCGACTTTTGCTGTTTCGGAGAGGCGGGTAATCGTGATCTTTTCATAATTATAGTGGACAACGCCATGATTGTCCATCTTCATATTTGTGCTCTCTTACTTCTTTCGTCTGCGAGTTGATTTTCTTCCTGCATATTTTTTACAAATGACCAGTCTATAAATTTTGCCGGCTTTTGCTATTGGCTGAAATGGAAATTCAGACAACTGCACGTCCTCTTCTATCTACCTTCTTTCTAAATGGTTTGCACAAGAACTCAACGTGAACGTGAGAATGATTTCATCATGTGAAGCAGTGTGTTCCCCGGTGCAGCAGCGCGCCTTCGGGGCTGCAGTGCTGTTGTGAAGGGGCCGACCCTGCCTAGAAGATCTACTTCTGGTGTTGGCATCGGATCTAGAGCCCGGTCGGTACAAAATAGAAAAGCAAGATCCGAAATCTGTCTGAAGAAATGTTTCAAGGTAGTTGTAGCTCCACAGTTGTTTTTTTGAAAAAGAATCACCAATGCGATCACGATCAGTGACAGTGGGTTAATTCTGGTGTGCTCCTGTAAATTATTGTATCGGAATACCAAGATTAGATCCCTTGGCTCCCGATCTTCCAGCCGTGCCAGGAAGAATTGTTTTCGGTAGAAGGTTTATTTTCCGAAATCCAATTTCCGATCGAAATTCTAGGACGAGAAAAGTGAGTGAAAATATGTTGAAGGTCTTCCGTTTTGTCTGGATAAAGTTCGAAATCCATCGGTCGTGCTAAGTACGGCGCTCGTACAAACCAGCTACATTGTCAATGGGAAGTTCCGTATTTCCATTTTTTTTCCAGCAATCACTATCACAGTTGTCTGTGTAGAATAAGTTCCGCACAAAATATTGCTTGGAGATTCATGACAAACACAAACTCAAAAAATTCAAATCGTAGGTGGAGTTAAGTTACAGCAACAGTAGTCCTCTTTTCTGTTCGAAAATAGAATTCGTAGGCAACAGATCTTCAATGCTTCGAGCATAGGACAAAAGTATTTGATTTCGTTCGGAACACAAAGCAATTCCAATTGTCTTTGTGGCCAGCACAAGTGTGCTATCACCATAATTTATATCCTTTTGCGAGGGCGGAACAAAGAACGTGCACAATTCTTTTTACTATACCAGAAGCATAAAGTTCACAAGTTGAAGTTTTTTTAAGTAAATTGAAGTTAACAGTGGCTACTAGAAGCTGCGCTATCGCTAAGCTACTTACTACATCTACATCAATCAGCATTTTATGAAAATGCTTGCTACTTCTGGGCAGCAGCAGCCTCAATACGGCAGTTCCTCTATTTCGTTTTGCCGTACGCATGAAGGTCGTGTGACGAAGGAGCGCGCGTCGTCCTTGCGTGGATTGGCTCTTTTGTCCGTCTTTTTTTTCGCTGGCAGTATCAACTTCCATGGTGCGGAGGCGGCACGCAGTGCCGAGCTACACCTTCCTGCGCCCGGGACGACGCCGGACGGCGACCACAACAGGCTGAGAGCGGAACTGGCAGCACTTTCCCAGGCACAGAAGGAAGAGATTTGCATCGCGTACATGTATACTCGCACGGAGGGCGCCGTCGGCTGGGACGACAAGACATTCCCGGTTGCTAAAAAAGAGGCGGCCAAGTTGAAGATGCGAGAGATCGGGCACATTCCGATCCACGCTTTTCGTAAGTCGCCTGGTCTGGGCTGTTATCTTCACGTGAGGACATTTGTTGAGAGGCACAGAGTGCGCCTTTGGGTGAAGAAGCTGAACGCTCGCGGTCATGAGAACGCCGCAGTTGCTGAGACCAATCCAACCAAAGTTGCTCAAGTGCTGTTCAGGGCACTCGTGCAAGAAGCTGCTGTACGAGATGCAGCTGGCTGGGTCGGTCCTGTCAATCTCCCGATAGGCATCCCAAGGGAAGGAAAGTTTGCTTCGAAAGGAGGGTATGTATTCAAGATGATGAACCAACCGGAAGAGGAGGAAGGTCCGCTAAAGGTACAACAGCAAGCGCCTTCTCGTAAGACGCTTCTCGCGAAGGCCGCGCCTGACCATCATTCGCCAAGGCAGGAAGTAGGTGACGTCGCTGAACCGGCCATGAGTGGAGTGTCGCCGCACGTTTCTGAGCCCTGGACCTGGTGGCCCGCGACGCCGGTGCTGGACGGCCATCTGCGCGTGGAAAATAGTAGTGGTCGTAACCTTTAGACACACATTTTTGTACCACGATCCAGATTTGGCATGACTTTCTACTCCTACACCTAGACGTATTTGCAATGGTGCATAACTGGCATTGGCGCGACGGGGATTTCCAGGAGATCGAGGGGGCGGCCAACATCGCCCGGCCCTCGAAAGGAACACCCATGATTTTCTTCGCAGCTGCAGCTGAAGCAGGAGACGAGATTTCCATTATTGCGAAGCGGACGTACGCCCCCGCGGCTTCTGATCCAAAGAAACAACAGCTACACGCGCACAAGAACGCGATCCGGGGCTTTCACCCCTTGAGAAACCTGGACGTACAACGGCTCGACGATGCAGGAGGAGACGATGATGACGACTTTGCTCCGGGAAATCTCGCGTACACCTTCGCAGACCTGCATCGGCTGCGCGCGGACAGGCCTGTGGGTGAGGCGGTTGCGAAAGCAGAGCGGCTCCAAGTGGACTTGGCGGAAATACAAAAGGTTTTCTTGCACGCCACAGCGAGCCTAATAACTCCGGTGAGCCTCGGCCCTTCAGGAACTGAATAAGTCGGTCAACAGAGGAAGAACAAAAATAATGACGTCGCCCCCCCTCACTGACAGACCTCGACAGCGTGGCTCCTGAAGGGAAGAGTGCATCGATATCAAATCGGTTCCCCAATGCAGCAGCGCACCTTCAGGGCTGCAGTGCTATGAACAAAGGGCCGACCCTGCCTCGATCTACTTCTCGTGTTGGCATTGGATCTAGAGCGAGTTCGGTGCTGCAAAATCGAAAATCAAGATCCGAAAGCATGTTTTAAGGTACCTAGCTCCACAGTTGTTTATTTGAAAAAGAACCACCAAGGCGATCACAATCAGTGGGTTACTTCCGTGCTCCTGTAGTGCTGGTATCGGCATACCATGAAGATGAAGATTAGGTCCTCTGCTTCACGATGCTCCAGCAGAGCAAGATTTTTTTCGGTAAAAGGTTCCGAAATCCAATTTTTGATCGAAATTCTAGAATAAGGAAAGTCAGCAAATCTGGGTGAGATCATGATCCGTTTTGTCTGGATAAAGTTCAAAATCAGTGCTACGATGCCTTCGTCGTTCTGTACTATTGCCATTTCTCTTTGGTTCCTACAAATTTTTCCACAGAGTGTATGTAATCCGCTGAAATAAGGAAGAACTAAGTTGTTCTCCTTGCTTTTTGAAAAAAACTATTTTATTAGAATCGCACCGTCATTGCCTTCAAGTTCAAGTGTTTTGTGTATATATGTAAAATTACAAGTGCCGAACCAAGTTACTAGCTTTTGCATTTGCTTTACCACTACGTCGTCCATCTACGAAGTTTGTTCCGACTACACAAGTCGACCTACATCCACAAGGAACAAATTGCACTACAGATTTTTTTTGCGAAGTATACTATATCTATGCCCTGAACTAAGAAGTCAAAACAAAAACAAAAAGCACAGACTCAATTTTCCTGTGAAGATCGCTATCGCGCTGTGACATTTTGCACTGAAGGAGAAGAGTTTTTTTTTATTTACTAGGGACGTTTACAACAAATACAAGGGACGAATTCTTGCGGAGATACTAGTAAAGATGTTTCGGTCGTTGGTTTCTTGGTCCACCTTCTCTACTACTGCTCTCTTGACATGCGGCGGCAATTCTTACATCAAAGTTGCTGATGCGGCAGCGACGATTTTTGCCAAACAAGAGCAGCAAGTACTAGAACAAGGTCCTTCTTTCGGGGATCAGCACGCTTCGATCGTAGCGGATTTGGCAAAGCTTCCTTATCAGGAGAAGGAGAAAATCTGCACCGCGTATATCCGTCGAGAAATTTTCGGGGAGGAGCAATGCGGCGAAGATGCCAATGTGGCGAAGATGATGAATAATGTCCGCCTTCCAAATGACGTTTTTCTCTCTGAGGCCGCATTGGATTGCATTTATTACGTGAAAAGCTTCATTGAAGGCCGGAACATATCTCTGTGGAGCATGAGGTTGACGATCGAAGACACCCCGACTGGTAGTGCTAGAGTTGCGAGGAACCCACTGGTTCATTATGAGAACATACCCAGAGTTGCGCAGATGTTGGTTACGGCAGCTCAGGCTGGACTGACACCAGATGGAAACGGTATCAAATGCAAAAATGTCTGGGTCTGGAAGATTGCGAGATTTGTCATGCTGATCTGGCATGGCCCTTAAACCTGTATTGCGTGGCCACAAACAGCCTCTCTCGCCTGTCATGCAAAAACGCAGTTTCTCATGCGGAATACGCAGCACAGAAGCACGAAGCAACTTGTCATGCTTGGCGGCGCATAACAGTGCATTTGTTATTGACTGACTTGCATCACAAGTTTCCAGACCCAGACATTTTTGCAATTCATAAACGGCTGGGTGGGCCCAGTCAAACGGGAGGCGGGTCCTATCCTGAGTAAAAACGTACCCACACCAGAGTTGTCATGCAGATTTGCAAGCACAAGAGCATTTGTAATGCGCATCCCCATGAGGGACATTGCCCATCGTGTTTTGGAACTTGTAATGCTGTAAACAGGATCAGAAGGTCGATTTGTGATGCGGCTTTCCTTGCTAACTTGCACTACCTTACGGACTGAAACTTGTCATGCGTGACTCCTAAAACTCCCAGGCTTGTGTTGCAAAATCCCCATCCTGACCCTGGTGTGGGTACGTTTTTACTCAGGATAGGTCCTGGGTCGTACTTTGTGTTTCACCGAGTCCCTGCGGACCTGAAGAAGCCCCAACCGTTACCGTACGATCCGCCGAGCAGGTTGTTTCAAGATCATCCGGAGCTCTTGCGGCAGATGCACTTGCAAGACAAGACTTCCAAAAAGAAGAAGAACAAGAAGAACAAGACGGCGCGAGGAGCTCGGCCACCTGCTGCACAACAAGATAGTGCACGAGCGCGTCGCGACCAGCGAGAACAGCGTTTGGATGCTGGTGCTCCACACGTTCTTGCGCGAACCCAGCCGCATCCACAAGCCGTGACGTACCCCCCTTCTTGGGACCAGCAACAGCATCAGCAGCACCTCCACCATCGTCCGGTCCAGGCCCCGCACCTCCACCTGGCGCAGTGGCCTAGGTATGGGCTCTACCCGCACTACAACCCGGCTGCGCACCAGTGGCCTGAGTTTGCATACCACCCGCACCAACAGGCGCCTTTGCCGGGACCTACGTTCTTGCCGCAATACCCGGCAGCAGCTGCGATGGGGCAGCCGATGCATCACCCGCCCGCGGCCAGCCCTGCGGCTACGCACGGAATAGTCACAGGACCGTGGTCGGCTCCCGCATCAAGTAGTTCTTCTATGCCTTATCCTCCTGCAGCCACGCATGTCGGCCTCGGCGTCCAGACTGCAACGGGTGATACTACAGCGAACAGCGCGTATCAAATGCAAATATGTGTAGGTCTTCAAGAGGAAGATTGCGGATGTGCTGCCGACAGCTCTCCGATGTCATGCTACTAGTCTGGCGTGACGCTGACCTCTGTATTGGGTTCCCACAAAGAGTAGCTCCTCTTGTCTATCATGCAGGAACGCAGTTTCTCCTGCGGGGCACGCACCAACTTGTCATGCTTGGCGATTCATAATAAATAAGTTCTTGCTGCAGTGTGTGTATTGATTATTCACTGACTGTGACTTCTTGCATCGCAACTTTCCACCCCCAGGCAATGACATAGAAAGATATTTGCAATCCATAGAACGACACAGATGACGACAACTACTCCGGCAGGAGCTGCAGCGAAGACGTCGGATCAGAAATATGGCCTCCGGAAGTGTTACGTTCTCAACTGTTACACAGCTAACAAACTTGTCATGCAAAATCTACGTCGCCTGTCGCTTTCCCTTTGTCTTTCCCACTTTCTGTTTTCATGAAGCTATGCGACCCAAACTACTTGAGATGCCTCAAATAGCATCGAGAGCTGTTCAAAACTTGTCTTGCGAACGGCCGCGCGGCGTGCCTCGCTTTTCTCTTGCTGGTCGTCATTTGCCATAGATAAAAAATGTGTGGAGTCTGTATGTAACACCAGCTGAGAATGCAAAAGCTGAGGAGGCCATAAGAAACTCGACGAGTTGCGCCTGCGTCTCCAGCAGAAGCAAGCCCTCCACTTTCTCGACAAGGTTGTCGAGGAGGAGGCCACAAAAGCAAAGGCAAGACGCAAGGCGCTGGAGGCGAGTCGCACACACGCGGAGCAGGACAAAGCGACGGCGTCAACCGGCGACGCGGTCAGCACTTTGTCCCCCGATTCGGCGCAGCCAGAGGTCGTGCAGGACCAGCACAGCTTCCTTCCTCGTCGTACTCCCCTACCGCTCCCCAAGAAGCGCAGGATGAATCCGAATCCCTACGTCGATGTGCAGAACCCTTATGTCGACGGGGCCCCAGCACCCACACCATAGTTGTCTTGTCATCCGCGGCGTGGAGGTTGGGCGAGGACAAGTGAAATTGTGGAAGTCTGGTTTTTCGTTTTAGGTGGTCGTAAGCCCCGTCTTTCGTAGTTCGCACTTCTGATGGTGACCGCACGTGAATCATGCACGTTGTATAATTTGCATTTAAAAATCGAGAGCTGCTATCTTGCTCTTACATTCCCGTTCGAAGGTAGTTTTGTTCGGGACAAACACAAAGACGAAACACAAAGCTCTATTTTTCTGAAACATTCAAAATCAAGTGACGCCGTGAAAATGAAGCAATTAGAGGGACGAGAAGGAAAAAAGTGTTTTTCCTTCTCGTCCCTTTGAGGAGTAGGAGCTTATGCTGTGGGTCAAGCAAAAAAAAAAGTCGCGAATTATGGTATGAGCTGCTGCAGTGCTTACCATTGCATCTGCACCTACACCTACCTCAGCATAAGCATAACGAACATAATCATAATTTGCTACCTTCCTGCAGCTCGCTGGACCAAGCCATACAGCGTACCACCTTACCTGCAGGAGCGCTCCTCTAGAGCGCACTTCTAAGGCGGATGAAAAAGTAGTCGAAAGTGAAGTAGCTATATTAACACTAGCAGGTTCGTCTTGTTGCCGAGCCGAGGCAGAGTTGTTTGAGCTGCGCACTCTTTACCTGCCTTTGCTATGGAGCACTCTTGAAAGAAGAAGTGCAAGAACTTCTATTTCAACAACAGATGGCTGGCGTTTCTGACCTTTATTTTGCGGCGATGTCAGAAGAAAGTCACTTCGTCAACGACGAAGTAAAAACTTAAAAGGTGGCAGGCACCCCTCTTGCCGGGGCTGCCAACACCGCTGGAGCTGTAGTAGTCCCTGGGTACTGGCGCGTCAAAAGTAGACTGCCTTATTCATTGAAAACTATTCGAACTAGAACTTCTACGAATTGAAATTCAACGGTACCTGAAGGGACTTAAGTGAAAGAATTTCAACTCATCTACGTACTGCTGGTCTTTGTTCGATCGTTATCGTGCGCGATCGAAAAACGTGTTCTCTTTCGGTAACGAAATTAATAGTTCTAGTCGGTGCAAAAATATTAGAAATTAATAGTTCTAGTCGGTGCGAAATTAATAGTTCCCTGTCACGATCCTGCGCCAGCAGTACAATTCCAATTGCTGACTCTGAACGATCTGAATTCAAATTTTAGGACAAGAAAAGTGAGAAAATGAAAATATGCTGAATATCGTTTTGTTTCATCGATAAATTCCAAAAATATCGGTTCTACGATGCCTGTACAAACCAGCTACATACGTTGTCCAAGGGAAGTTCCGTATTTCCATTTTTTTTCCAGCAATCACAGTTGTGTAGAACAAGTTCTGCTTTGGCACAAATAATTATTGCTTGAGGATTCATGACAAAGTCAAAAAATTGAAAGCGTTGGAGTTACAGTAGTCCTCTTTTCTTGAAATAGAATTCATCTATCTACGTCGCCTTGTAGGCAACAAATCAATTTTTCGAGTATATTTGAGAAGAAAGTAAGTATTTGATCTTTTTAGGAGCACAAAAGAACAAGAATTGTCTTTGTCGGCAACAAAAGCCTCTCACCATCTTTTATAGCGTTTTGGAAGGGAAACGGAAAGCATCGTGTACAATTTTTTTACCTACCATAAGTATAAAGTTGACAAGTTCGTTGAAGTTTTTTTTTAAGTTGAAGTTAACAGTGGCTGCAAGTATTGTTTTTGCGAAGCTACTTACACCAATCATCATTTCATGAAAATGTTGTTTTCTACTTCTGGGGAGCAGCAGCCTCGACACGGCAGTTCCTCTATCTCGTCTTGCCGTACACATGAAGATCGTGCGACGAAGGAGCGCGCGTCGTCCTTGCGTGGATTGGCTTTATTGTCCGTCTTTTTTTTTGCCGGCAGTATCAATTTGTACGTGGCGGAGGCGGCCCGCCCTGCCGTGCCGCACCTTAGTGCGCCCGGGACGACGACGCTGGACGGCGACCTGAAAAAAAAACTGGCAGAACTTTCCGAGGCACAGAAGGAAGCGATTTGCATCGCGTACATTTATAATGATCGTACGAAGAAGTTCCTGGACGACAAGGCATTCACGGTTGGTGAACCTGCGGCGAAGCTGAGGCGAGAGATCGGGGACGTCATTCCGCGAGGGTTTTTGCGTGATGAATCTGGTCTGAATTGCGATGTGCACCTGAAGACATTTGTTCTTGAAGAAAAGCTGCAATTGTCTGTGCGGAGGTTGCCGGCCGCTGGCGATCATGAGATGAACACCGCATTTGCTGAGGCGCACCCATTCAAAGTTGCTCAGCTGCTGCTCGAGGCAGTCCTGCAACACCGTGTAGCAGATTCAGCTGGTCCTGGCTGGGTCGGTCCCGTCAACAAACCGAAGGGACTGTTTGCTTTCCAAATAAAGCGAGATCCCAATGGGAAGCTCCCAACCAGCACAGCAAGTGATGGCACTAGTGGCGTAGGTCCTCGGGGGCTTCTGGAGGATCCAGCGATGAATCCATCGGGGGTCGTGCTGGAGGAGAAAGGGTCCTCACCCAAGGAGACGCTGTTCGCGAAGGCCGCGCCTGATATCAAATGCGAAAATGTCTGGGTCTGGAACAAAGCAACTTGTCATGCTAAATCTGAATCATGTAAAAATCTGTGTTGCATGATTACCACAAGCTGTCCACTTTTGACCTAATCAAGAGGCAGCCTCTCATGCAGGATAGGCATGATAGAACTCTCACAGAATCTGTCATGCTATGTCCTACATGCCAGACCTCATGGGTCATGGAAAACCTGCATGACAAGTCAACTCCCTCCCCGGGGGGGATATAAATTCGGGCGCACTGACAAAAAGAGGCGGAACACAGCGAGGAGAGTTGCCTCGCTGTCGTTGCCGACCCAAGAAACAAGATCCGTATCGTAGACGTGCGCACATTGTGCAAAAGATCCGGCAGCTTTTTTTTTCGGCTGTCCCCCACTTATTAGATTGTCGCCAAAGTTTAGAGATAGCATTACCCCATTGCCGCCCTCGCGATATTTTTTTAGCGGACCCCGCACGATATCCCTGATGCGTTTCCCGCTTTGTATTGAACATCCCTGACTCAAACACATATACACCCCTCGCTACGGCACACCTCATCTGCCTAGTCGCCCCTAGGTAGGTGCAGGAATTTTCTGTGTGGGCTTTTTGTGCTTAATTATTCCAACAGGGGCTGAGTCTTTTTTTTTCTGCCTTGCCAGCAGAGTTGTACATGTGGGGGGGAATAGACGGAAGTGGCGCGAGACCTTGGTGAAGGAGCAGGCGACAAGAGCGGAAATGGTACAAATCAAAAAAAAAAGATGGTGTACACGCGCTCTGCTTAACTGTGTGAAAGGTGTCGGCCCTGTTTGACCTGCTGCGGCAGGCAGGTGAATTCGTAGAACTGCTTCACATGTTAAGTAACGTCCACTGGCCTCCTAGAATAGTGATGAACTTACATGCGAAAAAACAGCGTGGGGCCCAATGAAAAAAAAAAAAAACCTGCATGACAAGTCTGGCACTCTTCCAGACCCAGACACTTTTGCACTTGATACCTGACCTCCATCAGCCACCAAATCTTTATACGGAGGACCTCCAACCCCAAGCTGGCTTCCGCCACCACCGAGCCCGCGTTCCGCCGCCGCCCGGTCTCACACCCCAGCAAGGTGTCCGCGACCGCGTTCCGTTGCCGCCCGGTCTTGTTCGAAAATCTGGAAGCCCCACTCGAGACGTATGGGATTCTCAAGCGTTCGACCGCAGCAAATAAATGACACACCGCGAACAGGTGGATTTGACACTGAGAACTCATACTGTTAGCTAGTTCCGTTACGATGGAACAAAACGCTGCCTGCGGAGGTTGGAAAAAGTGAGTGCCGATATTTTCTAGTTTTACTGATAGTAACATTAGTTGCGCCTGCAGGCAGACGTATTTTTCTTCTCCGTTCTATTGGCGTCGGACACGATATTATTCCGGACATACTCGAAAACATTATACGGAGTAGGATTATTTGCAGCAATGAAAAAATCATGGCTAATTTTTAGCACAAGACCCAGCAGCTCGCCTGCTAGTGCTGTAGCGAGGTGCTGCTGGTCTTATTTATTTATATATAATGTGCGCCTTATATGTTGTAATGTATGATGCTCTATGACGCACAAGTAGTTGTTAACAAACAACCAACATCAACAAGTACAACTAATAGCCTGCGATAGTGTTGCATACGTTCGCGAGAGCAACATGAGTTGGCTCGTCTTGGTACGTGTTACCTCTGTCGAGGCCAACACAAATATTGGAACTGTGCTACTACTAGAACGCTAAAAGTACTAAACCGCCTTATTCATTGAAAACTATTCGATTTCGAACTGGAACAAACTTCTTGTACGAAACGAAATGGAAATTCAAAACTTTCAGCGGGACAACTGAAGTGAAAGAATTTCAAACTCATCTCGTGCCGGGTCGATCGTGCTTTATTTCGACAGTGCTGGCGTCGTTTCGACATGATCTACGAAATACTGATGTGTTCTCTTTCGTTTTCGAGTTCGACGTCTACGAAATCCTACCAGTCCTCTCGCAGGACCGCCGGGCATCAAAAGGGGCCGGGCACCGAGAGCTAGTGCTTGTTCTGTCCCTGCTGTGTTGAAGAGCGACTACGAGAGCTAGCATGTTTGAGTTTGTATTTATTGAGGAGCATCTAGTAGCAGCGAGCAAAAAGTAAAAATAAGCTATTTCAACAACCAAAGTGCCCTTTTTTTTACATATCTTCTTATCGCTTTTGTCTAGTTATACTTTTTTCCTACCGCCGCTTTCGAGCGAGCATTCATGAACACTCTTCCGAGTGCTTCTTGAAACACTACTTCACTTGACTTAATGTACATGTAGTGCTTGTACCTTGTACGTACACCATGTTTGCTTTTCTTGGTCCATTCGACTTGTGGGCTCATTCTTGCAAACCGCATGACTTCAAGACCGTAACAAAAATTATCCTGCAACGAGAGTTGTACTAGAAATTTCACAGTGAAACCAATATTAAAAGAGAGAAGAAGCCCAGTCTATGCTCGTCCACGACCCGTTGAGTTGTTGTTTAGAGGTGAAGATCGTGGGACGTCAACATCATAGCACGTTGGGATGGAATGCGTCAACTCAGTGCCGTACCTTCGTAAAGGATGTGGTCAATATCACCACAATTGTCATCTTCTCTCGTCAAAAAAGACAAAGGGAACATACAAATAAATTTCAGCTGCCTCTGAACGGAAGTTTCATCTTGCTCTTGACTTTTTTGGGTCGTTTTCGTCGCACTACGTTGAGTCGCTTGTGAAGTCGAGAGACGCCTTTCTTCAGAAACCGGCCGTACTTAGTTGTACCACCTACAACATAGTTCATCAACTTCCATAACAGGGGAACTATTGCGAGCGCTTTTTTTTTTCTCGCCTGTAGGAACTAACACAAACAGGAACTACAAGTGGGAGATATAATTACAAATAGCGTTGAAGTTTTGTTGAAAACTACAAGCTAGTACACCATGATGAAAAAAAGAAAGGATGAGGACAAGAAGCCCGTCGAGCAGGAGGTGGCGGAGCTTCAACGTATTTTTACTTAAAGTATTTCTTGAAGTTTTATTTTGATTTTTTGTACCTATAGCCAATATTGGTCGTGTAAAATGAAACTCTGGTGACATGCAGGAGCCCAGCACTCTTGTCATGCCACAGGATCATATCTTCTACCATGTAATGCTCCTGAGCATGAGTGTGAAGACAGTGGTTTCACGTACTAGTCGTGGCGCATGAAGAAGACGAAGTTCTTTATCTTTTCATTTTTGAAAATGTCAAGGTAAATTCCGGGTGCTGGAGAATGACAAACGGGCGTACAGCGAGGATTCCCAGGGGATTATTCGGAAGCAGAGGGCTACCATCGAGAAGCTCACCCGGGAGAACAGACAAATGAAGCAGGAACTCTCCGAGGTGCGAAGAGCGGACCGAGGCGGCCCGGAGGCCAGGCGGCAGGGCGAGACACTCGCGAAATTAGCCGAGAGCAGGGAACAATTAGGTTTGACATAAAATCTTTTTTCCTTGTTGTCAGGAGAGAGACCAGCAAAAGCAATGAACCAAAAGTTACTGTAAACAAAGTGCTGGTGCGGAGGTTCTACTTCTAACGCCCTGCTTCTGAAAACTAATATCAAAACGAAAATTATCCTACAGAAAAAGCCATCGCCAAGGAGTTTGAAGTGAAGCAGAAATTGGAGGAGAAAATCGATGTAGTAGAAGCCAAGACCATCCAGGTCCGGGAGGAACTCGGTCTCAAGGGCGGCGTCAACGCAGCAAAAGAGTCACAGGCGGCGGTCGCGAAGCAAATCCGCGTCTTGGAAAACAGATTGGACAAAGCACTGCAGGTACCTATAATTGGCGGGGCGTCAGGATAGGATGAACACGTTTCAGTTTGTTAAAGACAGTGCAGGTTTTGGAATAGGAAAGAATAAGAGCCCGTAAATGACGATGATTTGTTGACATAATTTTTCTTCTTCTGGCCGCGGCTGGAATTTGAAAAATGATATGTGATTTTTAAGCACATGCCCCCAATAAAATAAAAACTACACAGAAATTCAACGAAGCAGTAGCAGAAAACAAGACGCAAAGGGACACCATAGATTCGCTCCGGTCCGAGCGCGTGGTCTTTGACAACATCTACTCAAAGCTCGAAAAGGAATTTGAGCAGAAGAAGAAGGAAATGGCAAATATCATCGAGCAGGTACCTAAGATAGTCCGAGATGAACTTTTATTTTTCGTGCCATAGTCAGTCAGGTCACAACTGGCAGAACTAGCTTGTCAACATGATCGGCGGTGGCCGTGGCAGAACCAGCTTGCATGAATAAGATTATTTTCCGCGCAGTAAATTCCTATTTTTTCGGTTCCCTCTGCACCACGGAAAAAGCATAAGCAAAAGGATTTGGATTATGCCACAGCCTATTTTCTTATCTGCTGAACCGAAACTGATTCTGATATTAATTCATTGTATCAGGCCAACGCGGCGTATGAAGCACGAGATGCAGCCCAGGCACAGATGACCAGTTTGAAGCAGCAGGCAGACAAGGAGCACCAAGAGTTCGAGAAGGAATGTAACATTGATTTTTTATTTCATGCACATTCATAGTCATACTGTTGCTGACTAGAATCAGGATGCATGAGCTATAAATTCACGAAAATCCATGAGTAGTTGACTACTGTCCGCGAAGAAGAAGCGCGATAGAAAGTTTAGTGTCACGTAGTCCCTTGTACCAAGTACTCCCACAACTTCGCAACTGCGACCATGAACACTATTAGGGAAGGAGCTCGGGCGGTTAATCGAGAACGACAAGAAGATATCAAATGTAAAAATGTCTGGGTCTGGAAGAATGCAAGTTTGTCATGCTTGTCTGGCATGACTCTTAAATCTGTCATGCACATTACCAAAGAGCCCCACTTTTCTGTCATGCAGAAACGTAGTTTGTCATGCAGAATAGGCAACACCTAGCAGCTCAGAAACTTGTCATGCTGAGCCAGCAATTGTGGCCTCCTCATGATACGCCACACAGCATCACAAGTTTCCAGCCCCAGACATTTTCGCATTTGATAGAAGATGAAGGAGTTTATGCGACAGAAGGAGAGGAACCGGGGCGTGGAGGAGCACAAGGGGGACCTGAGCGCCGTATCAAATGCAAATACGTCTGGGTGTGGAAGGTTCTGAGAGTTGTCATGCACGTTTTGCATGAGCCGTGATGTCTGTGATGCATGCCGTAGCATCACAGATGAGATTTTTTTAGGGATTCTTGATGCCTATTCCGCATGGGTAACGCCCTTTCCGCGTAGGAAGAACTACATTCCCTTTCCATTTGCTGCTCATGCAATACAAATTTTTTTGGAATCCAAATGCAGCATCACAAGTTGCATTGTTCCAGACCCAGACATATTTGTACTTGATACGCCGACGAGGAAGACAAGCTCAAGAAGAAAGTCACCAAGAATGCCTGGATGATATCCTGCGCAAAAGTACCGTACTCGTATTGCAATCATGCATTCTCATGCATCACAAATTTAATTTCTCATGCTGATAAAATTTGTAATGCATTTATGCGAGTACACGATACTTTTGTAGTGCATAGATGATTGCCAAGGGCAAGGTCGCCCAGTCCGCGAACACCGAGAGAATAACGGTCTACGAAGAGGCCTTCGCCAAGATCCAGGTAAGAAAAAAAGTCGTGCCTTGCCGTACTAGTAATAGCCTCGGAACTTTTTGGTTGTACCTATGCACGAGCAGGACGACCAGATGCTATTAGTTACTGTTGCGAAGTGTCGGTGCTTTCGTGAAGAAGAAAGTAAAGACCGAGACACATTTTTCAGGAACTACAAATATACAAAACTCCAACGTGTCACGACGACAGGCCGCAACCGGGATTAGTGACATTGACGACTTAGTGCAGAACTTCGTGAACGCAGAGGACGGGAACTTCAGTCTGTTCAACTACGCAAATCTGCTGAACACGCAGATTGAGAAGCTCGATCTTGACATCGGAGACTTGAAGGGCGAGTATGAGTCACTCCGCGGAGGCTCAGTCAGCGCACAGGGTACTAGGATCATAGTAGATTTCGTGTTGAAAAATAAAGCGTATACTTTGTCATAGGTAGAAAGGATGGTTATTCTTGTCATGCGATATTTTTAACTGGGTCTGGGATAACATGACGATCTGGCTTCGTAAGGAAGAAAAGCAAAAATCACACGTCATCATTGTCTGCAGGTACCATCAGCAGTGACCAGAGCAAGCAGAAATTGCTCGGCGAGCTCGAGGACAGGTGGAATCGCGCGGACAAGAAGGCGGAGCACTACGAACTCAGATATCAGCAGGCTTTGAAGACTTTGACTGCCGTGCGGGCGGGGCTCCAGTCCATCTACAACAGGTATTTTTATAGCGTAATGGTAATAAAAGATTTGAAAAATGTACACAAAAACTATGCTGAAGATAGAGATACGGAACTCAAAGGTCGGTCGTTGTTCGGTAATAGTATGCAGAGCAGCAAAATTATACGAAAAATAATCAGGTTGGGTTGCTCCCAGATGGCAGAGCACGGTGCCCTCGGGCTGCAGGGTGTCACCGAGGCAAACATGCTCCAGTATCTCGGCGTTATCGAGACGCGGGCAAACGAGATTTTGTTGCTGCACACCGCCTTGCAAGAGGGTGACGAAGAGGAGGCAGAGTTGCCGGCTACCAGGGAACCAATGTATAAGATTCACCTTGTCGTCTGTTTGCATCACCAAGTAATCCATCGCCAATCGGATGAGGCAGCAGCATGATTGAAAACAAACCTCCTGAAGTTGTTTTGTCATGCGGACCACGATGTTAACGCATTGTTCTCCATCTGTCTCTTTCTTCGACTATAGGCACCAGAACAAAAAAACCTTATCAGGTCGCAACTGCAAATCAAACTACCGTCCACTGTCGAGGATTACACGGATGACGAGGATGAGGATGAAGACGACGACACGCGTCCCTTTACGCGTGAGGAGCTGAAGCTCAAGACGCAGCGCGGTCTGCAGCGCAAGCAGGAGAAGGGCCTGCGGAAAGCCCACCGCTAGAAGAACTGCTCGTGCGAGTAGTGCTGTTCTTTAGCAGGGTGAGAAAAAATGTAGACATTCTCAAGAAAAAATATCCGACAAAAATCCTCGAATCAAAAATATCAAGTGAGCAAAGTTACCGTTTTAGTCGAAAGAAAACCGAAACAAAAATAACCGATTTACGAACAACAAACCGAATCAGAAAAAGTTTTATCCGAACAGTACAGTGTTAACAGCTATATTCACCAGAACAGAGCGTCCGAGAATCACCAGGTTTACATTCTACAGAACCAATTTAGCAAGTCCTATTTCCTCAGAATTTTCAGCTTCAGGTACAAGTTTAACAGAATTATAGCAGTGCAGTTCGCGCACAGAGCGAACCTTCACGACAGTCAGGAAATAATTTAGCAGACAATTGCAAACCGATTACAATATTACTACACCCGTTTTTAGCAAGATAAACCTCCGGAATAATACAACAGTTTATAGTGTATTTACAAGTTTAGAGTTATTATTTCAACAACGTGAATCAATCTAGAACAGATGCAGATCGTGATTGATGTTAACAGCCGTGAGAGTTTCATCAGAATCAGTGTTGCAGAGTTATTTTGAACAGCAAACGATAATGACAGTCAGAAGGTCAGATTTTCATTTATACCAGATTACACGAGAATACAGTTACAGACTTCAACAGTTTTCTATTTGAACTTTGTGCATCAAGTGAGTTTTCCACCTCTATCTTGCACAGGTAAATTGGAAAATTTCTCACGGAGGAAAAGGACTAGAACAGCAGGTGGCTTTTACAATCAGGCTTCTAGGCGCGCCCTCAGATCGATCCTGTTTCAAAGCTGTTGTAGAACATCAAGTGGCTCCTACAGCGACAGCTCTTGATCTCATCCTGCCGAGCCCCACGACCCTGAGGCCTTTGAAACTGGAAATTACGAACAACACCTCCACATGAAGATCCTAGCAGTCTGTCATCAGGTGTAGCCAGCTGTAACTAGTCCAGTAGATACTTTCCGTTTCCGTTGATGTTTGACTTCTTCCCTTATGAGCTTCTCTTCTTGAAAAAGTAAAAAATGATTTTCTTGTTTTCCTCGGTGGAACCTTCCAAAAAATCAAGCTTGTACAACGACTACGACCACGACACAAAATGAATTCCTGCTTTATGACAAAAATCAGCAGCTTGATCTGTACAAAAGATAAACGCGCCAGGAATTTTCATGCTAAAAGACCGAGGAAACTAGCAAAAGAGGAAAGGCAAAGAAAATTTTTAAGAAGCGCCCGTACTAAATGCCGTGTGCAGGAGGTGCATTTTTGAAGCACATGACGCGCACCGCCATAGTTGTAAGTAGGAGGTATTTGTTTGTTCTCGTGCTCGTCCGGAACTACTTTTTGAACCGCACAGAAAGCGCTGACGCAGAGGAGACCGATCCAAACAAGCTATGTATTGCAAGAGCAGATCGTCGTGGCCTGACTAGAACCAGAAGGGGCATCAACAAATAAACCGATCACACAAGGCAAACAACGCAGTATCTTGTTCAAGCTCCGTGGGTACTGTACTACAGCTGCTTGTTCATCTGAAGGATGAATTGTCTGCTCCATACGATTATACTCTTTTCAAATAATAATAAACAGGACTAACTATCGATCAAACATAGCCATCTAACAGCAACGATGAACCTCCCATTTATTTGAAAGGTAGCACCTATTACACCGATCGCTCGACTTTAGCAACTTTTTTGTTACGGCCCAGCAGTTTTCTACTTTGTCTCTGCTTCCCGCCTTTTTTTCCACCCAAGAACATGGATTTCGACTATGGCAGTGACGAGGATAGCGGCCCTGCCCGGTCGAAGGCCCCCTCGCCAAAACGACAAAAACAGGAAGAGGAAGCACAAAACGCCGCCGCCGCAGGGAAAAACAGCACCTTCAATTTCTACCAAGCGGGCGGCTTGAAGGGCCAGGGCCTTCAGAACAGCAGCCTTCCGGGCAACAAGCAGACTGGCGGTGGTGCGGGAACAAAAGGTGGGACGAACACAAGCACGACTTCTGTTCTTGGCGCAATAATACGACCCCCACCAGGTGCAAATAACCAACAGGCAAATATTGACCAAAATAGTAGCACCACGACATCGACCACCAGCAAGCCCGTGGTGGAAATCGATGGCGCGGCTTTCCAGGCCCCCCTCCTCCCCCCGGGCCAAGACGACAAAAACTCGCCCCTGCACGACTTCTACAAGAGACGCGCAAACTACTCCCACCTGGTAACCGGTTCCCACTCCGGGGGGCTGACGGCGCTCATGAAACTGAACACCGCGTCGCAGGTGGTGCTTTTCATGCGCGCGGAACTGACGAAGCCGACGTTCACCCTGACCGTGAAGTGCGCCAGCCTGATTCGGCTGCACCAACTCGCGCCGCTGCAGACGAAGCAAACCTACGCGGACCACACCACCGTGCAAGAAACGGTGGCCGCGGTGCTGAAGGAGCTCCGGCAGTACAGCAATCTGTTAGAGAAAGATTTGCGAGACGAAAAGTGGAAGGAAAGTTTGCGAACCGACTTGTGGCTCAGCACTTATTTGTTGGAGGAGGACAATCATACAGAAGGAGCAGAAGATCTTCTAGAAGAGGAAAATAATGATAGTAACCAGAAGAAGAAAAAGAAATCGCAGCAGCCGATTAATATCAACCTGCACCCGGATCTCGTGCTGATCCTCGAATGTCTGTACGCAATCCTGGACATGAACCTCCCGCTGCCGCATTTCACCGACGCCATCCGGCGCATGTGCTTCCACGTAGACGCGCGCAAGCTGCTGAACCTGCGAAAGCTGGGCATGACGGGCGAGGTGCCAGACGAATTGCAGGAAGAGCTAAAACGAATCGAGAACAAGGTGCATGAGACCCTCATCTCGCGGAAACGAAAACGGGAGGACGAAAAGTGGGGCTTGAAAGCCAAGCAAACGGCAAACGATAAGGACATCACGCTGCAGAAGCAGAGGGCAATCGAGGTCTTACCCTACCTCGCCTTCTGCAGTCAGAAGGTGGAGCACGTCCGAATTGCGGTCGACAACAGCACTAACGCTTTGATCACCGGGTGGAAGATGCCGATGCCGCGGTTGTGCATTCTGGCAAACATCGTCGGTCTGTTGGCCAGAGCGGGTGGCGACGAGACGAAGCGGAAGGAAAAGGTCATGGCGATCAAAGACGTGGAAAGCGAAGACGAGGAGGATATGAGTGAATTAGACGAGGAAGGGAACAGAAAGAAGAAGAAGAAGAAAAACAAACCAACCGTAACGGATCTCGCTCTGATTGACGAACAAAATCAACAGCAGTCGGAGCAGGATATCCTGTGCAAAAGTATCGTACTCGTATAATTGCATTACAAATCTCCTCAGCGTGAGAAATAAAATTTGTAATGCTGATTTACCTCAACAAAAAAAATTTGTAATGCATGACTGCAATACGAGTGCGATACTTGTGCACAGGATACAGGAGCGAAATGTCGCGTACTTGACCCGGGTGGAGAATCTCGTGGCGGAGAACCACAATTGGGAAAACGTGTCGCTATATGAGAGTGCACAACTCCCCCCCTCCCCTGATTTGTATTGCATGAACAGCAACAGAAACACCAGCGCACATGGAGCCTGCGCATGACAAGTTAATACGCGTAGTGTTTTAATACTGTTCAGGCTTCCAGAATCTGTCATGCAAACGGTGACACAAGGCAGCACTTGGATTTGGGATTTTGCATTACAAATGAGGAAGAGGGGGGGTTGTGGACTGTCATACGTTAGAGTTGCTGGTCCAACTCGTCTACGCCTTGTCCGAGGAGTTTCTCGCCAACTCCGTGTCCGATAGCTTCCTCTCCACCACCGTCCGCATGTACGAAGAGCACGTGGCGTTCACCCTGAAGCAGGATTCCGAGCGGAAGAAGGAACGCGAGAAGAAGATCAAGAAGATGGAGCAGCAGCGCGTCCGGAACTTTAACAGCGGGATGACGGGGTTCACGAACAAGGAGCAGGATCAGCGGATCCGCTTTCTCCAGGACGACATCCTGAACAAGCCCCACCCGAGCATCGAAAGTTTGTACAACCTGGGGTTCTATCAAATGCAAAAATGTCTGGGTCTGGAAAGTTGGAACTTGTGATGCTAACTTTGGACTCTAAAAAAATCTGTATTGCATGACCAGCAAGAGGCGCTCAGTTTGTGCCACGCGGGGAGGGCATTTGTCATGCGGAATAGGCATCAGGAAGCCTTCTAGAAATCTGCCATGCTAGATCATGGATTACAGGCATCGTGGGTCATGTAAAACAGGCATGACAAACCTTGCATTCTGATTCTTCCAGACCCAGACACTTTTGCATTTGATAGGTTCTACCACGCGCTCGACCGGGAGATCAACTGGCGGCTGGACTTGGAGCCCAAACTGCTGGAGGCGCGGAACGTGCGGAATTTGGACGAGTTCAAGGAGTCCCTGCACGAGGACAAATCCTTCAGGTCGAAGTCCTACCAGACCGCGAACAACGACAAGCAGGCGCGGGCGGTCATCCGCACCATGCAGGTGATTGACATTCAGCCCGGCCACAAGCGGAAAGCCTTTGGGAACAACAATCTGAACAAGCCCAGTCCGCCAAGGATGTGCCAGGACACGAGATCTGCCAGTTTCTAGATGGAGACGGGCAGCACAAAAGGCGGAGAAGAAGCGGGGACTTCTGTCGCCTGTCTTTATTGTGTATGTGTGTTTTATGACTCTGAGGGACGGAACGGATTTTACTCACACTGGATGCGAGCGCAGGCGAAGATTATTTCGGCGCTACCACTAGAGCCACGAACTACATAATAAAAATGTAGATGTACTTTTTCGCGATATAGCTGGCATGCTGTAGTCAGCTTGTTGCGCCTTCGAGCGTCAGCGCAAAGACCGACCTTGTTCGGCTCGAAAGACTAGCCGGTGAGAAATTGACACGCTGCGCCCCTGTGTGTTGTTGTCGTCTTCCCGATGTTTGTTGTCAGGATGCGCAGTAGGATTGTCCTCCGACCCTCCCACGACGCGCCGGCGAAATCGGCAGCGGCCCGGCAGTGCGTGGGCCAGGGGCAACAAAGGGGCGGGCCCCTGGATCTCGGGAGCGTGGCGCATGCATTTCGTTGGCGGCGGGCAGGGCGGTGGCGAAGGGCTCGCGAGGCGCTGCGCTGCCCCGCTATGGCGGCCGCGTTGTCTCTTCGGCGGATATACAAACATAGCTGCTGCATTGGCATAGGTGACTGCGCCCATTTTCTCGACCGATGAAAGCGCCGCCGCCGACTAAGTAGCGCCAAGCACTTGCCGCCCATCTAGGGCGTATGAGGGCGCCGGCGGCCCGCCCATTTAGCTCCCCGGCGCACTCAAAAAGCCCGCGCGCAGCTTCAACCGCCCGACAGGTCGCGGCGCCCGACGTGCTGGAGCAGCGGCCCGCCTCGCATTCAGTCGAGTCGCGCCCGCGGCCTCGCGACGGGCTCGGGGCGCCGCGCCGACGCGTGCTGCGGCCACACGGGCTGCGGCCGAACTTAGCACGGAGGCCAGCGATCCAGATCAAGGAGAACGGCGAACGCCCGCAGACGCTTGGCGGGGCGCGGGTGGTGGCCTGGAGAAGGTGGCGCCCGGGCGGCCCCGGGCGGAGTACGCACGCCGGGCCCCGACCCCGTTCGTTGTCAGTCTTGTGCCGCGCGGCTTCCAGCGTGGGTGTGAGTGTCGTGCGCTTCCCTGAAGAAAGCCATTGCTGCGGTCCCCGCCCGAGCTGGACGATGACGGACTGCCAACGGAGGCCGCGGCGGGCGCTGCTTTGGGGGGCCCTCATGTCTCTCCATGTGGTTCGTCTCCAGGTCTTTAATTTTGGAGAAGAGATTACTTCTTTGGGTGAAAATGTCTCTAGTCTGAGAAACAACGAAGTCTCTAGCCTTTCCGCTTCTTGAACCGCTTGGGGCCCGTCGGTGGCCCCACCTCCCCCCCGGACGAAGGAAGCAAGGGCAGGGGGGGAACGGAGCGAGGGCCCGCCCCTTGGGGAAAGGCCGGCGGCGCAGCCCGGCGGCCTGGAATTCAACCAAGCGAAGAAGGAGAGGCACGGGCCGACGTCGGCGACGAGAAAGAAAAGATCGGTGGCCCGTGGCGTGGCGCCGACGCATAGGCCCGGATAAGATGGATCAAGACCCCGCCCAAGACCCCCCAGGACCGCAAAAAAGCAGGGCTTTGAGGCCCAAAGGCCGCGCGTCCTGCGCCCCAGTAGCCATGGGCGCGCGGAATCGCGCCGGCGTAATTCGTTGGATGGTAGGGGTGGCGGCACCCTTTGCCAGCTCGCCCGGCCGGTGCGCCGGGTCGGTGGGGCCAGAAGGAACAGCGCGCCGGCGGGTTTCGGGGTAAGAAAGACGTCGGCGGGGCGTCGTGTTTCTCTCTGTCCCCGCGGCCTTTCGCCAGCGGCCCCCTGCCTCCTTATTTCAAGGGATGGGGCGACCCATCGGTGGGCCGTGGCCCGATTAAATGCAACCAGGGCCATGCCGGGGCCACTGGGTGGTTGGGATATATAAGCTGCGCAGCTCTACATCAGAAAATCCTCAGGAAGTGCGTGGGTGGCAGTATTAGGCGCGCCACGTCGTGCGCCGGCCTGCGTGCCATCCAGGCACACGACTCACAGACCGACGGCCCAAGCGCGGCCATTTCGAGTTTATTCTCATCGGGAGCACAAGATAGAACATGATGATCAGAGAGCAAGCTAAAGCTATCGGGCTCGCTCCGTGCGACTAGAGACGAAGCTCGATGCTTCTTGTGTGTCCTCCGGGCATGCGCATGTAGTCCTATGCACTTCAGTTGAAACATAATCGACAGAGGAGGTCGCCCTCGCTAGCTCTAGCTCGTGTTGACTTTGAATGTTGGCATTTGTTGAGGGAAAGCGAGTGCGCGCGCGTCAGTGAGTAGACGAGAGACAGGATGTAGTGCGAGGAAGGAAAGTACTTTGGTCAAGTCGTATTTTTAAATAAAGTTCCGGCCCTCTCTTGTCAACAAGAGTGCATATCGCTCGCAACACGTACCTATTGTAGCGTCTGATGTTTCTTTTGTCACATTCCACCTCCAATCTGCACCGAACATTCGTGCCGGGAAGCTTTCACTTTCTCCGGACCAATCATAGTTTTCCGTTTGCGTAGATATCTGCGAGGAAACGTCAAAGAAACACACTACGGACTGAAGATTTATCTCCGGACTGGCAACAAGTCATATCGTTATCGATATCTAGCTCAGTCTAGCGCAACAATTACAATTCAAAACCATGGAGAGCCAAGCAACCCCCTCGTGGGGGCTGTACAAATACCGGGAACGGTAGGGCGCCCCCTCGTGGGGGCTGCCTGCCCGCCCGAAACGCCCCGGGCAGGGTGGGAAGACATTTCGTCCCCCGGTGTTTCTTGTCATTCGTTCTGCTCCCGGTGCCGGGGCGCGCGCGTGTCAGTCCGTCGTAGCGAGCCGCGCGGGCACAATACACATACCCCCTAACGCCCACGGCGTGGGAGCGGGGCGCCCTGCGGTGTGTGCATGTGCCGATCGCGTGTGCCCATCCTTTTCGGGTGGCGCCTGGAAGTGCGTGCGTGGGCGCGCGCGTAATCTAGCACTGGCCCCGGGAGCCAAAGTTTGCGCCCTTCGTTCGCTACCCGCCCGGTGGCGTTACTACTTTGAGGAGATTGCCATAATGAGCAGGAGATTGCCCTCCCTCGCTCTACTAGGTCGTACTGACTTTGAGTGGCATTTGAGAGGGGAAGCGAGTGCGCACGCGTCGATGAGTAGAGGGGGAGGAAGATGTAGTATTACGAACAAGGAAATTAGTTTGACCTAGTACTCGTGTTCTCCAAGTTCTCTGTTGTCAACAATCAAGAGTGCATGGTACTAGCAGCACGCAGGTATTGGTATTGCAGTGTTTGTTTCTCTCGCCACATAAGTATCACTTTCGATCTGCACCACCAACTTGTGCCGCTAAGCTGTCACATTCTCCGGAACAGTCGTAGTTTTCCGTTCGCGTTCTCTGCGAAACAACGTCAAGCGAACACATCACGGGCCGAAGGTTTAAGAACGAGATATTAGATCAAGAAGATCTATTAGCACAACAATTGAAATTGATCATGGAGAGCCAAGCAACCCCCTCGTGGGGGCTGTACAAGTACCGGGAACAGCCATCCTACCTGACGACGAAATCCGTCGCGGAGACCTTCCTACAGAGCATGCCCAGCAACCCTGCGGACGTCACGAACGCAAAGAAAAACAATCCCGCGGGCTACAGCAAGTACATTTCGAATAAGTTCCCCCACAACGACCTGGGCTGCCAGTGGGACGCGCAAGCGACTTTGGGCACGAAAAACATGCTGCGACACATCACGAATGTAGGAGTGTTTTATGCATGATTTCTTCTTGATGATGTTGCAAAAAGTAGAAGTTGAATCTCTGTTGATGCTGCGAACTAACGAAGCAAAAGTACGACGAACCGATGTCCGCCGCATGTCACAACCGCTGACCTTGACAACGAGGTCATGTGTATACATAAAAAATGTTCGTCATCGTCGTAAGATCTGTCTCAAAAAGGACCCCACATCAACAGGTAAACGATCCGCGCGCGCGTCCGAGTGCGCCTGCCTTGATGAAAACGACGAAACTGACCGACCTTCGGGACGTCGGGCACTACAAAGCAGGGCAGTACATACCAGACGCCAAGGAGGGGAAGGGCATGGTCCCCGGAAACCCAAATCACCACGTGGTTGCTAGGGAAACGATGGTTGGAGGTACCATGCTGAAGGAGTATCGTAGTTGGATGTTTTGGACAACTACATGAACAAAATTCTTGTACTTGTTGTACTTGCATCAGTACCGCTATAGACCGTAATAAGATAAGGAGCTCGCCCAGCAAAGAAAGGCTAAACACTTTTCACCAGTATGCGCATCTCCCACGACGGTATCTTCGTAGAGAACGCTCACGTCCAACAGAACTGCAAATATAATCATGATGAACAACCTACAGAGCCCATCAAGGAGATGCTAATCTACCCGCGAGACGAGCGCGCGGGAACGGAACCCACGACGCAGCTGAAGCCGGCCACGGGGTGGGTGCCGCCAACGGTCTTATCAAATGCAAAAATGTCTGGGTCTGGAAGATTCTGAGACTTGTCATGCATGTTTTGCATTGGCCATGATGTCCGTGATGCATGCCCTAGCATCACAGATTTTTTGCGGGCTTCGCGATGCCTATTCCGCATGACAAACGCCCTCTCCGCGCAGCAAAAACTGCATTCCCTTTGCTGCTCATGCAATACAGATTTTTTTGGAATCCAAATTCAGCATCACAAGTTGCATTCTTCCAGACCCAGACATTTTTACATTTGATAGGTCTCGCAGGACTACGAAAACATGAGTCCGGCCCTGAAATATGGGAGTGTCAGGATCGAAATCGACAAAATCGAAAAACTTGTGATGCGTAAACTGTCGGGCACTGAAAGTCTGTATTGGGGAGCAGGCAAATGAACCCGATTGTAAGCCTGTTTTGGGCTACGCAATGTGCTGCCAGAGTAGCATGACAGAAGCAGTCTTCTTTGCCCAAACAGCATGACAGACTGGATTTGGGCACTCCCGAAATTTGTCATGCGCCACTTGGAAACTGAGGCTCCAACTGACATCGATTTTGCGCATCACAAATTTTTCGATTTTGTAAATTTCGACTCTGACACTTCCATATGAAAGCGCAGGCCAGTACGGCTTTGGATCCGACCATACCCAACATGGGCGCTATGGACCTGCAGAGCATGCTGCCGAAGGATGAACACTAGGAGGACGACGAGTATGAAGAAAACGCGACCGAATCGACTTGCTGTTGCTGCGCTTCTGTTTCTGATAATGTACAATTTGAATTTACGAACGGAAAACAAAAACTTCTACCCGGAGCTTCTATGTTGTGTGATCCTCACGACCACTACGACTACGACTTCTACCCCGTGTCCTTATTGTTGAACCTCGCTATAGTTCTCGCTACTACTAGCTTCTGCTACTTATATGACACAAGTTTGCTATTCACAATGCCAACGAACAAATGGAAAAATAACAGCTGTTGGTAGTGCTGAAGTATTGCCTATCGATAATATGGTACCATATTGCGTGGCGTTATCAAATCTTGGTACTGGTGCTGCTGACGCGAAGCAATACTGATCTACAGGACCTCCACAATGTACCCTTATTCGACTTTGAAAGAAATGAAATGTAAATGTAAAAAATGTACGCTAGCTTTATAAAAAGCAATGGCGCGACGAGCAGGTCGTGGACCATCAAAATCAAATTCAGCGCTGTTGTTATCGTGGAGCCAATATTCCTCATCTGGTTTCTTGTGCAAGGTCATCACAATCGCTTGTTACAGCTTTCGCATGTTTTTTTTCGTTTTGTCGTTGGTAGTGGAGGAGCGATGTCACGAGCGAGTTTGTTGTGAATTTACGTGAGCAGGGTACAGGAGTGCGAGTGGCTTGCGACGATGAGCACATTCATAATTATGCATCAAAGAAAAAGCATCCTGTTTTCCAACTGGCATTGAATTTCTTGCACCTCTAACTGTATGTCTACGTGATAGTATAGGACTATTCCGCGTTTTCTCCTTTCGCGATCCTACATAGAAACATAACAATCAATCAATTATGGATTTGACGCGTGCTTTGCGGCGGTTCGAAGAGCGGCTGCGTGCCTGGAGAGAGGCCGAGGAAGAGGACCCGGAGGAATGGCAACGTTTGTTGCAGGATAGAGAAGACTTGCAGCGGTACTTAAGAATCAACCAAGAAAGTTGTATTCTGGGTACCTTCGTAGCTTTTGGTTTTTTCGTGAGATATTTTTTGTAGTTACAGCAGCACGCATTGAAGCAGATGCGTAACCTCGTTCGGATGTTGTGGTCGCCGAGGAGTCGTGTGCATCAATGAATTTCTTACCACCGTCCGAATTCTAACCACAGAGAGCTACGGAAGTATCAGCAAAAGGACCGCAAACGACGGGTCGGGAGCAAGACCCTGGATGGTGAGCTGCAAGCCCTGCAGGACCTGGCGCTGGTGCCGAAAGTTTTGCAAGCGCCGCACAAACATCCCTTCCTCGGACTTCCCATGCCGAGCTACGCCTTTAAGCCAGACCCGCCGCCAGTGGAAAAGCCAACCGTGCGAATCGGGCAAACGAGCTGGTACAACTCCTGAGTTTGAGTACTACTATGTAGATGACGTCAACGTGCCATTCGTGTTCTTGCATGAAGATGTGCATCATGATGTAGAAGTACTTTCATTCCCAAAAAGGTACGACGCCTACCTGCTGAAGCGGCGGTTTGGCGAGGAGCTAAACATTGAGGAGCTGGACAGCGATATCGTACGAAAAAAGCGTTTCACTGTAAGGATTTTGCAAGTTTTGCATTACAAGTTCGTTACACATGACCAAGAAAACTTGCCATGCGTGCTTCCCAAGGGAAAACACGTTGAAAAACCCAATGTGAATGTCTTGCATGTGTAGCAAGACAAATAGTTGTGTGCGCCATTCTATCATGCATCACAAGTTCACAGTGAAAGAGTTTTTTCGTGCGATGAGCGACGAAGAGCTGGACCTCGAGGATTGTGTCGTCATCGAAGACAACCTGGTAGAAGGTACAGCCCCGCCGCGGACGCCCAGCCCAACGCAACAAAGCCGCGACCGACGGAAACGGCGCGGAGGACTACACGCAGGCCGGCGCCCGTACAGCGGTGCGCCCCCCCGCACGAACCACTTGCGGCACCCGCCCGACGAAGCCTTCGAGTTGCATTTTGACGACCATGCCGTCGGCAGTGCGGCGTCCGCGAAACGAACGCATTTATTGCCAGTCTTCGTGGTGCGCGGAGGTGGGAATTCCGGAATAAGTCAAGCCGTCGGAGCAGGGGGAGCTGGTGGTAGGAGCGGTTCGTCTTCATCATCTTCCACTGCGAGAGGAGCAGGACACAACAAGAAAGTTTCCATCGCAGCAACGTCTTCCAAGCAAATCTACTGCGACTCACCCAGTTACCGTGCTGCGGGTAATAAGAAATCTTACCTGCCGGAAAGAAAGTACTACCTGCGTGCGGTTGTGGCCGAGCCGGCGCGGAAAAAACGACCAAAAACCGCCTCCGAGGCGGACAACTACAAGCGGCTGCTGGTCGGAAAGGCATCCTTATCCTGTGCACAAGTATCGTACTCGTACAAATGCAAGTCTTGCATATACAAATCTTGTTTCCAAAGCAAATCTGCATTACAAATTTTATTTCTCATGCTGAGGAAATTTGTAATGCATTTATACGAGTACGATACTTTTGCAATGCATAATCTTATCCGGGCTGGCAAGAGGAGGTGCTGGCGAGTGACGAACTGCAAGCGGGTGAGGAAGGAGATGAAAAAGATGGAACAGGGATGAAAAGTAAGATCGACGCACTTTTCTACAACGACAACCAACGTGAGCTAGTACGTGGGGACCCGCGAATCCAGCTCCGGAAAACCGGTTGCTATTTCTCTGCAGAGGAGCCACCGGGGGGTGGACAGCAAGCGAAAGTAGTAGATGTGACGAACGTGATCGCGAAAACCAGCGAGTTTCTGCAACGGAACCAGGCGCACGCGCCGCGACGAGAAGCGCCAGTATCGTGTGCAAAAGTATCGTACTCGTAGTAATTGCAATCATGCATTGCAAGTTTTTTTCTCAAGGTACATCCGCATTACAAATTTCATTTCTCATGCTGAGAGCATTTGTCATGCATTTATACGAGTGCGATACTTTTGCAGTTCATAGCCAGCGATGGTGTACTACGCAACGAAGGAGAAGAAGACGTGATGATTTTCATCTTGCCAGAACGCATAACAACTGCCCGACGATCTTGAAGAACTTGATGTTGTCGTGTGACAGCAGGAGAAGAACCAGTCTGGTGACAATGTTGAATAAACACACCGCTTTTCGTGTATGATGTTGACGAGGAGACTGATCGCCTCCTCTAAAACGTTTTCTTTTTGGAGCTTTTTCAGAACCTTATCGTGTTTGATGATGCAAAGAACGTACAACGAGGACGTACAAGCTACGTACTTGCGAGAAACACAAGAAGAAATGAACTTTAACTACACCTGTACAGGAAGAGGAGCAGGCTGTGCTAAAAAAAACGTCCGGATTTGTTGTATTTAGAGCAATACACGACAGAACAAGAGTGGTCGTGGAGACCTTCTATGTAGCCAAGGAAATCAAGTGCCAAGAAGCATCTCGAAAAAAGGGAATCGCAACACTAGCGCTTTGTCACCACCCGCCTCTGTGTCGTGTGCGTCGCCTACGTGCTTCAGTATTCTTATATTCGTGCAAAAAGAACTTCTCTTTCGTGCAGCCAAAAATTCATTCGTTGCTGGAGTTGTTTGAATGAAGAGGCAAGAAGTGCCCACTTAGAAATGGGCGAAGAGTTTCACCAACGTCGGTAACCTTTTTTTCTGCAGTTGTAGGAACGTGCAAAGCGAAAGTCAAATGTTGGCGGATTATTTAGGTCAGACTATGTCTCTCTCTGGAGAAAACGACTACATTCTTCTACTTTGTGTCCATACCCTGAATCAAAATCAATGATCCGCACAGGACCACAGCCACATCGTACTACTGCATTTTTACCTAGCATGTTTGACACTAGTTAAAACTTACTGGTAATAAAAGCACATTTCTTCGTGTTCCTGAGCAAGGTAGAGTTTACTCCCCCTCCCTGTCCCTCCTGTTACGATAAATATTACCTGATTTGTACAACTCCACTTTTTTACGCTCTCTGCAGCTAAGTACGGAGCAATTATACCAAAGGTCACTTGAATTTCGATTCCTACATACTCCTGCTTCCGCCTAATAATATCTTCCGAGCGAACGTCGCAGTCTAAGTAAATTATTCAATACTCTGCGAATAAAAACTTACAACAGCTGAGCTGTGTCCTCCAAAATGCTGACCACAGCCGCCACCATGGCGGCAATTCGTTGGTACTACGGTACAGACGACGACGAGGAAAATAGGGACGACGAAGATGCTCCAGGAGATCATGCCTCCAACGCAAATAATCCAAACTCCGGCCTCTACGACGCCGCGCACCGCCGGTCTGATGTCCTGCGCGACAAAGCCATGCTGCACGTGCAAAAAATTCGCGCAAGAGATGGAACAACTACCAGGAGGCGTTCATCGCGAGGTTCATCCGGCGAAGATTTTGGATCATTCGGTAGTTCCTTGGTGGAGGGGACTAGGCTGGAAGAGCAAATGCGAGACGTGCGCATTGGCGTGGGCCTCGCGGCGGGCGAGGTGGTGTCAACTACATCTTCACGACCCGGCGACCGCATCACCGAGCTGGCCGCCATGCAGCGCGACGCCGATAGAATGCTGCAGCTGTACTGGGATACGACGCATGTTGGTGTAGAAATTGGCCCCGGTGCGACAGGAGCAGGAGCAGCAGGCTCTGATGTTACGTCGAGTGCACCGCGGGTAAAAACAAATGTTACAGTACCTCAAGATCAAGGTGTTTCATCTTCTTCCACCAGCTCTAGCTCTACCTCGTCGACCACCGCGTCGTCCGGCACTGCAGCTTCTGGATCTTCGACGCAGACGCCTAGCGGTGAGAGCACCTCTGCATCTTCTGGTCAGGAGACGGCCGCTGGAAACAAGAATCACCCCAACATAGTTCCACCCCCGCCTCCTGCCAAAAACCACAACCTGGAGTTGTGCCTGCGTGAAAGCAGCAACGTTTCTCTGCAAATGTTCCTAGAAGACGAGGAACCGTTTGGTCTCGAGCGGTTTCTGACGGCGTCTTCTAAAAATATAGGTGCAGGAAGTTGTGCTGGTAAAAACAAGCAAAGCGATAATGGTAATGCTACAGGAGCGGCCGATTTAAGTACATATAGCACCCAGGTTTTCCGATCCATGCCGCAGTACTGGAAAATCATGCTCTTCGAGGCATTGCTCAGTCCGAATTGCTCGCTAGACCCGGCCCGGCGGAGTAAACGAAAAACTAGTGCTGGTGAACAAGATCAGAACACTAAGACGTCGGGCAGCAATAAAGATAAGGATGAAGCCGCAGACTCTTCCAGCAACCAATCCTGGTACAGCTGGCTCACAGGAGGAAGTGCTAACGACGCAAAACCTCGAAAGCGTCACACTGCTAGTGCACCTAAAAACACAGCTGTCGTCTCGACCTCTGCCAGCTCGTCTGACGAACGGGAAGCGAATTCCATCTCCCAGCGCCAGGGCCTCCAGGGGAATCAATTACCTACTGGAGGAAAGAATAAGGGACAAGGCAAGCAAAGTACTTCTACTAAAGCAAAAGCAGTTGGGTCTACTACTACTTTCAGCCCGACAACGAGAACGGCGAGTAACGCCATAGGCACGTCGACCACGAGTGCACTACAAGTACAACCACAGCGCGCAGGCGTACAACAACTTCTAACAAGCAGTAACTCAGCCACCGTCAATAAAGCCAAAGAGCAGCACCAGCTGCAGATGGAAAAAGAGTTCCAGCTGTGGCTCAAAAATGCCTTATTAGCGCTGACGGAAAAGGACGACCAAAAGATGTACGAGTTCTTTTTTCACGACGTTTTTCACGGAATCAGCGACTCGCTGGAAGATCTCGTGGCCTGCGTCATGGCGGACATGCACGGAATCACGATAAGCAGTTCTACTGGGCGGGATTCTTTTTCCAGCACACCAGATAAGGTTAATAGCGACCTTGTTCCAAAGAGACCAGGACCAGGAGCACAACCGAATCAGAACACCACCGGCGAAAGGATGTGGCAAAGAGGTATGGGTATCGCGACCTTCGAAGCCGCGTCTGGCTCCGTGTTCCCGTGGGCTGCGGTTCTGCGACCGTTTCTGCAGCTGTGCTTGTTGCGAAGAAGTTTTTTCGGGGGCTCTGAAGACCCGGATGATGATGATCCTGCGTTGACGAAATTGGAGCTGGAAAACTCCCCGGCCGGGGCGCCACGACCCGCCAGGAGCACCAGCACAGAAGATAAGGACATTGACCCCGCCGCCCCACGACTTCGCCCAATGTCATTCATGCTTTTGGTCCCTCTGCGGACTTCGGTGTTGAACCTTTCCGGACAAACCGCCTGCCGGAAGCTGTTTTGCACCCGTGAGAACGGCACCAGCTGGAAGAATTTCTGCCAGATTTTGTCTAGCTACGGAAGGGGCACGCCGTTGCTACTGCTGTGTAGCTGCAGAGTCGATGTGGTGAGCAGGACCAGACGTTCGTCTAGTGTGAAGATGATGTCGTCCACAGACGAAAGACCCACGGAAGGAGAAGTACAACAAGAAGAAAATCAGGATCTTCAAAATGATAATCATCCATCACTAACATCAAGCGCCACAAGAACAGCAGCTCCCTGCACCACCACGACGACCTCGCGCTTGGTCGTTTTCGGTGCTTTTATCCCCTGTGGCTTCGAGGAAACTCTAAAAGGCGAGTATGTCACCGACAACCTTGGCGACACGGCGTTTCTCTTTGCCTCCAGTGGAACTTGTGCGGAAACTTCACCGCTATTCGCAACCAGTGGAACTTGTGCGGAAACTTCCACGTACGGGGACGAGCAGCAACAGCAGCAGCAGCCGCAGCACCCCCTAGCAGGGCCACTTGTTCATCCGCACGTCAACTTCCGGACCGCGGGCGTGAAGAGCAACCGGCGGAAGAACAACTTTACGTTATGCTGTGCAAAAGTATCGTACTCGTAGTAATTGCAGCGATGCATTACAAATCTGCTTCTTAAACTGAATCGACATGACAAATTCCATTTGTCATGCTAAGCACACTTGTATTGCAATTACTACTAGTAAGATGCTTTTGCAATGCATATACGTACTTGAACAGCAAAAACCCGTACCATCCCAAGGGGCTCGGCGTCGGCGGCCAGGGCGGCGACATGTCCAGACTCTGGATTGACGCGGACTTTAATGGGCACATGCTGGCCTCCGACTCTGTTTTCGACGACGGCCAGTTAGTCACGCAGGTTTTGCAGCATAGGACCAATTATAATAAGGCCCGTTCTACCGCCACTTCCAGCCCCCCGGACGACGACGACGACGATGAAAGTGAACAGGAAATAAAACCGCCATTTCAGTGGGAGTTTCCGGAGAGGATTCAGCTGCGCGTCTTCGCCGTCGGGTCTCCGGCGGCGCTGAAGGAGCAGGAAGTGCAGCACCTTGAATCCCAGTGGCGACGGGAGAAAAACCGCGAGGCCCACCGCAAAGTGGACCGCAGCCGGTTCGCGGACAACGCCTTTGATCGGGAGTTTCTGCTGCAAAACACCTTCGCCGCCGGCGGTGCTGGCGCTGACGCTGCCAGGGCTGCGGTGGAAGAGCATCGGCGGGAGAAGAAGTGAGGGTTCTTGTGATAAATATGCATTTTTGTTCCAAAAAAATTATCACACGAAAAAGCAAATTGGTGCGTCTAGGTCTAGGTTTCTAACACAAATCCTGATATTCTCACCTAGCAAGGCTTCTTTTCGAGTTTGGTGAGTCTGAACGCTGGAGAGAGAATTCTTTACTTGGACAGAATCTTGACCTGCGAAAGGTGGAAGCTGCAAGAAAAAAATAACAGCACAAAATGGGGAAGAAGCAGATGAAAATCATGTGACTACAGGTGAGTCAAATTTTTAAACTACAAACGAAATAAACTACCGTGAGTCAGAACGACTGTAAATTGATGCTCTATCTCTGGGTGTTGTTCGCGAGGCAGAAAAGCGAAAGCCACTCGTTGGTGGGCCACACAGCAGTAAAGTACAAGGAGCTGAAGCATCGGTTTATTGATCGTGAGTTCGTCAACAACCTTCTCTTTAATACAAAATCGCTTTACTTACAACGAATCGATTCACCGTGTCCCTGTCGGGCGGAGGTGTAAATAGCAAGTACTTAATATCCATCGTGAAGCTGAAGGAGAGCATAAATATCTGTGTCTCCTGTCGGTAGTACCAATGGAGCGTCATCAAAAGCGCATAGCTGCCAAGCTTTGGCCCCAATGCAAAAACGCAGTTTCTCATGCGGACTACGCAACTCTGAACCACGGAAAAACTTGTCATGCTGGGGAGCGCATTACAGTGTGCTCAGTATTCCCTTCCTTGCATGACAAGCTGGAGCTGCCAGATCCAGACATATTTGCGTTTGATGCTGCAACGGGGTGAACAACTGCGCGGACGGGTCCGACGAAGCCAGTGCCATGTGCACCTCCGTATCAAATGCAAAAATGTCTGGGTGGTCTGGAACAAAGCAACTTGTCATGCTAAATATGAACCATGTATAAAATCAGTGTTGCATGATTACCAAATAAAGCTGTCCGCTTTGACCTAATCGAGAGGCAGTTTCTCATGCGGGATAGGCATGATAGAACTAACACCGAATCTGTCATGCTATGTCCTACATACCAGACCTCATGCGTCATGGAATACCTGCATGACAAGTCTGGCACTCTTCCAGACCCAGACATTTTTGCATTTGATATTCCGGCACCACCTCCAACGTCGGGCTCGGATCCGCGCCGCTGCCCTGCCCGTGGCCGCTGGTGCTGCACTCCGACGCGGGATATGCATTGCAAATATGTCTGGGTCTCGAAGGTTTCAACTTCTTGTACATGCGTAATTTGCATTCCTGGAAAATCTGTGTTGCATGAGCAGCAAAGGAGCAGCTTTCCTTGTTTATGGAAAAAGGCAATTTGTCATGCGCGTCACACAGCAGAATAAAGCGTTCCGAAGTGTGTCATGCTTGGCTGCCATTGCAAGCGTTGCAGTCATGCGCAATGCAGCATCACAGGCTTCCAGACGACCCAGACATTTTTGCATTCCATACAGGACTGACCGGCACCCCGCCTTTCGACGTGTGCCAGGAGTGCAATCCGGCACTCCACGTGAGCCCAAATTGCACGGAGGCGTATCCTATCCTGTGCAAAAGTATCGTCCTCGTACTCGTAGTAATTGCAGTCCTGCATTATTTTTTCTTAAGGTGAATCCGCATGACAGATTTTATTTCTCATGCTGAGGAAATTTGCATAGGCATTTATACTGGTAAGATACTTTTGCAATGCATATATCCCGCGCAAAACCAGACCAGCTGCCTGTGTTCCAAATGCGCGCCGGGCTACGCCGGCGCAAGGTGCGAGGTGCAGTTTGAGTCGTTCCAGGTCACGGCAACGAGTAGCACCACGACAACCACTACAACCACCACGACACTCGTAGCGGAATACCAGGTAGTGGTGCCGGAAGTGCAGATCGTGTTGGACACGCCAGTGCCGGACCCGACCCCGAGTCCGTCACCGAGTCCGAGTCCGTCGCCGAGCCCCTCACCGTCGCCATCGACGGGAAGCGGAAGTACTGGTGGGACGACGGGTGGTACAACAGGTGGAACGGGCACCACAGGAACAACTTCAGGCGGTACAACAGGCGGAACGGGCACGACCGGGACAACTTCAGGTGGTACAACAGGCGGCACTGCGGGCACGACAGGATCCGGTACGACAGGTGGATCTGGTACGACAGGATCTTCCGGTACTACAGGATCTTCCGGTACTACAGGATCCGGCAGCACAACGAGTGGAACATCTTCTGGCGGCTCCGGAGGTAGTTTGGTCGCGACGACCGCGCCGCCCTCGACTACCCAAAATCAGTTCGTCGCGAACTGCGGCACCAACGAAACCTTGAATTCCGCAAACCCGGTGTGTGTCACGTTCCGCGCCGCCATCCACTCGGCGCTCTGCGAAACCACGCGGGGCATATGACAGTGCACAACTGCCCCTCCTCTCCCTCATTTGTATAGCATGGCCGGCAATACAAGCATCAGCAAGAGTGCCGGTTTTGCATGACAAATTCAAATTTGCACTAGAGTATACATAGTGCTATTTGGGCTACCAGAGCTTGGCATGCAAACAGTGCCAAGAGGCGCAGGCTGGATGTGGGATTTTGCATGACAAAACGAGGGGGAAAGGGAGTTGTGCACTTTCATACGGCAGCGTCCCAGCCTACGCGACGCTGGAGTGCAGCCGGATCGTATCCCAGAGAAAAAAACTGGCAGGGCATATAATTTGTAATGCAAAAATAAATACACAGAAAAATTTGTCATGGGTGGCCCCATAGCACGCTGCTTTGGGTATGGTGCAATGCAGATTTTTTTGTGTATCTATTTTTGCATTGCAAATATGCCCTGCCTGCTTTTTCTGTGGGATGCATCGAGATGCTGGCGTACTGGCTCGTCGCCACGGTAAGGAGGAGGTTACTGGAGCTGCAGGAGAAGGGGTTTGTTGACCCCAAAATTCAAGTCGATGAGGAGAGGCTGTTCCACTCCATTCGAAATTACCTCTTCCACCGTCATCTGACGTCACAAATGAACGTGGGTGTGAATTCCCTTACGGTCGCGGTGTCTTACGCAATCCGCGGGTTCGCGTCGCAGGCCGAAGCCACCAGTGTCGCGGCGCAAGTGAACGCCGCGGCGGGTCCCCTTGGCGCGGGCAACAGCACGTTTTCCACGCTGTTTCAGAACCACTTTGGCCCGGCGCTGAGTGCCGCCATCGCGGCGAACAGCAACGTTAGCTTGGACTCGTTCAATTTCACGATGGCCGGCGTGGCGGTCACACGCACGGCCACTGCTGAGCTCGTAACCACCACGCCTCCGCCCACAGTAGAGACGAGTGCGGCTGGCATTGCCGGTGGATCTTCCTCGGACGACTCCTCTTCTTTGCTTTCCATCATTTTGGCTGCTGTCGGCGGAGTGCTGCTCATCGGCGGGGTTGCTGCATTCGTTTTGAGGAAGAAAGGCGGAATATCCTGTGCAAAAGTATCGTACTCGTATTGCAATCATGCATTACAAATTTTTTCTGAAAGCAAATCCGCATTACAATGCTGAGGACATTGCATTTATACGAATACGATACTTTTGCAATTCATACGGAAACTCTTCAAACAATCTAGACAGCGCTGACCAGATGGAAAAGGGGAATGCACAGAAAGCAGAGGGGGAAGCGCTGTTGGACGAAGGTGACGACAGTAGCAACAAAGTTCTCTCCCGCCTCGGCACCGTGGGGAATTTCAATTCCGCCATGCCGGAGGCGCACGAGACCAAGACCGAGGCGGTGCGTGCGGCGAGTCCGTTTCGGCGGCTGGGCACGGTCGGGAATACGGATTCCGTCATGGCAGCAATGCCGACGCACCGGCCAATTTGGAAGCGGCTCTCGACCATGGCTTTTGCGGAGCGGGCACTGGAGAAGAGTGAAAATAATAGTAAAGCAGAAGAGGAACAACAGACAGGAGTAGCAAGTGGTCCTCTGCACCTTCCTGCTCAAACGGAGGGAGAAGCTGTTGACATTGCTGCGAATAATATAAACCTCGATGTGGAAACGGGAAAAGACCAGGTTAATATCGAGCAAGTGGTACAACAGGCGGCAGAAAATATCCCGGTGGATCTGAACAGCGTCGATGTTCTTGCGGTTGTTGGAGCCAAGAACGAGGCTGCCGTGCACGACGAGCACACCGAGCATGCTCACGCGCATACGAGAGTGCACAACAACTCGACGTTGCCCCCCCCTCATCCCTCATTCGCATCTTTGCATCTGCAGCAACACAAGCAACAGCAACAGTGCAACTTCCGCATGACAAAGGCAGAGCTACAACATATCTCGACGTGGTAAATACTTAGTACCGCTCGGGATCCTCTGATCATCCGGGAACTTGTGATGCGAACAGTGCCAGATGACAGGTACTGGAACTGTATCGAAGATGTATCGGAATTTAGGCATGACAAATCTTTAGGGGGAGGTGGAGTTCCTTCGCACTCTCATAACACACGACACGGATTTACTCACTGCGCCGAAGAAAAAAATCAGCCTGATGAAGCGGAAGTCAACAACGAAGTTGTAATATAAATATGCATTGCAAAAGTAACGTACTAGTATAAATTGCATTACACATTTTCTCTAGAAGAAAAGTGGAATTTGTAATGCTGTTTTACCTTTGGAGGAAGATTTGTCATGCATATTTGCAATTAGTCCCTACGAGTACGATACTTTTGCACAGCATATGTAAGGAAAATCAATCACAAAGCACGACAAGAAGATGCAGAGGAGACCCATGTGCTTCACTACATTTTTAAGGGCAGAACCTTTATACGATATTCATACTAACGTGTTTCTTTTCTTCAACTCCATTTTTCATTTCCAAAAAGTATTAAAACTAAAACTAGTATGAACAAGGTAACAAGGAACCTAGACGTGACCGGGGGGGTCACGTCCGTCCAGCCGGCCGGACGGACGGCACGTGACCGGGGGTCGGTCGTGGTCGAGGTGGCTGCTGTGGGCCGCGAACCCAGGCGACTAAAAAAAGGGTCATGAGCTCGGCACTTCACTGAAGAACTGCCTCTCTTCGTCACGCTCCGCCCCCGGTCACGCGGCCGGGGGCTGTCAGCTAGCTCAAAAAAAAGGTCATGAGTTCGGTCTTTCACGGAAAAAGGCGCGGCTCGTGCCCCTGGTCCGCCGTCGGTGACGCGCCGGCCGGGGGCTTCTAGCTACTGTGGGCCACAGTTCAGGAGCGCCGAACTCGCCCCGAGGCCGGACTGCCCCCGGTCACGTGCCGTCCGTCCGGCCGGACGGACGGACGTGACCCCCCCGGTCACGTCCAACTTCCTTGTTGCCCTGTTCTATAACCACGACCAGATCGATGACGCGCTGGTGGTGGCTATGCACTTTGCATAGCAAGGCTTGCCGGTTGGCGGTCGAGCCAGCACATGTATGATCAAGCTGATCCCCACTACAGCTCTTATGCGGCTTACCTACTTTTTACTTTATGAATGCTTTTTACCAAGTATAGGAAGTGATTGTTTCGAGCTTCACTCAGGGGGCCGTAGACTACCACAGAAGATGTTACACAGGTGCGACGAGGCTTCGAGACCACTCTGTGCATGGTACAAAAAACTGTCTACAAGCAGTATGGAAGACTAGAACAGGATAGGCACAGCCTCGACACGATTTGTAATGCCAGACCACTTCTGCAACTACCGGATGTATACTTACGTTTCTGAAGAGGAGTATATTTAATAACAAGCAAGACCCGCGGGAGGACGTCGATAGAAGAAGATCATGACACCGTCGGGTTGTTCTGACACGACTAACTATTGAACAAAGGTGCTATATGATGTGGACAAGATCTTCAAAACCACGCTCTAACTTTGTGGGATCTAGATCGAGCGCCCGGCGCTTCCACGACATGCACGTTTCACGATCTCTACAATACACAACTCTTGTGTGTATCCTTGGGTTTCACGACCCTCCGCAACGGAGTAAGTTGTAGGTTTCCTTCTCTAGTGAAAGGAGCCGAGAGCAAACCAGTATTAAGCCATCGTCTTAATATCCTGTTTCGTTTTTTCTTTTTAGCAGGTGGAGGCTTGCTAATATCTCTGTTTTTTATCACAAGTAAGACTTTATTTCTTATTCTTCCATGACTTGGTGTTACGAGTGAGCATCCGCAGTCACTTCTTCGAGTGTTTTATTTTGGAATTACACCCCTTGCGCTTGATAACCAACTTGGCCGCTTCATCATATTATTGATTCTGTCGTCTTCTTTTGCTAATATCTAAACGAGAAACTAAACCAGCGAAAACGAAACCAAGATGCCGAAAAAAAGCAAAAAGGCTGAACGTCACACTACGCAACAAGCGGGGCTGTCCTACAACCTGGTCCCCTTTGGCGGACCTGGCGGGGAGAAGGTCGATGGCGCGGCTCGCAATGCCTCCGAGTTGGAGAAACGGAAGAAGGCCAAAGTAGGAAAGAAAAAGAGCTCGAACCCCGGCGAGAGCGATGGAAAAAAAGAGGAGCGCGCCCGCGCCGAAGCCCCAGCCCGCGAAAGTAAACTCGGAAAAAATTTACCACAAATCGCAGCCGGGAACGAGATCAAGGGCGAGTCAGCAGCAGCATCTTTGCACTGCAGCAAAAAAAACACGAAGAAAGAGAACATGAACACGAAACAGGAAGTGGAGATGCCGATAAAACCAGATGAAAACATGCAGGAGGAGCCAGGAGATTTGATATCCGCGAAAGGTGTAGTTGTGCGGACAACCCCTGCTGGTGACGAAAAAAAAGAAAAGAAAAAGAGGAAGAGCTTGACGAATGTATCCTGTGTTTTGAATACGTCCCCACCCCAGCGTCAAGATGGGGAGAAATATTATCATGAAAGACTAATCAGCAAGCATTGCTGGTTGTTGATGCGCATGATAAGTCAGTGCGGGCTTGCTTTCTAGTCGTGCTTAGCTATTGCAGCAGCGTCACGGATCTAGCGTCTTCACTGATCCCAGCATCAGCACTTGAAAACGCTTTTCATGGAACTCCGCATGAGAAGCATTAGCATTCCGTTTTGGAAGCATCAACATGCACATTTGCATGGCAAGTTTGTGGCGGGGACGTTTCTACGCAGGATAGAAGGCGGCAGCTGGTGTTGCCTCTGTTTTTCCACAAGTAAAGGCCGAGGACGAGGAGGTCGCGAAGATTGAATTATATGCATTTCACATACGAAATATGTCTGTGTCTGGAAGGATGTAAACCACTTGTGATGCGCATTTTAGATCACACGAAAGTCTCCCATGCATGGACAGTATTACAAGGTGATTATTTCGTGTCACCGCAAGACGGAATCTGTCATGCTTATTACGCATTGAAAGACCTAGCCAGGCCCGTGGCCCATGTAAAAACACCATGACAGATACCAGCACTTATCATGCGGACCCAGACATATATTTGCACTTGTTGATATTGAAAAGAAAGCTGACAAAAAAGCCAAGGCATCGCTCAAGGGGAAGGCTGGGGACAAACCGCCGGCGGTGGCGTTTTCATCGCCAGCCGCGGAGGACCACAACAAAGGCAAGATGGACGCAAAAGAAGGGAAGAAGAGCAAGGCGGAGCCGCCAGCCAGGGGTCGGAAATCGAAGAAGAAGGCGGGCGAGGAGAAGGAGATCAATCGGAATCCCGAGAAAATATATGGCAACGATGTGGCGCCAGTGCCACCGGTGGAAGTGGACACTACGCCGGCAGCTACCAAAGCAACAGCGCAGTCGCAGAAGAAGGCAACGAGGAGCAGGCAAGCAACAGCTAAAGCAGGAGCGACGCAGGCGCAGGGCGAGCAGGCTGCAAAGGGGGAGAAAAAACGGAAAAGCTCGAAGGCGAAAGGAGGAAAAGTGCCGACAGATGAGAGTCAACCTGTCCTGCCGATCGCGATGCCCCAGGACGAGAGCGGGATCTCGCTTGTGGTATGCATCAAAACTATCGCGCTATTCGTAAGTATTGCATCACTATCGCGTAAGTAATATTGCATCACTTATGAATTTTCGTAGCGAAAAAGTCGCATTTTGAATTTGTCTATGCTGATTTTCATTTTCATTTTTCACATTGCCCTTAAGTCTAATGTAACTACAATCTCACTTGTCACGCAGTTGTATTGCCATTAGCATGAGTGCGATACTTTTGCCATGCATATGAAGCAGGTGGCAATGACTTCATCGAGGACGAGGAGGACGACCTTCTTGCGGACAACCACGATGTGATTGCTGGGCCGCCAATGCAATATCCCATGAAAAGATTAGTGGTGCAGTTCAATATACTTGCAGCGCCAGCAGCACAAATCTGCTCTGCGTGACAGAGAAAATTTGCATATGCAAAAATCATATCTTCAAGAGAAAACAGAGACGCGATATGGCACGGGGCCGTAAATATCCGACATGAAAGGGCTTGGCTCTTTTGCATGGCCTGCAACACAGTGTGCAACTGTAGCACAACCTTTTTCCGCGCATAATCGGAAAAAGCGGAAGCTTAATACCAATAAGGGCGCCGCGGCCCCAGCAGTGGCGGGTGTGTCTTCAGAGCCGGCCGCGCCAGTTCCTCTGCTTCCGATACCCACTCCGGAACTTGATGTAGCCAAAGGGCCAGCGAAACCGAAAAGAAGCATGGGGAGAAAGAGCATGGCTCCGGTTGCAGGAGAGAGCACAACAACTTCGAAAAAAAGCACAAAGAAAAAAGACACAGATCGTGAGTTGTCGGCGATGAAAACGGATCTTCCGAGCGAAGCTACGAAGCAGAGGAAGGATCCTGCAGCTGCTGCAAGAGCGCCCACTCCTGCGGTGAAGAAGAAGAGTGAAGAAAAGCAGAAAAGCGCCAAGAAAACCGCAGCGAAAAAGGAGGCCAAGCCCAGCAACAAGATCGCGCGAGGCAAACAGGCGAAGTCGCAAGCTTTCAAGGGCAAGAAGGAGAAGACCGCGGGGGGGCTGAAGAAGGACGATCTGAAGAAGTCGAAAGCGGGGAAGGTTGTCTCGAAGAAGAAGCTAAGCACTGCAAGAATAACTATCTTCGCGCCGGGAAATTAACCATTTGTGTTGCGTTATCTATGGCAGGTCTATTGCTCAGCAAGGAGCACAATAGAGTTTGCGCCGTCGATCTCCCTTGGCAGCGAGATTTGTCTTGCGTGATTGATGATTGCCACACGTAGTTCATGCCTGCGAAGATATTACTTTTGCACAGCATAAAACTCCAAGCAAGGCGAAGAAAGCAAGTGGATTGCTGCCACGGTGGAGGGAAGAAAGTTTTTAGGTATCGAAGGCTTCTGCCCGATGGGCGGAAAAACCAAGCAGGGGAAGGCATAAAACATTTTGCGCAGCTGTAGAACAAGAAGCGCAGCCGTACGCTTTCGCGCTTGGTATTAGCTCGCTGGACTGCTATTGTTATTTGTAACCTAGTGCGCCAGCGGCAGCGCAGCGTGGTGCTTTTTGGTTGTTTCGGTAGTTCTAGTTGGCTTGATGCTTTGTTGCGAAATAAACTGTCTTCAATTCTGGATGTCCGCAGGAACTCTACGCCGCTACGGACTCCTTTTACAAGGATAAACCGCTGCCGAAGAGCCTGCAGAAGAAGTGCCAAAAGAACGCAGCCGCTTCCCCGTCACTCACGACCGGCGTGCGAAAGAGGTGAGCAAGGCGCGGAAAAGTAGGGCGGCGATTCGCGAGGTTCGGGCTGTGGAAAGTCTCCAAGCTGATGCCCGCTAAGTGCTTGTGCAGTTTTGCGGCGGGCCAGCGGCGGCGTGCGGTCAGTCTCAAGAGCAAGGTGGCTGCTCTCAAACGAGGCAGGACAGAGAAGGACGCTGCCGCACATTTTTCGTCGGCTGTGCTAGTGAAGTGCCGGTGATGTAAAGGCAATACATTGCGCAACATTCGGCGTTCTTCTTATTTTCTTTTTGTCGTTCCTCCCCTACCTGTGTACCCACGACCGTGTGGGTGATGAAAAGGGCCAAACTTAAACTTTGGCGGGTGATATAGAAAGCGCACTTCGCGGCCATGTACGAAGTTCCGTCGATGAAAATTGTTGACGTGGTATTCATCGACGGCGAGAGAATAGAAGATGGCTCCGGGTTCTGGCGCTATAGTGCCTTCTGGCGGCTACTTGCTACAGCGACTTGATGCGAAGATCAGAAGCGCCCTCGTTTTTCGGTAGTCGCAGCATTCCCTTATTAACGAGGACGATCTAGATCTACTAGCTATCTCTACAAGGGCGGACGCGGGCCGCTCCACCCACTCGCTCGCTCCAAACCGTTGGAAGTTCTGTATTGGAAGGTTCCGCGAGGGACGAGTGACCTCCACGTGAGCCTGAACAAAGATCCTTCTGTAGATGAGATGACCAGCAAAACGTGAAGACTTCAGGGATCTAGTAGTCGCAGTCTATTCTCGTTGCTGCTATCCATCGCGATCTTTTGAAGAAACTGTCTATCTAAGGCAAGAGCCGGCTTCTGGTCCTTTGATTGTTGCTGCCTCGCTAGCTCAATAAATATTGCGGCCCGTAAAGAATCTCACAAGAACGTCATGGTCTTAATTATCGCTGGTATCAATGTCAATCACAATCTCTATTTACCCCTCCCGGAGGATTAGCCAATAAAACAAGAAATGAACAAACTAAGAAAGCAGCGCTCACAGCTACACTCGTCGTCGTCAGCTATTGCTTCAGTAGACGACAGTTACTTCGCGTTTTTACCCCAACGAGTTTTCAAAGCAAGTTTATCTCCACACAGATCATTCAACACCACGTCTAATAAAAACCCAAGTTCACTTCTTCCCAGAATATTAAAGTACATAACATCGACGATCACTCCTTTTGTCCGCAGCAAAATGGCCAAGAAGGCGGCTCTTCCGATGAAGAAAGCCAAAGCGAAGGCTCCTGCTCCCGCCATGAAGAAGGCCATGAAGAAGGCTATTGCTTCCGATGCCGCCGCGCGACCTATGAAAAAGGCGAAGGCAGCGGAGAAGCGGGTTCCTGCGATGAAAAAAGCTATGAAAAAAGTTCCTCCGATGAAACAAGCGGCGAAAAACAAAAAAATTGTTGTTGCGATGAAGAAGGTGGTGAAAAAGCCCGCTTCTATGAAGGTTATGAAAACTACCAAAAAGCGCGGCGCCAAGAAGAACGGCCGCGAGTCGAAGATTGCCAAGGGAAAATTGGCTCGCCGTAAGGTGCTGGCTGGGTCCAAGGAGAAGACGCAGGGCGGACTTACCAAAGATGATCTGCGGAAGAACAAGTATGGCAAGATTGTGTCGGCGAAAGTCAGTGAAAACGGAAAAAAAATGTTCAAGAACATTCACGGTTGGAATCGTGCGATGAAAATGGCGCGCGAGTACCTGTATCCAGAGCAGAAGTATCGTACTAGTATAAATTGCATTACAAATTCACTTGGCATTCCAAACTAAATAATGCGGATTTCCCTTGGTAAAGAGATTTCGATTTGTAATGCATAAACGCAATCAGTACGAGTGCGATACTTTTGCAATGCATAACCTGAACGTCGACGGATTTTGTCCCGCGGGAGGATCCAGCGTGCGCGGGAAGGTACTTATAAATACCCTTTTCTTCATCATCTCAACCATGATCATAGATACAACTCTTGAGTTCTTTACTCCTTGCAGAAGTCTGTAGTCGCTCCTTTTCAGCCATACCCAAAAAATAATAATTTTGTACAGGCGTTTCTCGGGGAAGTCCGACGGTTCTATGCCAAGATTAAGGCAGAGAAGAGCAACGCAGCCACCCCGCCCTTCCAGGCCGAAATTGATGCGGGGAATAGCAACGCAGGCACCCCGGAGGACTTCTATGCCGCAGCCACCCCGTGAGTGAGTATTTGCGCTACCCAGATGGGGCAGAAGTACCTGCTTGCTCTGTATCTAGATGACCTCCTACGTGGTCTTTAATAAAACTTCGGGATTGGTATCGACCAACCGCGTGGTCTTTGAGTAACTATACTGTTATGAACTCACACTGCCCTCATAGGGAACTCTAACTCATATTTTTACATATTAGAGTTTTACTTTTAGTTTGATGTTGACACAACCTCGCGTATAAAGGGAAGACACAGGTGAAGAATTGCAAAACTTCTTCTGCGTTTGGTGTCGAAGGAAAACAAATTGACACTATTACTGTCTAAGGAATAAAGAGGCATTAGTACTGTCAGGAATAAAGAGGGCTACAGCCCTCTTTCGGGTATGGACTTCTGACTGCGGTTTGATCGTTTTTATTTTGCTGAGCTCTCTTCAAAAGATTGCCTCTCGGCATACGCAACATATCGATGAACAACCAAAGACCACAAACTACACATCATCAATTGATGAAAAGAAATATTGGGTGAGAGCTTTCTAGCTGCATATCAACAGTAGCCCGCTAGAATAAATTTGCTGCTTGTCATCTTCTAGCTTTAGGCGGGAATGACCCGCGTGGTCCTATTGTTTGCGTCCTAGTCATCTGTCGCGAATCAGGCAAAGTACGGTGTTCCAAGGTGATCGTCGTTGCTGCGATACAAGCAGTGCCGAGAGAACAGCGCGAAAGAATTTCGCAACAGAAAATTCGTGTAGGTGGATTTGGATAGTTTATAACGATGAAACACGACGACGACGAGCGAGGCCGGGACGGTTTGTGAGTGAATTTACAGGCTTGCAAAGTAGATGGAGAGAGCACAAAAACAGATTCAGAATTGTTGACGCCTTCGTGGAGTTGAAAATTAACATAGTGGCCATTTGGTAGGCGAGGTAAGCAGTGTTATTTTTTAGTTGCGCTACTGGTGATAGAGGTACGTAGACGTGGAGTGCATGTGGTCTTTCAGCAACAGTGAGATGAGTGGCTTGCGTTGGACTTGGAAAGGGTAGTCAAGCACAATAAAGCTCCACTCAGAGCATCTACGTATCACTCGCATCACCACGTGCCAGATTTAAGCGGAGTAAATTTAATTTTTGCACTCAATTCCAAACCGTATAGGGCAACTCGTGTTAGTACCACGCACCTCACCCCTTTTCCGTGTTCCAAGTATGATGTTGGCGTGGGAGATGATGAAGACGTTTTTCCTCTGGAACGCCGCGTGGGGTTCAGTCGCCCTTTGCAAGGCGATTGACCCCCCCCCCGCCCGGCAGGCACCATGGAACTGGAGACCCTCCCGAACGGAGACTCCAAGCCCGCCAGTGGCAACAGTCTGCGCGGCCCGGAAAAATCTGAGGAGCACGGCGATGCCGCGAAGGCGAAAAGCGCAGTGTTGGAGAAGCAATCTGATGGGAGCTGGTTTTCGTTTTGGGACGACGAGCCCGAGGACAAGGCCCAACAGCCAGCCGAAACCGGTGGGGGCTGGTTTTCGGATTGGTTTTACGACGCGCCCCACGAACTGGAAGAGAGGCAACCACTAACAACCACGCATCCGCATCACCCTATCCTGTGCAAAAGTATCGTACTCGTAGTAATTGCAGTCATGCATTACAAGTTTTTTTCTTAGAGGTAAATCCGCATGACAAATTTTATTTCTCACGCTGAAGAAATTTGTAATGCATTTATACGAGTGCGATACTTTTGCAGTTCATACACCCGTATCCCAACCAACCCATCGACGACGTCGGACTCGTGGAAATGGTCAACACGAATTTGGGGCGGTTAAATTGGGGGTGTGACACTGGTCTGTCCTCGGGTGGAGAGTGCTTCTGCAGGGTGCCCAAGGGTTGGGGCTGGGGGGGAGCCTCAGCCGAGAATCCAGCGCGCTGCTTCCACACCGAAAACGGATACTGGGGGAAAGTGATTTGCTTCGGGAAGTGGTCGTCGCGCGGTTTGCGGTGCTCAGAAGAGATGCCGCCCTCGTTTCATTACAACTCCTAAGCACGCCCCCGTCGCTATGACGCTCCTGCTGTTGATGTTAACTCCACGGCAGTTGTCGCTAAAGTCCTGTATGTAATGATGATTTTTATGAACAAAACTTACACAAACCGATAAAATTTTTAGCACAAATTTATTTTTTTAAAATCACAACTTGTGACTTAAAACAACCTCACAAGCGAACCAGACGGACTCCAATTTTGTTTTTGATTTTACTATTGCAAATTGAAAAAATAAAAATTATGCTGAGCTCTCTTCAAAAGCTTGCTTCTCGGCATAGTACGCATATTGCTGAACAACCCAAGGTTGTAGCCACACAAACTGCACATCGGAAGCTGATAAAAGTGAATATTGAGTGAGAACTTACTACTAGTGCTAGCTGCACATGCACATCAGCAGCCCGCTAAAATGAATTTGCTACTTGTACTTTCATCTTCTAGCTACAGGCGGGGACAAGAACCCGCGTGGTCCTATTGCTTGCGCCCTGTTCATCTTTCGCGTGAATCACGCAAAGCAAGGTGTTCCAAGCTGACAGAAACTGGAACTGCAGTGTTTGAATATGAATGAGACAACAAGAACTAGCCTACCACGACGAGAGACCACTTGAGATCGCCATCGCACAGAAGAAACGAGGAGCACGGGTGACGAGTAGATTGTAGCAACTGAAACGAGATTTCTGCAAAGGACGTCGCATAATAGTAAAACTGTTTTTCTCTCCGCTTTTTTTTGACTCTACACAGTCAGAAGTAGGATGCAAAGCAGCACAACTCGCAGTTTCCCCAAACTGATGTTTCAGTAGACAAAGGTGTGTGCTATGGGTTTTTTTCTGAGTCAGAGTTACATCGATCGAGAGCAAAAATAAAATAGGAGCAGGTTATAGTTTGATGCTGCGCTGCTCGGGAGGGACAAGATGACGGACGCGCGCCAGCAAGGAATATCGTCCCGGCTGCGGCTGGGGCGTCACTTGATGTCGAGCCTGCCCCTGCTGCTTTGTTTTTCACTAATGGCAGGTGCATTTCAAGTGATCAATGTGGTCACGGCAACCAACATCGCGCGGCCCCGCACGGAGCCCTGGAGTGGCGCCGCCGGTGTTCCGCACCTGCACACAGACGCAGTGCCGTTTTTTGACAAAAGCAAGAAAGCCGACAAGAAGATGAAGAACAGTCCTCTCGATGCCTCTGCCTGTAAAGCTGAATTTCAGTTCACCATCAAGAATCCCAGTCCGAAGCGGTCGTTGGACGAGGTAGAGGTGAAGTGGAGTCCGAGAAATCCATCACCCATGAACAGCATGAAAACTGCTAGTACAAATGACTTGGCGCTTGATGAAGCTTCCGCTCTTACCGCCGACACAAGCGACGAGGACTGGGTGGGGATCTACAGCCCGGCGGACTCGGAGCACGACGAGTACGTTGACTTTTTACCCGTGAAGGTGAAGACGAAACACGACAAACGAACCGCCAGAAATACAGGAGATGATATTAAATCCCGCACGAGCTTCACTTTCCGCCTGTTGAACATGCGTGACAAGTACCAGCTGCGCTACTTTCGAGGAATGAAGGACAGTCGGACTAGCGACAAGACCATAGTCTGCCTCGGGGAATCGGAGCTAATCTCCTTCGAGTATTCCAAACTGGAGCCGACGCAGGTGCACTTGTCTTTCGCGGGAAGGAAGACGGGCGATTCCGCCATGTGGGCTACCTGGAATTCCGGAACGGAGTACAACACGGCGCTGCAGCAGCAGCAGGTGCAGGCGGTAGCACGACAGCATGATCAACCAGTTCATGTTGACAGCGCTAAAGTTGCAGTTCACCCTCCTACCGTCGAGTTTCGCTGCGCGGAGTTGTGCGGCGCGGGCACAACAACGTCCTCCTCTACTAAATCCGTCTTCGCCACCGCGAAACACCCCAGCCACTTCTACTCGGCCTCCGACATGTGTGGCGCCCCCAGCAACATCACGGGCCCGAACCAATTTCGTGACACCGGGTTTTTCCATTCTGTACTTCTCGACTGGGAACCGCATTTTCCCTCAGCGGCGGCGATCCAGTACCGCGTTTTTCAGGCGGAAAACGTGAAATCCGACTGGTTTACCTTCGCGACGTATCAAATGTAAAAATGTCTGGGTCTGGAAGATTGCCGGCTTTGTCATGCACATTTTGCATGACTCCTCAAGTCTGTGATGCATGCCCTAGCATCACAGATTTTTAGAGGGCTCCCTGATGCCTATTCCGCATGACAAATGCTCTCTCCGTCTCCGTACTGCAACACTTGGACTCTCTTTGCTGCTCATGCAATATAGATTTTTTTAGAATCCAAAATCAGCATGACAAGTTGGATTCTTCCAGACTGTTGGACGACTGTAGTCCCGATGTTCCTTGAAGGTTTTCGCTCCTGTTTGGTCCCGTTTGGACAGAAGATGATCAGATGATGATGATGTCCATAGCTCCTGTTTGAGCACATTTCAGTGCAAGATGATGATGTACTCAGGTCGTGTTTAGACGACGAAGCATCTTGAATCCCGATGCTAATGCACGACCTCAATCAATCGATTCACTTTGGAACCTTGTCAGGCTTAGGAGTTGCACGAGCTGAATGCTCTCAGAACACAAACACACTGCACGCGAACACGCATGCTACACGCAATGCAAATCTGTACTTCGACCGTAGTCACGTCGTGAGTTCTCAACGATCAACCAATGATCATGTCGTCTATCGAGCCTGTCTGAGTGGCGTTCAGACATTCTCCTAACCCTCGAGCCGACGAGCAAAACGCACACCCATCGGGAGTAAATCGCCAATCTCTCGGTGCAGCATGGCGACCGGGGACGGCGATCCGACCGGTACTGGCGGGGGTTTTCCCGCTGCGAGCGACCACCACCAGCCCGACACCACCTCTCTTGGCGACATGGGAGATGGACTGCTGCAGCAGCAGCATGCGGGTTTGCAATCGCAACAGCAAAATCCGAATGTCGGGATGCAGCAGCAACCCACCGGTCTTGGTGGAATGCAACACGCAGCTGCTAGCAGTACTGGTGGACAAGGACAGCAATTCCAGGCCCATTATCAATCCAATTTCAATACAAATCAAAACTTGAATTTCAATCAAAATGGCTCTTATTCCGCATCGAATTTACCTAATCTGGGCGGAGGCCCATTACAAAACTCAACCGCCGCGCAGCAGCAACAAGGCGCTGCGGACAACACCAACATCATGATGGTGATCAGCCAGATGATGGTGGCGCAGGCGGAACAAAGCAGACTGCAGCTACAGCAGATGCAGGCGCAGCAAGCGCAGCAACAGCAGCAATTCCAGAAGCAATTCAACGCGCAGGAGCGAAGGCATCGCGAGCAGATGCAAGCGGAAAAAGAAGCACGCCAAGCGGCGGAAGAAAGAGCGACGGCCGACCGCGAAGCGGCGGAAAAGAAGAAAAAGGACGACGAAAAGCGACACAAGGAAGAAAAAGAAGCAACGGAGCGACGACACAAAGAAATGTTGCACCAGCAACAGGAGGAAGCTCGTCTCGCACAAGCCGAGAACGAGAAGCAGCGCAAGCTTCAATCCGACCAGTTCTCCGAGACCATGCTTAGAAATTTAGTAGTTCGCGCATCGGTTCCAACTCTCGACCAGAAGACCGAATATCCAGACTGGAAATTCAAAGTCGAGGGCGAGATAGAGCGTCTTGCGGTAACGAAAGAAATTGCCGACAAGATGAAAGGAAAGGAAATCCATCTGGACCCCGTGCAGACAAAGAAGCTGCACGCGTTAGGTGCAGAGGTCAAGAAGCAGCTGAAGGGCGCGGCTCTTCAGCGGTGCAACGGCATCAACGCAAATGATATCATCAAGCTTTTGACGGAATTAGAGCGGTGGGCTGGCGAGTCACAGTCCGAGTACGACAAGACCACGACGGAACAAAGACTCACGCAGGAAAATTGGGACCCGAAGAAAATGGGTCTCGAGGCGTGGGTAGCAGAGAAGTTCCGTCTTGCTCGCTTGTTACCCGAAACCTGCCCGGAAGGACCGATTATGGAATCTCGCATGAGAGCAGTGCTCCTCGGTGGAATGCCGAGGTGCTTCGATCCCGTAGTCAGCAGGTTACGAACAAAACCACCGAAGACCTGGCAAGAAATCGAGAAAGAGCTTGTTGACTGGGACAAAACGGAATCTGGAAAAGACAAGGACGAAAGCAAGCCAGGCTCTGTTTTTGTCACCATCGAGGACGTCCAATCCCAAATCAAGGATGCTCTCGATAAGAACAGCTCTACTTCTGCATCTTCTAATGCGAATAGCGACTACAACTACTGCGAAGAGGCCGACTTGTGCTACACCTACGGTAAGAGCAAGAACTACACATCGTGAGTTCTAGTCACATCGCGAGTTCTCACTCGTGTACTACACTTCGACCGTAGTCACATCGTGAGTTCTCAACGATCAACCAATGATCATGTCGTCTATCGAGCCTGTCTGAGTGGCGTTCAGACACAGACCCAGACACTTTTACAGTTGATACGACGCCGCTGCAGCCAGACCCGGATGCGGAGTGGAACTTCCTGGCCTACGCAGACCACGGGGCGGAATGGGGTAGTTTGTATCACGACAACGCGGCAGCGGGCTTCGACGAACGGGGCACGCACACGCCCGGGGCGGACGCGGTCAACATCAACCTGAGAAACTTGATGGCGCAATACGATGTGGTCCTAAAAGAAAAAGAACAGCACACTTCGTCAGTTTCACCCTTGCTGCTGCTGCGCCAGGAAGAGCGCCAGCACCGAGCGAACCGCTTGCAGAGGAGCAAGAACAACCAAGGCGTCGTCACTAGCGAGGAACTACAACTTGTAAAGACGGCAGTGGTTGCAGCAACACAATCGTCCAGCACATCAGCGAGAGGACCAGCACGACCACAACCACCGCCACCCCGTCTCGCGCTGCACTTCGGCGATCTGGCCTATGCCTGGTCGGTGGGCTACATTTGGGAGCTGTATGCATTGCAAAAGTATCGTGCTAGTAGTATGAAGTGCATTACAAAAAATTAGCTTAGCATGACAGAGAGCATTTGTAATGCTGTTTCCGCTTAGGAAGGCGATTTGTCATGCGTGTCTGCAATTAGTACGGCTACGAGTGCGATATTTTTGCAGAGAATAAGCTGTGGCAGACGCAGATCCAGACCACCATTGCCGCGCGCATGCCGTACATGGTGTCCATCGGGATATCCTGTGCAAAAGTATCGTACTCGTACTAATTGCTTTTATGCATTACAAATCTTGTCCTCAAGGTAAAACAGCAGTTCTCATGCTGAGGAAATTTGTAATGCATTTATACGAGTGCGATACTTTTGCAGTTCATACGGAAACCACGAGTACGATTACTTCTCCGCCGGGGCGGACTGCCGCAATATCGCAAGAAAAATGTGTTACAGTTCCACATTGTGTTGCAGGCCAAGCAAGACAGACGAGCTCTGTCACTGTCATCCCGGGTATGCATGGGAGCCTCGTTTCATAGGTGATTTCCCGTAGGATTTCTGCGTTACAAGTTTTCACTCATATGCAGAGAAATTTGTGTTGCTACATTGACTACAAAGGTGTAACTGTAAGCACTTTTTTCGTGGGATACGCAAGGACCCCAGTTTGGTGACCCCGAACAAGGGGGAAAGTTTCAATTTCCCCTGCGACGGTCGTGGGACGGACAAGCATCGGGATTTCGGGTTCCACCCGGACTGGGGCGACTACCACGACTATCAACTGCAAAAATGTCTGGGTCTGGAAGGGTCGAGGCTATTCATGCACATTTTGCATGACCCGTGAGGTCTGTGATGCTGGTGCTAGCAACACAGATTTTTGGAGAGCCTCTTGATGCTAATTACGCATGAAAAACGCCCATTCCGCGTGCCAAGAGCCGAGTCCTCTTGTTGCTCATGCAACTACACAGATATTTTTAGAATCCGCAGACAGCATTACAAGTTCCACTCTACTTCCAGACCCAAACATATTTGCAATCCATAACAACGACTCCAAGGGCGAATGCGCCGTTCCGGTCGTGCACCGGTTCCCGAACCCGCCGCCGACGGGAAACGGCATTTTTTGGTACAGCTTCGACATGACCAACGTGCACGTTATCCAAATCAGTTCAGAGCACGACTACACGCCCGGGTCCGTCCAGTACCAGTGGCTGGAGCAGGATTTGAAGAAGGCCCGTGGGGTGGGGGAACAACATCATGAAGAGGAAACTGTTGGCGTTGTCACATCAGAAGCAGATCGTCGCACAAGAGCCTCATCCACCACGACGAGCAGACTAAGGCAGAACTTCCCCTGGATCATAATCACCTCCCATCGACCGGCCTACGACTCTTCCAAATTCATGCCGGACTACATTGTGGGCTCGCACCTCGCCGACGCGCTGGACCCGCTCCTGAAAAAGTACCGGGTGAGCCTCTTCCTGGCCGGTCACTACCACGAGTACGAGCGCACGTGGCCGGTGTTCAACCACACAAGGGTCGAGGTTATCGGCAAGCAGGAAGAGAAGAAGAACAAGTTTCTCGCTACCACCCACATTACGATTGGCAGCGCCGGGGCGTGGCTGGACACGAACAAGGATCAGGTGGTGCAAAACTGGTCGGCCAAGCGCTTTTTGACGTTCGGCTACCTCCGCCTGTTCGTCAAGGGACGCAAATCCCTCCGCGCGGATTTCTGGGGCTTGCCGTTAGCGCAGATCGGGACGGCGAATGTGACGTTTGACCTGCTGGATTCAGTCACGCTGGAAAACCCGCTGGAAGAAATATTAGATCAGGAGGCTTTGTCTACTCGGGCGCATGTTGTAGAAGATGGGCGGAATAATATTAGAGAAGGACTCGAAGAACCGGCACCCGACGAAGCTACACCGATCTTCGTTTAACTGGAAGATGAAGAACTTCTGCTACTGCAGGTGCAGCAGCAACCCGCCAGCACATGTGGTTCTTCTCCCTGTTCTTTGCGCACATGCCAGGTCGCGAGAACAAGACAGCACAACTTGCGATCTGATTTTGATATTTTGATGGCCGGCGGACGCGGAGCAGTACTAGAGTGGCTGCGTTTGGTGCGAATCATGATCGCTACAAGTATACCAACAAGGCCACCGCACAACTACAGTGGCTTAACGCAGGAAGTAAAAATGAATCTAATTAGAGTGGCTTTATTTCTAGAAATTTTGCTCCACGTGCTGTTGAGTATGAATGAACTGAAAAAGCGGTGCTGTGAATCGAAAAGTCATGATAGCGCTGCTGAAGAGAAAAACGCACGAGTGTTGTTTCTTGGAGCCACAGAGTATGCGAAGACTCATCTCGATTGTCGCTGTGTAAAGAAACGCGCACTGAGTCAGGGCTTCGCGATTGGTGGTTTCACTATCGGTACAATAAATGGCATTTTATTGTACAACAAGAGACCAACGATGATGCTCGACAGTTACACAAAAGGACGACCAGGTGAGAAGTATGAGTATCCCCTGTTCTATAAATTCACGTCGGTCTCGGTTCTGCTACGGCTTCTGCGACACATGTTGAGTGGTGCGTCATATTAGAAATGCTAGTTGCAAAGCGACAGTCGGTTCATCCGCCAACAGGTGAGAGATCTTTCATCGCTGTCGGTAATACTGCAACATTTTTCCAGATGAAGATAAATATTGGAACCCGGCTGGGATTATATTTTCACGCTTTGGACGTCGACAGGTTCGCTTGTAGATCAAGATTTCCAAGTTACTTCTCGGTTTTCTTTTGTCCTCTCGGTCTGGTCGTCATGTCCTCTACTACAGCTTGTTCTATCGGTTCTGCTCGGAACAGACCACACAGATGAAGATGGTGCACTTTAACATAGAGGATCGGTTTATTTCTTGCCCCGCACAGAAGAAGTGATAGTGATAGTGATAGTGATAGTGATAGTGATAGTGATAGTGATAGTGATAGTGATAGTGATAGTGATAGTGATAGTGATAGTGATAGTGATAGTGAAGCAGTGCCTACATCTCTAGTGAAACCGTTCTTGACGGTCGTGCACCTCTTCTTGAGGCCTTGCTGGTACTATCGGTTTTCATCTTCTATGCGGAGTTGTATTTTTGCCTGTACCACCGCACAGTGCAGGATAACAAGCTATACAACCACCTGCAATCGTTGTGGCAGTTTCAAGTTTGTAAATTTATTCTGGTTCATCACTATGTAAAGAAAACCGCACTAAGTGCTGCAATGACCTTTCAGTCATACATCGCAAGCAACGCAACGCGTACGCGAATGCGCAAGCGCAACCGACGAAGATAAGAATTTTGTCAAATATTAATCGTCGTGTAACTTTCTAATTTGTAGAAGCAATTTTTACGTCGAGGATTCATACGCATAATCACCCGAACATAAATTTCCTACCTAGTTAAAAAACACACTGAATAATAAACTCATCAACCTTGAGTTATTTATACCATGAACCCGTGCGATATTTTGGACAACGCCGGCGAAGCCGCGGCCGGCAAGTGTTTTTCCTTGTGTTTCGCCAGTTCCTCTTCCTCCAAGCGCGTTGTGCCCCCGCAGAAACTGCCGGAGGTGTCGGAACAGGGCAAATCGGAGCAGAACGACGAGTACTTAGCCGCGCTGTTCAACACGTTCGATTCTAACTTGGACGGCAAATTAACTGATGCGGAGCTCGAACAGCTCCAGACTTTGCTCGACCACCCGCAGTCGCTGAACTCCAGCTCTCAGAACCTGACTGGGTGGAAAACTTGGGCGCGTGACAGATCCGGCGGGCAGCGGGACCTACCCGACGCGGAAAAAGTGTTGAAGAAGCTGATCCTGGACCGAAAGGGCGTCGCCCTGGAGCCCTGGGAACAGGGCGAGTTGCAGGAGGCTTTCATGATGGTGGACAAGGACAAGAGCAGCGAGATCAAGGGGGAGGTATGAACTGAAAATATGTCTGGGTCTGGAATCTTGTGATGCTAGTTCGTGCATGGCGGGCGCACTGCGTTACGTCGCAGCCACGCATGACAAGTTTCTGAGCTCCTACGTGTTTCGCTTCCTGCTTGACAAACTGCGTCTTTGCACGACAGGTAAGAGGCTGCTTTCCTGCTCATGCATGACAGATTCCAGAGTCATGCGAGACAAGCATGACAAACTTGCATTCTTCCAGACCCAGACACATTTGCATCTGATAGGAGGAAGAAATGAACGACTTTCTCTTCTACTGCGGCCAGAAGAAAACGCTCGGACCCTTCCTGATCCAACTGTGCGACAAAGATCAGTCGGGCGGCTTGAACATCAAAGAGTATGACAGTGCACAACTCCCCCTCCCCCTCGTTTGTATTGCATGAACAGCAATACAAGCGTCAGCATCAGCAAGAATACCCAATACGGGTTTTGCGTGATAAATTTGGACAGGAGTGTGGTGTTATTTGGGCTGCCAGAACTTGTGATGCCAACAGTCCTTAGAGCCAATGCGTAAATTAGGTATTTTGCATTACAAATGAGGGGGAGGGGGAGTTGTGCACTTTCATAAAGAGGTCGAAAAGTACATGATGCTGCTAAAAGCCTGCTTGCTGATGCTATCGTAGGGGAAAAGTGGTTCACAACTGTGATGATTTACTTATTTGCAAGGGTATTGTTGCGACACAAGTACAATTTTGCTTGAAGAAGGCGAGCTATCTAAGGATATTAACAGAGCTACCAATCTTTGGCGGTCTTGCATGCGTAGGAAGACAAGCACTTTATTTCGTTGTTGTTGTATCCTCCGCAACATCTTCACATGTGCACGGTGAATCAGTTTTTTCTTGCGATACACGCTTTACGTCCGGTACTACCCCTACGTGGCCAAAGACTCCGCGGAACAAGGATTCAAAGGCTACGATGTTCAGGCCGACGCCTGCGCGTGGGCGGCGGATTTGGAGTACGAGCTGAAACTGCCCGACGGGTTTTTGCAGTCGGTGCTGACCGGACCCAGCCCCGGGGCGGAAGACAAGGAGCTGCCCCGCATCAAGACGGTATTCGACTGGAAGCGTCTGGTCCTCGGGGCGCCCAACAAGAAAATCCAGGGGCTCCGCGACATGCAGCTCTGCACCGGGGCGCCCGCGGATTCTATCAAATGTAAAAATGTCTGGGTCTGGAAGATTCTGACACTTGTCATGCACGTTTTGCATGATCCCTGATGTCTGTGATGCATGCCCTAGCATCACAGATTTTTTGAGAGCTTCTTGATGCCTATTCCGCATGACAAATGCCTTATCAGCGTAGCAAAGCAGAGGAGAAAAGTGCTGTAGATGGCGCGAGCGCGACGACTAAGACAGCGGCTCTTTTAGTTTCTTCAGAGATGACGGGAGGTTTTGTTTTGATGTGTATCAAATTCGAAAAAGAGATAGAACAGACGGAGTACACTACTCGTACGAAAAAGAAGAGGAAGCTGCGCATGAGTTATGCTGTAGATGGCGAGGCTTCTTCCCGGAGCACATCCAGCATTTTTCTCGCCGCACGACTCAACTTTTATCGCTACACAAGATAGTAGCCGTGCAGTCTGGAAAATAAAAATGGTTTACATCTGTGAAGAAAAAGAAGAAAGTGCTATTTGTTTTATTTTTTGTTTTACGAGCGGTTGAGGGGCACACTGCCAACACCATCATAAGCGGTTGAGCAAGCTACACGGATAGATGGAAAGACGAAACAGCGACGGGGGCCCTCTAAGTATTTTTCTTTTCGAAAAGAGAAATAGAGAGGTCGTTCGACAGTCCTCTCCTGCAAGTCACGATATTGATCGACCTACTGTCAACCCATTAAGACAGCAGAACGCATAGAACCAACTATGAAGAGGCTAATCTGCACCGACCTGATACGGTTGGAACCACGAAAGAAGAAGATCGAGAAGAAGAGTGGTCGCGCTACATCGATGAGCGAGAAATGGACTCTCCGGGTTAATATCGAAGGCAATATTTATCGCAAAGTGTATGATTTGAAATTGCACCAACGGGATAGCAGCATGCGAAAGCAAGCTATAAGCTACGTCGGAAGCAACAAAGATATTAGATAAAAAAGAGAAGAAGGAAGAAAAAGTTCGATTTTACAAGGTAAATCCGAAGCTACTACACATAAAGAAAAGCAGGACTATCATCACCGTGCGAGCTGAAAAGGTGTGCTGCTGCGTACTCATGCTGAGGGGCAGTAGCATACCGACCGCGGCAACGATAGAGAAATAGACATAGCACCTATTTTCGTTGTAGCCGACGACGAGTTTCTTTTTATACATAATTTTAACAGAAAAAGCTCTAGCCACGACCGGGCGCGGTCGGCGCAGTGCAAAAAAAAAAAAAAGGGATATATATAAAAAAAAAAAAAAAAAAAAAAAAGATGTACACTAGCAGTCGGCACAAAACGCGGATAAAGAAGAGACGGAAGCTAGTGCAAAAAATAGAAGTTAGCTGAAGGGTAAATATGTACAAGACGGACTGCAGCGCGGAGCAGCCGCGTCTTCACCACGAAGGGCTTGACACTACCGCAAATTCGGACCGACGTTACCCATAACGAAAATAGATGGAAGATACGAAGAAGCGAAAAGCATTTCCCTCCGAGGCCAGCAAAGTAGTGCTGTTGTTTCGCTACCAAGTGAGGCAGCAGCACGAAAAGCAAGCACGGCATGGATAAAGAAATATGAAAACAAATGGGAAGGTGAGAGCTCCCATGACGTCGAGAATTCGCAGCTTAATTATCTGAATTCAGGAGCCGAAGTATGGACAAGAGGGAATAAGAGACTGAATTATTTTTGTTGTTGTGTTTTGAGGATGAAAAAATGAAAAATAAGGAGATGCAGAAGAAGTCGAAGCAGAAAAAACTGCCAGTGCCTGAAAATACAAGGCGAGGATGCTGAGCCAGGAGAGCCGAAACTTTTCACACGAGGACGAGTATGAAGCCGGGGACGAAGGATCAAAATGAGTAAGAGTAACGCTTCCCTCGCGACAGGTCCCAGATGAAACGAAATGCAAAAAGGATCACAAGCGAAGCAAGAAATCCTAGCAGCGGCAGCAAAAAATAAGAGGATCGAAATAACCTTGCAACGAGCAAGGAGCGCACCCAAGCCAAGATGTCCATCGCGCTGCGCAACCCTGTTGCGTGCTGCGTCTTTCTCTGTCCTCCCGCGGACAAATGTGCCTTTCCTCTGCCTTGGCATGTGGCGGCGGACCATGCCCCCACCTGCGCCTCGGAACACAACTTGCTTGCGCCCTTTTTTGCCCCTGCCTTCCTGTCCCCGCGCACAGCGCTTCTGTGTTTCAGCCTTGGAAACCAGCGCGCACGCTCTGCCCACGCTTCAAGGGTGCTCTGCCGTCGCGGCAGGCCGCGTCCGTACTTCTAGGTAGGAAGGACATCGGGTGATGGGGTGCGGTAAGATAAACCGAGGAGCATGGAATTGCAATAAACGATCGGCGTTTGCATGAGCGGAAAGATCGACAACAAGAAAAGACGAAAGAGAATGATAGAGATAGCGAAATGACGGAAATAATTCTTGCAAATGCCCCCAATGATAAATAAAAAGGACGAACAGCGACAACAAAGGGCAGAATCTTTTTTTTTGAGAAGAATAGAGCTGGAGCGAAGCCTTGGGCCATTCTTTGTTTATCGATAGCCACGCAACTAGAATAAAGAGTATCAATAGTTGACATTATATTCTTTCTGAAGAAAGCGCAAGTGATAGGTAGTAGAGGCTGTGAAGGAAGGGGGGAAGAAAGAAGAAACGAAAAAAATTGAAGGAAAATGGGGAGGGGACGTAAGAAGAAGTCGACGGCCGGCCCATGCCGCGACAAAGAAAATCACGCAAAATTTGCAAACATTGAAGCGGAACAGTTGATGGAGTTCTTGGGTCAGCTGACGGACCAGGACCCGGATACGATCCAAATGCATTCGCGAGAAGGATGCGACAAAACAGCTGCGGCGCTGTGGATGGAAAAGCGGGCTATCGTGAGGTTCTGGAGTAGCGGCACTTTGATGCTCCAAGGGGACGGCGCCCTTATGGCCGACTTGTTCGAGGAGTTCCGCGACACCGGAGAGCAGATCGATGAAAAACAAATCGGGACGGGAAAAGTGACGGAGTGGAAAGAAGACCAATACCTCCGCCCGAGCAATGAAATGAAAAAGGCGATCGAATGGGAGAAAGAAGCAGGGAAAGGGGGGATGGGATACTGGGGAACGTCGAACCAGATCCAGAGCGGAAAAAAAGGAAAAGGCTACTACTGGCCCGAAGAAACGGGCTACGGACACTACCCCGGCATGGGCGGAGAAGCGTACCACTACCAAAATGAAAGTGAAGGGCACTGCGAATACAAGATGGGAGGAGAGTTTTGCCACGGCTGGGAAGCGGATAAAGGGGGAGGCTACGGGAAAGGTCTCGCGAAGAACAAAGATGGAAAAGGCGAAGCCTTCTACTACCAACAGGAAGGAGGGAAAGGGGAAGACGAGAAAGAAGAGAAAAACGAAACAGGAAATGGAGCCCACCCCGCAACTAGAGTGAAGGAGGAATCGCAGATGGATCAGGAGCACGACGAGGAAACCGGGGCGGACCATACAGCCGGAAGCGAAGGACTGGCGGGAGAGGGTACCGGGAAAAACGATCAGGGATATTACGGGAAAGAACAGATGAAAAAAGGGAATGGATGGGACGCGGAATGGTTTCACTACCCCCCCCCAATGTTCGGTCCCAAGTCGGGCCCGTACGGAGGAAAAGAAGGGGCGGAGCACTGGCACACGAAAGGCGGAAAAAGAAGCATGCCCTACGGCAAAGCAGGAGGAAAAGGGGGATGGGGCTGGGGAAAAGAAAAAAGTTGGCAGATCACCGGCAAAGGAACAGGTGACGGAGGGTACGGAGACCAGGACCACGGGAGCGGGATGCAGTGGGGCATGAACGGAGGCGAATACTAGCAGGCAAACGAGGAGCGGATAGCGGATGAGCGACGGGATATACCGAAGGAGACTGGAAGGAGAAGACAGACATAAGCGAGATAGAAACGAGGCGGAGACACTTACTAGGCACTAGTTTTGAGAAGATTTAGACTTTAGTTTTACACTCAGGGTTAGCCGCAGTACGACTCTGACTAGTCGGACGAAGGGAAGAACAGAGACGAAAATAACTTAGACAAATGGGTTAGAGCAAGCAGAGAACCATTTTTGGAATATGAAGAGGCTTTTTTATGGCTCACCCAAAATACAGTGGTTGAACGGAGAGGAATGAACGGGAACAGTGGTGGGCTTTGCATGCATGAAAATGAAACAACGTGTAGGCAGGCGCATTACTTCACGGAAGGGGTAGATGCGTTAGATAGTTGTGTCTCAGGAACAGAAAAACAGGCAGCAGCGAAAAGATCAGGGCAAACCTTCTAAATGCAATGAGTTGAAAAATCAGGAAGCAGAAGGAGGTGAAAAAATTTAGAAAATTGCTGACGATCCAAATCTTTAGCATAGAACCGGAAGTATAGTAGCGACCGAGAGCTGTAACAAAACGAAGAAAGATCCAAAATGGAGATCGCCCCGCTGCGTTTCAGGCCGCCGCCGAAGACAAATATAGAAGGAGAGAAGAAACAAAAGAAAGAGGCGCAGAACGAAGAGAAAACGAACACAACGAAAGACGGGAGAGCAGAGGACTGGCTAGAGGCACTAATAAATGAAAAGAGAAAGGACGCTCTGGAGATACAGAGAAAAAGCCAAGAAGAGGATCGGCAAGAGCGGGGCGGCATGCTGATAGACGAGCTGATAAGCCAACGAGGAAAGGAAACGGAGGTGACGGCGCGCGCGAGGCCGGATACGACGATCGCGGAAATCAATAAAAAGCGCGGGAAAATGAGCGCGCGGATACTGAAAAACTTAGCAGCAGTAAGGAGAAAAAGGAAGACGCCAATGACTAAATGGCTGCGAAGAACGCCTGAAAGGGATGCGGAGGGTAAACTGCTGACAATAAAGCAGAGACAGCAGATGGCGAAAGCGATGAGACTGAAAGCAGGGGCGGAGAAGATGCGGGCGCTTTTCACAGCAGCAACAAAAGACGAAGAGACGAATGCGGAAGTGGAGGATGAAAGGGACAAGAAAAGAGCGCTCGGAATCGTCCGCCTCCGGAGAATGTCCCGGATACAGTGGAAAATACACATCGGAGACTATATGAGAAGATGGCGAGAAAAGGAAAAGAAGAAAAAAAAGAAAAGGAAAGAAGAGAAGAAGAGCCAAGAAATAAAAGACGCAAAGAATACAACATCAAAAAATGCGCGAAAGCGCCTAGCTACAGCGCTCGAATCCGATGAGGAATATGCCAGATGGCAAGAAAGAGCAAGAGAGTTGATAGCGACGAAATCGTATAAAGGAAGCGCGGCCTTGGTCGAGCTCTCGCGGACGGAGAGAATGGAACACGAAAAGAAGAGAATACAAAGAGCAGCAGAAGCTCAAACGAAAAGGATGAAGGAAACGCGAAAAAATGAAAGCAGAGCACAAAGGGCGGAGCGTTTGGGAAAAAAGAAAGAAAAAAGAAAAGAAAAAAGGGAAGGAAGCAACTCGGAAGCAGAGTCAGCGGCAGAATAGAACGAGGCGGCAGAATGAGGGACAGAAGGAATGATAACAGCAGCTCCGCTATACAGAGGCAGACATAAAAAGAAAGGAGAGCCTAACGCTATAAAATACTGAAGAACAAAGAAAGACTGATCTCCAAACGAAAAAGCGTTCGACAGATCGCGAGCGGAAGAATCTAAATTGCCAAAAAACACCCACAGCGACCATAGAAGGAAGACTGGAAAGCTTAGTAGACGTGATAGAGTGACTTCGACTAGCGAGAGAGTTTGTAGATAGATATAGAGTGTAGAAGGTAAGTAGAGCAGAGCGCTACGCTTAGAAGGACTAACCCAATGAAAGCGGTAGCGAGTAACTAATTATATAAGTTAGTAGGCAGCCTAACTGAGAATAGAAGAAATAAGACAGAATGGCAAAAATGGAGGGCATGAAGATCGCGAAGGAGGAGACGCTACTGCCACGAGAAGAAGAGGAGTCGAGCGGGACAAGAAATGAAGAAAGAAGAGGGTGGCAGGAAAACAGTAACAGAAGAAACAAAAAAGAAGAAAAAGAAGGAAACGGACTGGGAGGAGATAGAGAAGAAAAAAGCGAAGACGAGAGAGAAATAACAGAAGAGGAGGGAGCAGACGAGCAGGAAGGAGACGAACTAGATGAGAAAAAAGAAAGAGAAGACGGAAGCGAAGAAATGAGGCGGGAGCGCCACCCTTTCTGGAACATAAATGGAGTAAAGCGGCGAAATGCGCTACGTCTGCTAAAAGCAAACACAAAGATAACGCCAAGGCTAACAGGAGCCAGCTGCGCAGAGCTCAAAGTAGCAGCGCTAACAGACGAGCAAGCAGCTTTCCAACACGTTGAAGAGGAACGGAAGGCGTTGGGGATTCCAGACACGAGACCGGCAGTGTACTTTGCGGCGGCGACAAATATGAAAAAAGTGGCCGCGGAACTCAATGCGGGGGCAGTGGGGGTGATATACATAGAAGAGCCAAAGAGGCTGCCTGACAGTATATATAGCGCGGAGATACTTCGGAAAGATATGGGAGGGACATTCCTGCGGAAAGGCATAACCAATAAAGAGGACGCTTTGCTATGGATGGTAGCAGCGCAAGACGAAAGAGGAATGCTGGTCGTGGTCTTCTACCGCAGGCCAGCAAAGGACGCACCCATAAAAGACAGCGAAGAGGCGATGTTTATTCGCAAGCAAATGGCAGAAATGACCGCAAAGCTCGAAAAAATGATAGAAGAATGCGGAATGGCAATAATGACGGGAGGCCTGAACTGTCAGTACGCAATAGAAGAAAGAGGAAAGATAAAACTTGAAAGAGAAAAAACAGGGGCGCAGAAGATTTATTTCGAGGAGGTGATAAAGCCATTAGAAAACATGCTGAACAAGCATGCGGAGACACTGCCAACAGGAGGGCCAACATGCTACCGCAGCCAAGAAAACCCAACTACGATTGACTTCATGGCAATAGCAGGAAAAAAGGGCAGGGTGGTGGCGAAAGTTTGCGAGAGGGTGCAGATACCGCAAGAGGTAAAACAGGACGAGGATCAGAATCAGGAACAAGATGAAAATCAGGAGGAGGAGTCGGACCACGTAGCTCTACTTGCAGACGTGGTATGGATACCGCCCCCGAAGTGCATAGGGGAAGTGCAAAAAGAAAAGCAAGCGAAAGAACAGAAGCGATGGGCCTTCAACGCACGGCGCTCACTCGTGGCGCCGACGGTGGAAAGCGCAAAAGGGAGAATAGAAATAATCAGGGGGATGAGAAAATTCCAAAAAGCCAACCCGGTGAGACAGGTGGCGAAGTGGCCGCGGAAATCGATAACACTAGAAAGGCTTCAGGAGACGATGGAAAAAGCAGGGACAATACCAACAGAGCGGAGAACAATGCTGGGAGTACAGAAATGGCTCATGGACAAACTGAACGAGGCGGGGGTCCTCAAGGTGCAAAAAGTAGAAAAGGGAGGGAAGCTTAAGGCTCAATGGCAGAAGCAAAATAGAGAGAAGCGGAAAGAAGAGAAAAACATAAAGCAAGAAGAAGGAGAGCAAGGCGAAGAGGAAAAAGAAAAGGCGGAGACAGCCGAAAAGGAGTGGGCGCAGTCATTTCCGCAAATGCCAAAAAAGGGGCAAAAGACGGAAAAGGAAATATACGAAACAGCAAGAAAAGTAAAAGAAGCGATATGTGGAGTAGGAAGGGGAATGCCAATGGGAGAGGCAAAAGAAGTGACAGTAGGCGGAATACTAGTGAAAGGGGTAGAGGCAGCGACGGAGAGGATCGCTAGCAGCCACCTGCTAAAGTGTGAACCCACGAGGAAGGAGAACGGAAAGAAGCACACCTATGACGCAAAGGAGCTAGCGAAAGCACTGGGGCAGCTAACGCAAGCATGCAGGGAGGTCAAAAGCCTACGCTTTACCGGCCCACAGTTAAAGGAACACGTAAAAAGACTCAATCCTGAGGCCGCCGGTATGGACGGCCTCAGGATGGAAATTTATAAAGCACTCACGCCGGAGCAATATGAGATCCTGGCGGAGGTGTTTAATAGATTCTTAAAAGAGGGAGAGGAATTCGAAATGAAGCAAAGCGCAAAGAAAAATCAGCCGGCGTTGCTGGAAGAGCACCTGAACGCGGTGCAGGTAGAACTGTTGAAAAAGCAGACAGCAGCAACGACGGCAATAGAAAAAATCCGGACGGTGATACAGGGGACAGCGATCATGCGAGTGCTGCTCAGCGTGGTAGTCTTCGAAATGGCGCGCGTAGCCGACAAAAGTGATGCGTTTACAAGGTGTGGATCGGCGTCAAAGCCAGGGGCTAGCTGCCAAGCGACAGCGCTACAGGTATTACAGACATGCCACGAAGGCGGTGGGGTAGAGAAACAGAAGGAAGCACAAGAAAAAAAGGGAGAGGAAAGAAGTAAGCAGGAAGCAATTGCGTTCGGGCTAGATGCATCCAATTACTTCAACAGCATTGGAATACCGAGAGCAGTAGAAGCATACAGAACAGCAAAGCTGCGCCCGTGTCGCACAGAGCCGCCCCCGGCGCCAGGCTCTTTATTTTCGCGCTAATTTTCCTACAGTCGGCGCTCTTGCGGGGGCGCTAATTTCTTGTCTAAGTTTTTGTTTAATTTCTTGTCTAATTTCCTGTCTAAGTTTTTGTCTAAGTTTTTGTCTAATTTCTTGTCTATTTTCCTGTCTATTTTTTTGTCTATTTTCCTGTCTATATTCGCGGTCTTTGCCGCCTCTAATTTCTGTCTAAGCAGCGGCCTTGGCCGCTTCGGCTGCTGTCTATTTTTTGTCTAATTTGCCCAGTTGGGCAATTTGCGTGCGATTTTGCCTATGTCGGCCGTTGCTCTGAAATTTAGGCGCAAACTTAGAAAATTTCGGGACGTGGTCAAGAACGGCTGAAAGGGTTGGCGGCGCAATTGCTTCGCCACTGCGCCTTTCTGGCGGGTCTTCGGCGATGGGCTCAGGCGTCTGCGTTCTGCAAGTCGCCCGCGCCCCGCCTGTGTCCCCGGCAAGGGTTGCCCGCCTCGGCCTATTGCCCGGGGCGGGCTTGCTCGCCCAGGCTAGGGCTTGGGCGGTTCAAAAAATAGCGGGAATGTAGGCAGTCGCCCGCCGGGGCTGGCTCTCCGCGACCCGTGCTTTATAAAGCTGATAATAGTAACAGCGTGGACAAAAGACCTATGGATAAGAAATGGGGATTGCTACGGCCACGTAGTCAGACATAGAGAGCTCATCCAGGGCGCAGTGGAGACGATGCTCGGGGGGACTCTGATGTTTCTCCCGGGCGTAGAAATTGTAGCAGAATTCTTGGAAGAAGTTTTTGATGAAGAAGGGAGAACAAATAGAGAAAGACTGCAGAAAGCAGAGGCTAAGCTGCGCGCGAGAATAGCAAGGCTATACAAGGGAGGGGACATAGACACAAGTTTTCGGGACTACGACCACCGGACGGAGGTGGGCGAAATATACCAAAAGGAGGCCGGCCCACCAGTAACGGGATATAGGAGAGGAGAAAAAGTCACAACAGGGCAAGGGAAAGAGAAAAAGGGCGAAAAAGCAAGAAAGACGGAATTTCGGCACTACATGGGAAAGCTCCCGCATGACAACAAGAGAAAATGGGCCCTAGCGGTTCAATATGTGGACGACGGGACCACTGTCCTGAAGTTTTTTGTAGAAGATATAGAAGTGGTAGCGGCAGCATTGAGAGCAGCAAGCTGGGCGTGCCAAAAAATCTATGAAACAGAAGGGCAATTTCTGGCGCCCCTGAAGTGTGAATTTGCCACGTCGCTGAAAGACCCTGCGAAAATCAGCATTCTGCGGCAGGCTTTCCAGCCTTTTGGAATAATGTTCGAAGAGAAGGACTTCCTGAAGATCTTAGGAATAAGGATAGTGCCAACGAACAAGGAGGGACAGCGCAAGGCTCTCAGGAGCCAAGTTCAGCAGAGCATAGGAATAGGGCAGCACCTGGCCTACCAGGTAATGTCAAGACGGAAAAAGCTAGAGGGGGAGGAGCTGGCGTGGATAGTCCAAGTGTTCTTTGTGTCGTCGATGATATACTTTCTACCGGTGATGCAGCTCTATTTCGACATGCAGGACTGGGCGACAATGCTAGGAGAAATATCGCTAACAATAGCAGAGACGATAGGGATGACAGAGGAAACGGTGGAAGAACTGATGAGAAAGACGAACACAAATGCAGAAACTTTCTACCGCGTAGTTTTCGGGGCGAATATGCTAGGAATTACAGACCCTTTCACGCTGGGGCTGAAAACACTAAGAGCAACAGCCCAAGCAAACTACTTGACAGACCCGGGGGGTTTCATCCAAATGGCAACAATGCCACTCAAAGTAGTGGGGGAATCGAAGGCAGGAATAGCAAGAGCTGTGGAAAGAAAAATAATGAAGAGAATAGAAGCTGACATAGCACTACTGCAAGCACTCAGAGACGGAGCATCGGTGAGGTTGTCTGCGGGGAGCGACCTGCGGGGGGTAGGAATAGTAAGAAAAACTAACAAAGCAAAACCGCAGATGGTACAAAGCCAGCACGTGTACAGATGCGACAGGAGTCTGCTTGCGGACAAAATAAGACAAGGGGGGAAAGGCAAGAAAGGGCAGAGTGACTACATGACGAAAATATGGGTAAAACACACGGACAAAGAAGAAGCTACGATGGTAACAGTAGAGGAATGGAAGGGGAAAGAAGAACACATGGCAACAATTGAAACGAGGCAGGACCACCTAAAGACAGAAGCTAGGACAGAAGAGCGAAAATTCGTAGCGTATTGCAATAACGCCATAAGAGCAATAGAGATGGTGAAGAAACAGCAACACGAAGGGAGTGGAGGAGTGTGCGCGTGCTTGCTGGATTACGACGAGATGAAAGAGAAAACGCGGGGGCTTCTGCGGAAAGAGCAAGGGATAGCGTTAGAGCTGCAGGAGGAAATAGAAAAAGCAGAGGAACAGATTCCGGGCTTAACAATAGTCAGGCGCTGGGGGAAGCAGAACGCGCCAAAAACCCTCGCAAAAAGTGAAGCACATGGGGGCTATACAGAAGTGATACCCTTAAGGGTGGCAAACGTGTCGAAGCATGATGATGAATATGCTGAATGGGTTCAGTACGATTTCGGCGAAAAAAATGCACCGACAAAACCGATCTGGGAATGGCCGGAAATGTCAAAAATAGAAAGACAAGCGTACATCTGCCGGAAGATTATAGGAGACGAAAAGAAAGACGGGCAGAAAGTGGAGGAGGGAGGTGGTAACGGCGAGGACGACAGAAGGAAAGGCAGCACAGGAGAGAGGAAGGGGAAGGGGGCAAGTAGCAGTGCGAAGGGGAAAGCTCGCTGCGAAAAAGGCCCCAAAGGGAACACTGCGACGACAGACACGAGCAGGGAGATAGTCAGCGGGTCATTAGCAGAAACAATCAGAAAAATGGTAGAAGGGGAAAAGATAAAAGCACAGAAAGAAGGAAGCGAAATGCTGCAGAGGGCGCTGGACATAATAGGAAGAGCCACAGACCTACTAGAAACAGCCGTAGACGGTCCATTAGAATCTCGCGCGACGTCGAGCAGCAGCAACAGGAGGGACGTGCCGGAAATAACAGAAGAGCGAAAGGAATCAAAAGAAGAAGAAGAGAACGAAATAGAAGAAGCTGTGTATTTCTCCCCGGCGCAGGAGTACCAGGGAAGCCGCTCAGGATACGTGTACAAACTCGGGCGCTTTGGCATGGGATATTATAAGGATCAAGGACCGGAGGAGGCAACGCGGGAGATGATCCAAAAAATTACGATAGGGGGGCCAGGAGGAAAACTGCCTAAGAGGGAAATCTCGAAAGAACAGAAAACAGCGAAAAAAGAAGTCGCAGGAGATGTGACGCGACAAGAGAAGAACACGCAGCAAGTGCGCCAAGTGGCAGAGGAGGAGGAGGAGATAGAAATGACATCACGAGAAGCAGAAGAACCAGGCGGAGAGGGGAGATCAGGAAGTCTGAGAAAGAAAATCGCCAAAGACATAAGCGAAACAGTGGGGGAAAAAGAAGATAAAAAGGAAGAGGAAAGATTTCCAACACTGGAGGAGCTGAACGAGAGGGACCGGAAGCGGGACCGCGAAGAGGCAGCAGAACGGGAGGAGGAGCGCAAACGGCAGGAAGAAAGGAGATCTATGAAAAGACTGAAGCGTGATAATTCATTACAGGAAGAGTTAGCCCAGATGTTTAGGAACACGCACTGAGAAACGATGATGAAAGAGATGTTGAAAATAATGAAAGGAAAGAAAGAGAACGAAACAGAAGGGCGAAAAATGGGGGAGCAGTGTTCTGGGTGTCGGCGGAGGGAAGAGGAAGCAGAGGAAAGAAAAAGAAAGAAAAAGTGGCTCCCTTGGTCGTATCAGCTAGCCTGCAAGGGCTCCGTTTCCGCCAGCTGAAAGGCACGGCGCTGCTAATCATCTCGTCCTCGCCAGCCAATAGGCACGGCACTGCTATCCCGTCGTCGTCAGCGCGTCCCTTTTACTAGTAGGTGGGAACAGGGTTGCTAATTTAAAGACTGCGCTAAGGCAGCACCCCCCTTCCCCAAGGGGTCCCCCCGGGGCGGGCGCGGTGGCGGCTCTGCTAACGCGGAGCTTCAATGTCCGATTCTACCTATGCGCATAAAAAGGGTGCGCGGATGCAGGTCGGTAAAGTGCTTGAAAGGGGCATGCTTTGGGGTTGCCCGTCATCGTAATAGGGTCAACGTGTGTGACCAATAGACCCCCTGTATACCTAGCGCGCAACCGACCACAGAAGCTGTAGCGTTCAATGTTTGTAAGAATAACCCAACAAGGCAACACTGGGGCTCCACCTTGCTCGAGGGCTTGGATGGTAAATCAGGTCAGCCACATCTAGCGCCCACTGGCCGTACTCATGCGTAAGCAATCGCAAGCGGTTCGGCGGATGCGGTCGGGTGGTACCTGTAGGACGTGGAACGGGTGTCCACCTAGGGGTATTGGCAGAGGCTAAATCTGTTCTAACGCCACGGTATTGGCAGAGGCTAAATCTGTTCTAGCGCCACCCTGACAGGAGTCAAATGTCAAAGCGATGCGATAGCGTAGCAAAAATAGCATTCCCTTTGGTACTCATGCAATACAGATTTTTTTGGAATCCAAACGCAGCATCACAAGTTGCATTCTTCCAGACCCAGACATTTTTACATTTGATAGATTCCGGAGAGAACGAATACAACTCGGATGACGACTATGGAAGCGTCAGCTTTGAAATCGTCAAAGTTGAAATGATTTGTAATGCAGAAAATGCATCATGACGCGAGGCACGTGTGTTGCAGAGCAGGCAAGTGGGGCCGATTGTGAGCCTGTTTGGGGTTAGAGCTCGAGCTGCTAAAGTAGCATGAGAAAATCAGTCTTCTTTGCCTAAACAGCATGACAAACTGGATTTAACGACCACCAAAATTTGTCATGCGCCACTTGGAAACTGGGTTCCAATTGGCATTCATTTTATGCATGACAAATCATTTCAACTTTGTCAATTTCAATCCTGACGCTTCCATAACGACGAAACCAAAAACGGCACCGGCCCGCAGCACATTCCGCTGGACGACGTATAAGTGCCATATATTGCATTTATATAGCGATATTAGAAGTAGCTCTAGTTGTTTTTCTTTGTTTTTTTCTTTGTCATTTTCCCATCGGACGAACTCGCACTAAGACTAAGGTCTCTCGTCCACAATTGTCATTTTTCAAGTAAGTATTCAGGTATGGGTTTAACCTCATGAAAGAAACTGCTCCTCCTTTACTTAGGTGAAGGCCATGGAGCCGATGGACCGGATTGCGAAGTTCGAAGATATGGCGCTCTCAAACGTTCTTACATTAGTCACTCTATAAATATACATGATTTGTCATGCAAAATCGCTATCACCCTCGCGTGGCCCTCCAAACGATCAAGCCACTTCGCGTTCGCATGACTAGTTTTCGTTTTTTATGCGCTGAATGTAATCGAAAATCTTGCCACATCTTCATATGCAAGATGTGCAAGCCTCCACCCCCTTCCACTTTTGCTAGTCAACATCAGGCGTCACAAATTCATCTGTAATCTAATACGTAGTCAATGTAAGTGGTTTGAGAATCTTTCCATAAAAGAGATGTTTGGCATCGAGCTCCACATCAATCGCGAAGACGACCCGTCGACCGTGCTCGAAATATGCACTGCAAAAGTATGGTACTAGTATGACTTGCATCACAAATTTCCTCAGCATGAAAAATGGAATTTGTAATGCTTATTGACCTTAGGAAAAATATTTGTGATGCATGACTGCAATTGGTACGAATAGGAGTACGATGCTTTTGCATTGCATACGAAAACGTGCCCGGGAACTCCCATGGCATCACGGGCAACCCGCTGACGTTGGCGCAGTGCGAGGAACTATTGGACCCGACGCAGCCGAATTCCTTGTTGAACATCGTGCGTCTGCTTCCCCTGTCCTTCCTCCGCGAGAAAAAGGTCCTGGACCAAATTATCGTGACCAACAAATTGGCGATGAAGTCCTTCGGGCCCTGCGCCGGATTGGTATCAAATGCAAAAGCATCGTACTAGTACAAATCGCAAAAAAAAATCGCATGACAAACTTCCTCAGCATAAGAAAGAAAATTTTTAATGCGGATTTAACCTGAGAAGGAAATTTGTAATGCATGAATGCGATTAGTACGAGTCCGATCCTTTCGCACAGGATAATTGGCGGGCAGCCGCAAGATGTGGCTTGCCTTCGGATACTGTCTAAACAAGGACACGTTTTACCTAGGCGTCGCAAATATTGCCGTGTTTCCGTGGGGGGGCTGTTTGGATTTCTGATGTTGAGCTTTGTATGTGGCGGTTGATATCTGTGACGCATGAAAGCATTGGGGACTGTCTTTCTGTCGTGCTCGAATAAACATGCAGTCTGTCTTTGTCATGCAAAAGACGGTGGAATTCGTATTCGATCGTCACGGCGGCTCCCGAAAAACTTGTACTCTATGCGTTCATGACCTACACGACTAGCACAAGGCCGCTTTGTTACGTAAAACTCAGCGTGACCAATCGCGTGCTTTCATCCAACCTACCCAGCAGACATAGAAAGTATTTGCATGGCATATTTTCACGAGCTGTACCACCTGATCGACCAGTATGAGAGTGCACAACTCCCCCTCCCCCTCATTTGTCATGCAAAGTGCCTAACTAAGGGCCTTGACGCTTGGCACTGTTTGCATGACAAGTTTTGGCAGCCCAAATAGAGATACAGTCCTGTCCAAATAATTTGTCATGCAAATCCTGTATTCTTGCTGACCCTGACGCTTGTATTCCTGTTCATGCAATAGAAATGAGGGGGAGGGGGAGTTGTGCACTTTCATAACCAGGCCGACAACAACATCAACGACCCGAAGGACATATGCATTGCAAAATTATCGTACTTGTACAAGAACTAGTAGGAATTGCATTACAAATTTTATTTGGCAAGAGCAAAAGTGTCATTTGTAACGCTGATGCAGGTTGGCAAAGGTATTTATCCTGCATAACTGCAATCACTACGAGTACGATACTTTTGCAGTGCATAAGACACGGAGTGGCGCGCCCTGCACCCGCCCGAGTTCCGCTACCTGTACGAGCGGAATCCGCGGGAGAGCAACCACGGCCTCTGCTTCGACGCGGGGAAAGCCCCCAAAGACTTCGCGTGCGGCTACGGCATGAGCAACGTTCGGGAAGACAAGGCCTGCATCTTGGCGTTCTGGATGTGCGCCAGGAAAAAGTACAGGGCCCGCATAAAGGACGAACCGGTGCTGGAATCGAAGATCCGAATCATGGAGGAGGAACTGGCGCGTTTTATCCTGAGTAAAAGCATCCCCATACCAGAGTCAAGATGGGGAATCGGCTAGACAAGTCCACGAAATTTGGCTGTTTTGCATGACAAATTTGGAATCGCAGCGTAGTGCTGTTTGAGGTAGTTCAGCAGCATCACAGATCTAGTATATCATTCTGATTGGCGCATTACAAATTCCAAAATACGACCAAAAAATGCTTCTCATGTGTCTCCGCATGACAAACATTTTGAGCATGCAGATTTGCATGACAACTCTGGGGTGGGGACGTTTTTACACAGGATACGTTTTGACCCCGGCTTCCGGCAAACGGTGGCGGCTGGCGAACCGAAACCAGTGGCTTCTTCTTCTGCTTCATAAAAACGATGCACGAGATCGAGATCAGAAAACGAGATCAAGGGTTGAAGCTTAAAAGAGGGAGACGAGGACAGTCTCATTGTCATTGAGTAGCCCTACAACCGGAAGTAAAAAGAAGGAGGAGCTACAACTTGTGTAGTTGCAAATAACAGTACTCGCGACGACAAGCTAAGTGGGATGAAAGATGATGAGGCGTGCTGTCGTGGAAGAGGTATTTGTGGAACATCACCTCTATTTGTTTTGCGCCTTTTTTCCCTTTCGTACAGTAGAAACACGACGAGAAACTTCTTCTACACGGAATTATTCCCCGCCGTGGTCATCAATATTTATCATCTCCCGATGTCTTGCTAGTTGTTGGAGGGACGTTCTCGATTTCTAGTTTTTGTTTCTGCCAGAATAACAATAAATAGCATTCAACACGTACTACATGTCAATATCAAAACTTCCCCATTGAAAAGAGTTGTCCTGCCCGACTGGTTTCTCATTGTATAGTATCTTTCATTTATTGTCCCCTCGTCACGATTTTTATATGTAGTGAGGTCACCGAACGGTTCTAACCAGGGAGTTTTTTTGACACCTACCCTGAAAAACGACCGGCAGTTTTCAAGCGACCGGAGGCGTTTTTTGACATAAAAAATTTATAATTATCAAGCGGACGGGGCTTTGCCATCAAACAAGCCCGGTCGAAGACTATCGATTCGCACTGGATAAAACGACGCAGGGGAGCCGGCAAAAGGGGCGCCCTTCCGAGGCGGCCACCGCCTTAGTTTCTGGCGATTTGGGGCGCCCAAAAAGGGGCGCGCAAAAAACGCGTCCAAAATCAGAACAGCGAAACAGCATGGCACGGCCGCGATTTCGGAGCATTTTGGGCGGCCGCGAAAGCGGCCGCCTTTTCGCCGGTTTCAGAGCCTGGGAAGCTTTGCAAAAAGCGCCGGCGTGAAAAATAAAAACGCGAAAAAGAAAAAGCGGCCCGCACGCGCAAAGCCAATCCGCATGCTATGGGCCCGATTTTTCTTCGCTTTTTGGGCGCCCCCCGTGGCACCCGGATCGGCCCCATAGCATGGGGGCTGGCTTTCGGAAAGGAATTTCGGAAATTTTCCAAAATTTGCGACGTTTCCCAAGTGGCCGCCATACCGTGCGGCATAACGTTACTCACGGCGGTATGGCGAGCCCATAGAACGCAAAGCCGCGGCCAAGGCTGCGGTCGGCAAAAAAACGCCCACGACCTCACTACCTCCGCCTCGGCGGCTATTATTGGTCGTCTTTTCTTTCCTCTGCTCTCGACGAGCAGTAAACTTGCCAACCAGTGGCATCCATTTGCGTTGACAACGCCCGCTGATGTCACCCCACTTTTGCTCCACGACTAAGAACTTCTGCAACAATTCTTTTTCCTGTACGAAAATCACTATTTCGCGAAACGTAAACACCTTCAAGTAGTTGTATCTTTAAAAGGCAAAAGCACTACATGCAGATATTGAGATCCTCATCCTGATCCTGTTCTGCAAGAAAAAGAGGAGACGGATCGTGAGTCATCCATCGATGGTGCCACACCCAGGCACATGCAGTGAGAAAGAAAGAAAGAAAATGATGCTGGAAACAGAAGCAGAAGATCTTCCTCACGATCCGCTTGAACTGTATTTACGTAAAATCGATCCGGGTCCGTCTGATCCAACAGTACACGAAGATAAGGAACGGCATCAAATCAAGGATCAAAATACTATAAACGATCTCAAATCAGTCATGATCAAGAAACAATCAAGAAGGATCTTCGACCTCCTCCGTCCTCGGACGATTTATGTCGTGTTTGTGATTGTGTGTCTGTAGTTTGGCTGTCTGAGAAGAAGAAGTATTTGTTCGAACATTATATTTTTTCCTTTCTTCTCCACCAGGCTCGGTAGATCGACTCACAGTATCGTGTGAAGATCCTATATTGCAACAGGCGTAGCTACGAGTTTTATTATTTCCGGTGTTTTTCATCCTAAATTCCTAAGTCTAAGGCTAAGGACAACCATCGCGACATAAATTTCACGAATATCCATCTCTTCTTGCTTCTGTAGAAATTGCACACTATGGCGAAGCCAGCTCCGAGCAAAATGAAGAAGCGCGCCGCTCCTTCCGACGCCGGGGCTATTTCCGCTACCGCCAAGCGAGTGAAGCAAGAGAGTACCGACAACAACAGCAGCACAACCACGGCTGTGCAAGACGAAGAAGACAACCACACAACTACAGCGGAGCAGACGCCCACCGCCAGCGGAAACAAGAACACGCCAAACAAGGACAATAAATCCACCGAAGAGACGAAGGACAATAAATCGGAGAAGAAAAAGTCTGGTTTTCTATATGAATTGAACTTAAAGTACAATGAGCTGCAGAACAGCAAAAAGCCGCGCAACACGGAGCGCCTCGTGACGGACATGATAAAGATGGTGGAGAAAAAGTCCAACATGCCCAAGATCCAGCTGGGCACCAGCAGCGACGGCAGCCGGTGCCTGCAGGCCATGTTGAAGCACGGCACCCGGAACCAACGGACCAAAATTCTGGACTTTTTTGTCAACGAGATCCCGGACCTGATCTGCGGCCCCAGCGCGGGAGGAATGCTGGTCGAGAAGATTTTGCGGTACTGTCCGAAGGTCGAAACCGGAGACAACAGTGCTGATAGTACAACAACGAACAAAAATGCATCCTTTTCCAAGCCGCAGCCGATGTCTTTAACCGCGAAAAAGGAGCAGGAGAAGATCATCGAGAAGATTTTGAAGCCTATCATATGTAAAAACGTCCCCACGCCATAGTTGTAATGCAAGAACGCAGGCGGCAAATGTTTCTCATGCGGAGACCCTTGAGAAGCAATTCCCAATCGTGTTTTGAAATTTGTAATGCTCCAATCAGCATAGTAGGTCAGATTTGTGATGCTTCTGAACGAGCTAAACAGCACTACACTACGAGGCCAAACTTGTCATGCGCAGCAACCTAAGTTCGTAGATTTGTCTAGCAGATTTCCCATGTTGACTATGGGGTGTGGACGTTTTTACTCAGGATAAAGCCGTTATTGGACCTGAACGAGAACAAGTTCTCCAAACTCTTCTTCCACAAATTCGGCTGCAAGTGCTTTTCCAACCTGTACAACTGCGCGTTTCTGAACCAGAAGACGAAAAACCTGTTACTCAACAAGGTTCTCGTCCCGCGCCAGATCTCGCTGCTGCAGATGAACAAGGAAACCTACAACTGCAACGCGAAGCTGAGCACGCAGGTGACGGCGATGGAAACGGAGGTTCTGAAGCAACATTTGGTACCCCATTTGTCCGAACTCGTGGATAAGTGCACAGACAAGGAACTCTGGGACCAGCCGATCACCCACGGCATTCTCGCCCTCTTCCTGCAGGTTCTACTGCTGGTGGGGGAGAAAGAACTGGAACAAAAAGATGACAAAGCAGGAGATCAAGAACAGAATCAAAAATACGCTATGCTCCGGCAATTTATCGATTCCGAGCGTTTCCCGATCGACGCCGTGCCACATTTACTGCAGACGAAGTTCGGCAGCGAGGCCCTGTGCAAGATGCTGGGCTTCTACTCCGCGAAACAGAAGAAGCAGGTTTTGAAATTATTCAAGGGCAAATTCAAGGACATGGCACAAAACAACGTGTGCTACCTGATCGTGCTGCGACTGTTACTGACTCTGGACGACACGGTTTTGGCGCAAAAGCAGATTCTCGCCGAGATCCTCACAAATGGCGGTGGTGGAGAAAAATCTTCCACTTCAACGGACGACGTGTCTCTTGCCTCCCTGCTGCAGGACAACAACTACGTGAAAAAGATCCTCTACGCCTGCGTTTTGCCCGCGACAACTCTACGCTTCAGTCCATACGAGATGGAACATTGCATCAGCCTGCCCGCTATGGATTGCACAAATGTCTGGGTCTGGAAGATTCTGAGACTTGTCATGCATGTTTTGCATGACCCATATGATCTGTAATGGAGTACGTAGCATGACACATTCCGTGAGATCACTATCATGCCTATCCTGCATGACAAACTGCCTCTCAACTTGATCAAAAGTGGACAGCATTTGGTAATCATGCAACACAGATTTTTGCATGATTCTGATTTAGCATGACAAGTTCCAACCTTCCAGACCCAGACACTTTTGCAATCCATACCCGCCCCCAGCTCGTTGAAGGATCCGGAGAAGCGCAGGCTGGAGTTGAAGAAGTACGCCGCACCACTGCTACAAAAAACGATCGAGCAGTGCGGCGGCTACTCCAACGCGCTGCAGCACCGCATTTTGGCGGACATTGCGGGGTGTTTTTTGAGGGAAAACGAGGACGAGTTATGCAAGAAGTTGTTCTCCGAGGAAGAATCCCAGGTGAAATCCTTGCTGATGGACAGCTCGGCGGGGCTACCGATTTTGTTAGCGCTGCTGAAGGAGTCCAAGGTGCTGGCGGAAGCACTCTACGCCTATGTCGAGGACCAGGGAGAAGGGTTCTTCAAGGAAATGGTACGACTGTTTATAAAAAATTTTAGTACGTAGACGTGTTTGAATTATTAGAAGAACTGGCGCTCTTGTTGTTCAAGAGCTTCAGTCTTGTTTATTGACTTTGAGAAACGACGACGACCCGAGGCAGAGGACAGCGATCATGATAAAAAAGCAAAACGCAAAAATCTTCACCAAAAAATTATCAGGTTCTTTCGCCGCGAGTGTACCTGCTCATTGAAGCGTACAAAACCAGCCAGAACGAGCTTTTGCGAGCAGCGGCCGTTGCCCTCAAGAAGCCGATACAAAATGCGGAGAAGGAGGGGAAAAAGGTCAAGGGCGCGAAGATCTTGCTGGAAGTTGTGGAGGGGGGGCAGAAATGATGAAGAGCTTCTTGAGTTGTTTTGATGCAATTTTTATTCACTCATCAGGCAGTATCGCCGGCTGTGGTTTTCCACAACCGCCAAACAGGAAAAGGACATGAATGTAAAAGAATGGAAACTGCAGATTGACACCGAATAAATTGCTTCTCAAAGCCAAGCTTTATAATAGAGTATTTTATAGGCAAGGGAGTGAAACTTCGAAGGGAGTCAAGGGAGCCAAGGGAGGAAGATAAAACTTGTACAAATTGCCTCCCCTAAAATCATCGCAAAAATCCATGCTATGGGCGCATTTACCGGCCACCGGTTTGGGCCCTGCTGCCCCCCCCGCTGCGGCCCCAGTTTTGGCCGCGTTTAGGCTTTGGCTCGCTGCCGAAGGTCCTGGCCTCTTGAAGAAGGTGAGGGCTTCTAGAGTAGCCCCCGTAAACAGAAGTCGCCGGGGCGGCCTGGCCTCTGCCTGGCAACATAGAGCGTGGAGCCGAAGGACCGCGTAAACTGTTGCCGTGGCCATGTCAAGTTTCCGCTGTCCAGGGGAAGTTGAGGCAGCCACCTCAGCAATTTGCTTATCGAGATCTTTCGCGCGAGGTTCTGCGTGACCAGATTCAACGTCATGCCGAGCAGAGAATACGAATGAAGTGGAAATGTTGCAGCGGCCACTTCGACTTTCTTCAATCGGGAAAGAGTTGCAGCGGCCGTCGGAGCGCGCCGCAAGTGTGAGGCCCACACGCGTAGCATATGCAGCCTGCTTCGCATTGATGCTTCGCAACATTCCCACATGTGGGCGTATGTCCTACATGTTGCACGTGCCTCGCCGCGCGCGCGCGCAGCGCGCGGCCCGAAAAATTTTTGTGGTGTGCGCACACATGTCGACTCGCGCGCGCGCAGCGCGCGCCGCGAAAAATTTTTGCTATATGGCCATCGCATTGGCGCGCGCGACTGCTTTTTTAACTTACTCCCTTGACTCCCTTGAAAAGTTGCGCTGTACTCCCTTGGCTGGCGCCAGACACTAATAAACCTATTATAATTCCGAAATGCATTCAGTATTTTATCGCGTATCTTTCTACAAGGACATCTTCGTTCGTGCTGTTGTGGCGCGCAAGAAGACGTTGTAAAAATGTTGTTGATGAAGTAGCCGCAACATAACTACGAATATGCGTAAGTACTACGTGTTCCTCGTTCTGCGCAGACATTGAGGCAATTAGCCGCGGCCAAGCGGTCGTGCAATCGTTGACTTTATTCGCGCTCGTCGTGCTCTCGTAATCATACTCTCTTCTCGACCTCGTCCCGCATACCTTCGTACAGCACGCAAAATGAGAGATGGAGTAGAGGTGCCCAAAGTAGAAAACCAAAAGCAAAACGCACCTTTTTCGTCCGCTATAGAAACCGACATGTCATCGACATTGTGTGCATTTGTTGTAGTACCAACGTTCATCAGTTGTACTACTGACAAAAATTGACGAAAATCACCAGGCTACGAGTTCAATTCCACCCACATCTACCCCAACAAGATCTACAGCTACACCTCTTTCCCATATAGTTGTGCAACGCCACTTTGCTACCCTTTTGCACGAAAGAAGAATATACTTTTCCAGCATTTCGTCCTTTATCAAGAACAACAACAAGATGCAATACCTTTTTTCCTCCTCTTCCTCGCGAGCAGCTAGAGCCCCCGTAAGAACAAACTACCGCACGTTGCTAGCGTCTAATTCTGAAAACAGTAGCCTCGAAGCAGGACCTCAAATACTGTCGCCGAAAAAACTGAAGCAGAGCTACCACGAGCAGCTGGAACGCGAGCGGTCGGAGTGGTTCCTGAAATTGTACGGCTACCTGCTCTACGTGCTGTTTATCTGTTTTTTCGCATTCACCGGAATCAAACGCGTTTTGGACGACAATAAGGTCACGCCGCTGAAGGAGTTGTGATTTTTAACTCTATCTACGACGGACGAGTGGGACGGCGACGGGGCGTCGACCCTCTTTATTCCTTGTCGCATCCAAGTCGAGAAATCGAAGAAAAACAAAAATCAAAATGTGGTCCTTGTTTTTCGGTAACGGGAACACGAGTTCTGACGACGAGGGTCGGGACGACCACGCGACGTCCTCTTCCCGACGCAACAGACGTAGGTTCCAGAACGATCGTGAGACGAAGCAGATGGTGCAGCTCCCCGGAACCAGCTACGCGTGCTTCTTCGAGCACATCGACTGGCGGCGGAACCAGGGCGAGCTGGTACTGCAGTTTTGTGTGGAGGGCGACCAGGTGATCAACACAACAACTCCTACCACGACCTCATCGAACAGCGCTCTGTCATCCTTAATCGGCCAGCCGGGGTCGCAGGCGCGGGTTTTGGGCCCCCTGCACGAGCGGGCCCCGGTGCACTTTCTGCAGACCAAGCTGGTTCGCACGAAGCTGGGACGGGTGACTTCGGAGGAAGAAATGTTTCGGATGAAGTTGTGGCAAGGCGGGAGACAGGGTGGCGACGGCGAGGATGGTAGTACAACTGGTAGAGAGGACGGAAATGAAATGAATGCTGGTCTGGAGCAGGGCTATCAGGAAGACGATCTTCGAGATCCAAGTAGTACAAAGATGACCGGAAGTCGAACCACTCCAGAACCAGTACCCCGAGCAGCAGGCGGACTTCTACAAGGTGCAGGTCCTACACCAGCTGCACAACGAAGTTCTTCATCACCGACAAATAAGAATAACGGTACCTCTCCAACTTCAGGCGGTGGTCGTAAAAATCTGTCGAAGATGCGGGAGATTCTGGAGGGCACGCTCGTTTTCCGCATTTCCGAGGAGGATGTCAAAAAGGAGCTCACCACCACCGCCGGCAGCTACTTTTTCGAGTTTGGCCCCGGCTGGACGGTGCTGAACCTAGACGGGTATCTGAGTGTCTTAGGCTGTACGAGTTCTGCGGCTACAAGACGGAACAGCTCCGGATCGAAGGGGACGGTGGGCTCATTGGCTGCGCAACAGATTACGAGCGCGGAATTCGGAAATAATTATACCGGTAGTTCTAACCAAGGTCGTCGTGTGGCCAGTACAACGACTACGCCAAGCAATAATCCCTGGAGTAGTTTCTCGCCGGGAGCGGGAGCTCCGACTGCAGATGGAAAGTCCACAGCAAGAACCGCAGGAGCGGGCCGTGCTTCATCAACAGGGGCAGCTCCTGCATCTACTTCTTTTTCTCTATCTAGAAGAGCGACACCAACGACGGCAGCCAGCACAGTCGTGGATCAACAACTTCCACATGGTGGGACGACGACGAGTACTTCTAGCACGAGAGGACGGACGGCATCAAGGGGAACTACAACCCTGGGCCTGATACCTCCTTCCTCGTCGCCAGACGATGCGCTGAGCTCGTCTGTGAACCCAGATGAATATTACCAGTACAATTGCTCCCCGGGCGACCAAAGCCCGCAACGACAAGTCAATGCCAGCGCACTGCCATCAACAACATCAAGATCGTCAGATTACTATTCATCTTCCGGCGAACAGGTCAACTTGCGGTCCTCTGGAGGTGAAGCCAGCAGCGCCGGGGGCACGAGTGATCTGGCCGCAAACGTGCGCCAGCGATCTACTTCCGGAGCAGGGTTCTTGCAGCCGATCGACTCGCTTTCCGTGCCCCTCGGTGGAGCTTTACTGGAAAGAACAAATGCGACGGGAGGTAGTGCGACATCAAGCCTTTCAAAAAACCCAGACCAGCACGACCGAGGAGCGTATCAACAAGCGCAGCTGCGGGTCCTGGAGTGTTTCAAGGACGAAAATTCGCTACGCGTGCTGTGCCACTTCCGAAATATACCTGAGCAAGACGCTGCCGCCTTGCGTTTTGCGGTGACTCTCTGTTCCTACGATGCGGGTGTCGTTGGAAACCTGCGGAAAATACTTTCGAAGCAGCGAGGTGGACATCAAGCGCGAACTCAAACTACCTCGTTGGCGGAGGAAGCGGCTTTTTTTTCGGAGGAGCTGGCCCGGGAACCGGTCAAGGAAAGCTTTCCGGTCAAATACTTCCGCTTGCATCAGATGATGGGAGAAGTAGAGCCTACTTTTAATATGCAAGATTTTCAAGGTTTCGAAGCAAGCACAGGAACGACACCCTCGAGAACGTTCATGCAAAGAAGGGACGTCGATGAAGTACTAGACAAGGTGCAACAAGAACTACAAACTCCTCCCCGTTCGTCCTACCTCGCCCACCTGGCCTTCGAGGGCATCGGGGAGCTGCTAAAGCTGCAGAAAGCGAAGGCGCGCCACAGACGCCGGGTCCAAATCCAGTCGCAGGGGATCAAAGAAGCGCGGGAAATCTTGAACCTTGGAAATACCAGTCGACAAGGCCCGCCGTCGGCTTTGACCACGGCAGAGGCTTTGCAGCTGGAGAATGCAACCCAATATTCAGAAGACGACGTCGACGCCCACAAAATGAACAATCTCAATACGCATCATAACCGAGCGACGTCGACCACGCCGGCCACGACGAAGCAAAACTTCTTCGACACATTGTTTCTGAAAATCAGCGGCACTGCGCTCAACGGCCTCCAGTTCCCCTTGCACATCCCGCTGGCGGCTTTTCTCATCGAGGAACAGATTTTTCCGGATTTGCCGACTCTGAGGACGCCGAACACGAACAACAACGGAGATCGAAATAAACTCTTCCTCCAGCCGCGGGTTCTGAATTTCGACGAAGCAGATCAAGGTGCAATAACCTGTGCACCGGTTGATGTAGGTCCTCAACCAACGCTTTGCTCTCCGAGAAGCAACCTGTCATCGAATACGAATTATTTGAAAGGACAGCCTGCAGAATCTTTATCTTCGAAAAGAACCAACACCGCCGCCACACAGTGTGTGACCTGTTTGGCGGAAAAATCCGACCTGGCCACGTTCGTCCACGGTTCGACCGGACACACGGTCTGTTGCTACGCCTGCGCGAACAAAATCTACTACAGCCGCCAACCGCTGTGCCCCATCTGCCGGGACCCGATTCAGGCGGTAATACAAACGTTTGGCGCGGCCAGATAGAAAGACTTGAATAGTGTAGTAGAAGTTTCTGTTTGTTGTATAATGTTGGGGAAATAATTCTTGGGAAACAGAAAATTTCGAGCTCGTAGTGTATGTGTAACTGCAGCTTATTTTCGCTGAGCTCCTCTTTTCCGCAGACGAGGCTCTACTTCAATTGAAGCGTCTTTGCAAGAACACGGTACTACAGAAGTAGGACTACACTGTATGATAGGTTCAGCTACCACTACCTGGAGGAAAACGATTTTGGATGACCGACTTCAAGCTGCTATTCTTTTCGATAACCGACCATTTGGAGCGGCTATTCTTTGCTTGAGTGCTTTGTTTACAATATTTTGCTTCGTGTACAATATGAACACTTCGTTCTTTGCACTTTGAAAATGGGCGCGCGAAAGTACACAATATGACTTTTCCCGCACTAGTACAGGGCCGAGCGGAACAAATCTTTCGAGAAATGCGACAGTGTGTTCGTCACGCACCACGACCAAATAATTTATCAACCATGGTTGTCTTCACAAACGATATCAACGAACAAGTATCAGCACTGTGAGCTTGAACACGAAGATGCTGATGCAGTACTATTTGTATTTGTTTCTGTTGTTACCTCTTACGAGGTCGAGGACTTCTTCTTCACAAGAGGTACCATAGTACTGCGAGATGATAACAAGCAGACGGATGTAGCTCATTGAGGCGGTGTCACTGTCAACTCGAGTCGCGAGCAGGAGGAGGAAATCCAAATTATAAAGGAATTTACAGGTCCACAAAAGAACCCTAACCCATAAACTCTTGTGACGAGGCATCACTGACTGTAAACCACAATCTTCTCGGTCCCCACGCGGGGATGATGATAATGTGGTGATCCATTTTGTTGTTTTTCCTGACCCTGAGCTTTTTACCCTAGTATTTTCATTTTTATTTTGCACCGCATGGGCATACGCATACCGTTAGTACCTCCACCGTTTCACATACAAAGCTGTCGCTAAGTGGAGGTCGTTTTACTTTTGTAACCCGCCGCGCTTCCGCTTCCGCTCAGTGTACATGTAACTATATTTCCCGCTTGCACTGTAGGTGTGTATTCATCGTCGAATAGCGGTCTTTTTCTACCCAAAAGAAAGTTTCGTTTTTTTCTTGTTGTGGCCGGCGCAAAGAAGGAAAGCAAAAGGAAGAAGTTATCATGCCTATAATGCCCGACGATCGGACTAAAGCCGTGCCTAGAAGAGGCAAGATAAAAGGACCGTGAGAGGAGCTCTATCTGTATTTTTGGACAATAAAAATCAAGGTAAAAACCAAAAAGATCATCTATACGCTGCGAATAAATTATAGCTCCGCTCAATAATCATCGCACAAGCGCTGGAACAACGATTTATACAGATCATGGAAGCCGAGCTTGCTCGGCACGCCTCATCCGCTGCAGAAGCGGAGCGTGAGGCGCTGAACTACGACGAGCGAGGGGACTACACCCGGGCCGTACACCACTGGGACCTGTCCCTGCAGCATCTGTCCCTCGCAGAAGCTACCGCGGTGAGCTCCAACCACGCCGATGTCGATGCGATTCGGCAGCACCAGCGCGAGGTGCGGTCGCGGATTGACCACCTGAACTCCCTGCCCCCGGGGGTGCCCCCCGTCCCCGCCAAGGACATGGTGGGTGGATTGCAGCTGACCAGCGTGGCGTATAATCTGGAAACGGCGTCAACAGCCTCGAGCAGTGGGACGGGCGGGGACAAGAAGGTACTTGTGTACTTTAGGGTAAGTACAGATGAGTTGCTTGTCTCTGCTGTATTTAAACAGCACAAACAGAAACACATCGTACTAAAACAGAAGACCTTCACCTTGGCGAGTCGTCCTCGCCGCTTTTCTTCTTATGCAGGTTCGTTTTACGGTTGTTGTATTGATGGTATTCGTAACCGTAAGAATAACCCGATCTTCTTTTAATATCACCATTTTTACCCTATTGTACAAATAAAGGTGATCGGTACAAAAGCTGGCGCGGCGCTCGTCGGTGCCACGGCGGGTCTGGTCCTCCTGGGCCCCATATCGGCGGTGGCTCTGGGCGGTGCGGCGGTTTACGCCTGCACGCGAAAAGACAAGGTGGGCGACGCGGCCAAGACCATCGGCAAAGCGACGTCCACCACCATTAACAAGGCCGTGTCGGTCGATCAGAAGCACCAGATCTCGACCCGCGCCGCCGAGATAGGCAAGAAGACCGCCTCGGAGGCGATGCGGCTGGGCAAGCAGGCGGCCGAAAGTGACACGGGCAAAGCAGTAGCGCGAAACACGGTCAGTGGGGCGAATGCTGTGTCCAAGTGGTACAACAAAAACTTCGGAGCCGGGGCCAGCTCGTCGTCGAGCAGCAGTGGTGCTGGTGCTCCTGGAAGTAGTTCGAACGACGGTGGATTCCCGCAGGCAAGAAATACCATGTAGAAAACAGTTGGGATCGATTTGGTATATGTACTACCGAAAATGCGGAGATGACCGTAAGTTGTAGGAAGTAGATCATTGTACTTGATGAATGATGTTGTGCGCTCGTGGGCCACGATTTATTGGAAATGAATCATCGTCGATTCGACGATTGAATGAAACTAACTACAACATGAACATTTTGAGTCGTCTACTGAAGCAATCCACTCAACATCATGCGCTATCAACATTCTGCTGCGACTGAAAACTTCTGCCAAATAAAACTACTACGGCACGACAGAGGGTGGACAGGTTCTTGCAAACATGGCTCGGTATTCTCTCCCAAGATGAGCCAGGAGCAAAACCACAGTTGGTTGCCGATAAGGATATAAGAATCCGCAACCAGCCCACCACACTTGTTGCCTGCAGAAACCAATGTAGAAAACAAGGTAGTCAAAGCAGATGCAGATCCAGATTGGAAGACGTCACCTGGGTCGATATTATTTCCTAAAAATGTTGACACCTCCGCAACATAGTTAGAAATTGAAACTGTACACGGGAACAGGACATTTACAATGAAACTCAGCCACCGCACCCTCGTGCTTCTCGCTCATGGAGAAAGTCCTGTCTTGCCGGGACGTTCTCAACGATTGGCGGTGCTGTTTGTTGCATTGCTCTTGTTTTTGTTCTTTTTGTTCCCGGGTCACTTAGAAGTGAAAGGAAACCGGTCGCATCTGTGCTTCTTATTTCGAAGGAAAGGTGTAGTGCTGGCGCTGTACCAGAGAGAGCGAAAGACTTTTCAGCTTCTGGAGGCCTTCTGAAAGTCACAGGAGATTCTGCTCGTCAGTAGTTTTATTGGCGACAAGGCCCGCATGCAGTTTTTTCCCTCTTTACACAAGAGCGGACAAAGGTTTTCGTCGTGAAGGTAAAACTCTCTGCTTGTGCACTAAATAGACACGACCTCGTGGTTCATATCGCGCTCATTGCATATACGGAACAAGAGGAACTTTCGACAAGATGGGTTGTTGTTCGTGCAATGGCTACGTGACTTCGTTCACGGAGTTCATCGAGACCCTGAAGTTCCAGCCGGCGAGCAGCAAAAAGGACGCGAAGACCCGGTTTAAGGAATACCTCTCTTTCTCCTGGAGCAAGGATGAGAACGCGCTCGCATACGAATTCGGTATGGCCACGATTTTTTGGATGCAGGTGGTCTACCAGGTCTTTGTGGGCATCGCGGTGCTGGCGCTCTTCGGCGGGCATTTAGTTGGACACGTTTTGGGACAGGTACTTATAATTCTGAAAAGAAAGCAATAGCAAAAATCCTGAATTACTACAACGTGCAACGATCCTCATTTTCTTTCTTCGAAGTTACGAATATCAGAACCAAGAGAGCACAGGAGGACGCATGATGACCACAAAGAACGCGGAATACATCATAATCCAGGTAGTCGCCACCGTTCTCCTCGGCCTTTTCTTCACCCACCTCTTCTGGTACGCCATCGTGAAAGAGAATTGTTGTTGCCTCCCGTGCTGCGTCGCCTTCTTGGGTGTCCTTTATTACCTCGGCCTCCTCATGTCGGTGGGGGCGCTGACCGCGTTAATGCTAGGTTACACGGCCGCGAAAAGCCAGATTGTGATCGGCACGGCCGTGGTCGATTGCCTGCTCGCGGGGTATGGATTGCAAATATCTCTGGGTCTGGAAGCTTGTAATGCTAAAAGTGCATGGTAGAGGCACTGCAATACGCAGTTATGCATGACAAATTTTTTGGCTCCCATGTCTTACGTATTCCGCATCGGAAACTTATTGCGTTTTTGCATGACAGGTAAGAAGGATGAAATGAAATTTTGCATGAAAAGTAATATCCACGTATTTTTCGCGTGGTTGCTCATGGTGGAGCCGGCGCCTGTACCCTTGAGCAACCAACTAAGACGCGGAAAATAGCGAGCACTCTACCTCCGGTTTTCTCGACTAGCTACGACACTAGGTTTTCCTCTTCCCCTCCCGCTGCCAGTTTCCCTTGTTGTTTTCTACAGCCCGGCTGTCTGTTTTGTATGTTGTTCAGGGTTACTGGCACTTTTGTATGCGAGGGCTCCTGCCTTCTGGGAATGAAAACTTGGCTTGCGCCGCTGTTGCGCGTCGTAGTGGTCTCTACTTGGCATGACATGCATTCACTTGCCACTTCTTAGGGTGGCAGAGAAAACCATCGAGTTAGAGACGGTACAGGCAGAAGTGGATTGACCGGTCTAGTGATAGAAATTTTGTGTAGCGCTTTAGATTTTTTATGGGCTTACCGTTCAGGGTTACAACTAAATTCCACCCTGGCTTCACCTTGTGTAGCAGACTGGCCTAGTTTGTCATGCTTTTTGTGGTCTTTGGTTTGGTCATGATGTTCTCGTTTGTCCATCCGGGTTCCTGCTTGCCCGTTTTTTCACCAGAGTTTCACTCTCTACATATATTTACTTGCTCGGCCATTTGCATGCACGTCCTTGCTTGATTCTTCATGCGCGCGCTCCCGCGTTCAGGACATTTTACTCTGCTACGCATAGGTGTGTCCACTTTTTAGGGTGTTTCTTTCGTAAGTGGGGCTGTGTCTTAGTATCTCGCTTCTCACTTTTCTACCTTTCTTTTTTCTCCCTCGGTGCTAGTTGATGGCGTTGCGCAGAACTATTTCTACTTGGGCACCCACACATCTTCCGTCGCAGCCGTCCCAGTAGATGCTGTGGTTGTTCTTCGGTAGAAATCGCACTGCCCAATAAATTCCGCTAGAGTTTACCGGGTATGCGGCTACTGTTTGTCGAAATAATTTACATGGGGACGCCCTGCCCTTAGCCTTCCAACATGACAGGTAAGAAGGCCTACTTTTCGTGCCTAGGAAACACAGATGCGCGAGTCATGCCAGACAAGCATGACAAACTTGCATTCTTCCAGACCCAGACACTTTTGCATTTGATACGGGGTACTCCATTCCCATGGCCCACGCCTGCTTCGGGATGTACTCCGAACGAAAAGCCGACGTATCCTGTGCAAAAGTATCATACTCGTTGTAGTCATTGCATTTATGCATTACAAATCTCTTTCTCAAGGTGAATCAGCATTACAAATTCAATTTGTAATGCTGAGCTAATTTGTAATGCAATTTATACTAGAGCGATGCTTTTGCAGTTCATACGACGCCGCCGGAGACAAGCTGTTGCCGAAGTAGTAAGAAGGTTGTCGTTGTCATGTATTTTTGCTCGCACTACTAGTTTCATTTTCTCAGCCTTCGATGTTTGCTGTATGATGAAGAAGAAGTTAAAACAAAACGCACATATACACCTGTGCGGTAGCGGTTCGAATTCTTTTCCTTATTTTTTCCAAAATATACTGACCCAGGGTCCCGGTCAGCGTTTCACATTTCGACCAGAGGTATCAGGAATAAGAATCGAAAGATTTACTGAAGCGCAAACAATGACAAAACTTGCGTGTTACAGAGGCCGTTTATGTGCAGCTTCGTATCAAGAATGGTGCCGAAGGTTGTTGGTCTCTCAGCATCAGCAAAATGTCGCCGCTTCGATCTATCTTGGTATTTCTCTCCGTGGCTTTTCCAGAACCGGATCCACTACCTAGAAAAACAAAAAAACTTATTGTGCCGCTTGCCATCGTACGCTCAGTTCTTGTACGGAGAAAAGAAGTGAAATACAGATACATGAATTGTATTGACAACTCTCTTATGGCATGCCCATTCGATTCAGCTCGTGCTCGTTGTTGAATCGCGAAAACTAATTCCCGCAGATCCATTTATCGTCGATGCATTGGTATCGCTTCCTGTCAAGAACAAGGACAAAGTGCCTGCCCTTGTAACGCCATCTTTTCTTGTTTATATATTAGCCTTCGCTCCCGTTGTCACCCCTTTCCCTTTGGCCATGGTATGCCCATGCATTAGTTTGAGTTTCTTAACTACGGATGGTCCCCTGGGTCCCCGAAAGTAGACGAGTATCGTAGTACAGGTCTTTTTCCTTCAAATTTACGTATGGTAGAAGTGATATGCGAACCTATTTGAAGTCCGAAGTGCCGCATTTATCCTCAGTAGAAGTAACATGCCGCATTCATCCTCAGAGACCGCCTCCACTACGCCCTTGATTTGAACCCCTCTACTTATTTGTACCAGCAACCACAGCCTGATATGCAAGAAGTCATAGAATTTCTCATGGCTTCTCTGCACGACGAGTATGGACCGCCCTGCATGCTGCCATGACGCGGCCACGGTGCCCCGAGCTGGATAAAAAAAGGCTGACGCAAGTGGTGGAGGTATTCCATCATGCCTACACCTGTGTCTGGAACGAGGACAGTGCTTCCGGCTCTGTTTCATCAACATCAACAGTCGCTGCTCAGGTTGTCAAAAAGCTTGTGCAGGACTGCGCTGTGGCACGCTGGATGTCCGCGTGTAGGGTTCTGCTCTGCACTGAGAAAGCCACATGCGAAAGCAGCGTCAAGCGCGAACCGGATCTGTGCCTTTTCACTTTTGCCCAGGACGAAGACGGACACACTGGTCCGCCGAAGAACACGGGAATAAATTATGGTGGCAATGTTGCAGTGAGGGCGCTACACCCGCTGGAAAATCTGCTATTTAGCCTCCGCACTGCCTCGCGCAAGACACGGCGGGCAACGGTGCGCAAGTGGATCCTGCTGCAGGTTTCGGACTACCTCAAAGGCAGACTCACAAAGGAGGACGAGGTACGAAACATCATCTCTAGCGCAACCAATTCCGAGCGGATAGAGCAAGACCGGCAAGAATGCTGGGCGATCCTGGAAAAGGTAACGCCGAAATGGCCCCTGCCGCACTTTGTGCTGGCTGCGTTGTGGAGAGCTATGAATCTGGCGAAGGGGCAGTGGGTGTGGCAGGGGCTGAAACTCACCGCGCCGGAGTTTTTTCTTCGCAACTACCTTCCGTTTCTCTTCGATGAGGGGCGTAGTGCAACGTCGCAATTATCGGGCTGCACGGACGATGCAAATAATCATCTTCATGAAGCGTATGCAGAGGATCGTGGTGTGAACGTTGCAAGCGACGGGTTCTTGTTTCCTGACGTGCGGCTGCTTTTCGACCTGAAGAAGAGTCTGACGAACAAAGGCAACGCCGCTCCAGCTTGCGCACTCTGGTCGAGCTTTTCCGCATTGGCTACGCAAGACCGCTGCCCTTCGGATCTACTGCTGACCGTCATCCAGCGGCGCGTCTATTCAATACTAGATGCGCCTCCAGGCGACCAGAAGAATGACCAGAAGAACTTTTACCCAGAGGTTTGCTTCTCGATCCTGTCGCAGCTGGTTCTGGCTATCACCACCCAGCTTTCGCTGCGGATGGAATTGTCTCAGCACCTCCAGCGAGTGGGGGTGGATATCTGCTTCGAGCACACGGAAGCCTTGCTGGTGGAGCTGTACGAAAGGTATGCAATGTGGAGAAAGTTGTACATGAGTAAAACAGGCCGAAAACAACTCTCCACGACAGGAGCACCCGAGCTGCATGTTGAAGAGTTGTTGGAGCTTCGGTTATTTCCGCCCTTCTTCGGCGACGATGAGGCGAATTTTCATGGTTGCGCCGAGGCCCTCGCACTGCAAGACCAAATGCCTGACGATGATGAAGATGCATCAAGTGGGGACGGGGACGAGGATATGATGGGCCAAAATGAGAATGAAGGGCCACGACCGGATGATGAAATAGTAAACGTCCCCACGCCGCCCCCAGCCCCACGAAATAAGCCCCACCAGCCTTTTGTCACCCCGCTCCGCCTGTTACAGCTCTTCGCCTACCCACTGCTGACCGCCAAGCCTGTTGGGAAGAATAAGCCGTTCGACGTCTCCCTCAGGGAAAAGCTAACGAAGCAGTTGGTTAAAGTAGCGCGAGTTATCGCTTGGTGGTGGCGAAAGGAGTCTTCAGGATCTAATGTGAACAATCATCATCAAGAAATAAACGGCACAACAAGCCTTTTCTCCTTCGTCCAGACCTTGTTCGAGTTCTTTTTCGACTTTAAGGGCATCCAAACCGTGGATGAAGGGCGGAGATTGCTTCCCGCTGCGGCAATCACTTCGATGGCGAACACCAGTGCGGCGGCCGAGGAAGTGGATTCATCTCGGGACAAGACCTCGTCGACCAACTGTTCCGATCCTGTTCTCGAGGAAGAAGGTCTAAAGTGGTGCTGCCGGTTTCTGCGCATACTGAAGCGAGAATGCATCGAGCTGAAAAAAAGAAATCCGCTTGATAGTGGGTCTTCATCTTCCTTCGCACAGCAGCTTCAAAATAAACATAGGCAGCGACTCACGCTGCAGGGAAAACAGATGCAACTTGAGCGCCACACATGGGACCCTCTGGCAACGGATTTCCTCCGTGCCCAGCTCCTCAAGCTGCACCTGGATGTACGGGGTGGCTTTCTCCCGGGCCCGTGCTGCGCCCAGGTCGTCTTGTCCATGATCGCAAACGCGGGAGGGCTTGCAGCCCTACGGTCCGCATTAGCGGAGTCCGTGAATGAGGAGGAGGAGGAGGAGGAAGTCGACAGTCATGCCGTAGTTCCGCTAACGACAAAGGACCAGCTTGGTACAGCATTGTCCGCGTTGCTAGCAAGGCACGGCATGCGCAGGTTCTACCCGGGGGTGCGGCAAAATGAAAACGGCTCGTCACAGCTCACTGTGTTCGCGGACGACGAGGTAGGAGATGCGGCGCGGAAAAGTTGTAACGATAATTTATTTGCATCTTCCCTTGATGACGAAGAAGAGTTAGCGCATATTAGTGCCAGCACCTCTACTATCGCTTCAGACGGTATGGAGTTCCTGACTGTGAGGGAGAAGTCTGAGGACGTAAAATTTCTCCAAGCGGTTCGGGATGCTTTTTTGTCATGTGGTTTTGGGAATAAATTTGACAACGGAGAGCACCAAGCCCAAAAGAACGTAATAACCACGGAGAACTTCAGCAATTTGCTGCGCAAATCGCTGTTTCACAGTCCGGATTTCGACAGTCTACGGCACGACTTCGTCGACCAGCATCCTGCGCTGCTAGAAAGAAAATTTTTGGACATGGCGGGACAAGGGCTAGGTGGTCCTGTCCGGGGAGAGCACGAAGAGCAAAGCCAAGAACCATCGGACGACGAAGGCGGAGTAGCCGTAGGCGCAGCTTCCAAAGCCGATGATTCTTTTGGAAAAATAAAATGCGGTCAAGAGCACCCGAGAAATCGTCACGCGACAGACGAGGTAGAGGACTCAGGCTCCGACTACGTCGTCGAAAGTGATGCAGCTATCAACCGAAAGACCGGCGGCGCAAATTCGATGCCGCCTTCGAGCCGCCAGGCCGTTCCTGCCGAACAAGGTGACGACTGGGACAGCATGAGTTCTCCGCCTTCTTCCCAAGGCTTTGTTTCGGATGATGAATCTCAATCCGGCAGCACTTCGACTTCCTCGTCAGAGAGCAGTCCTCGCAGCGACACAATAGAAGTGACTCGGTTTGATGAGGCTGTGGACGAGGACATGGCGGATGCGGAATTAGTATTGGTACCGAAATCGGAAGACAATCCGGATGAAAAAGAGGGCTCAACGCCGCTAGATGTTGAAGGAGAGGAATTTCAGCTGCTCTCCTCGCAGCAAGAGTCTTCTCCTCAAGGCGATGAGACGGATTTCGGCCCACAAGTCCTGGCTGGTGGTGGTACAGAAGATGATAAAGTCGCTATCGCCTCCGCCTCCGACATCAACGACCCCGTCGGAAATACTAGCGGTAGCGCCGGCGCTATCGAAACGCCATCGATAAGCGCAGAAGTTGCAGTCGACATTGAGGGGCACATTGACTACAGCAGTTTAGCTTTAGCGGCTCCTGCCTGTGTGGAAATATTGAACGAGCGGTATGAAGAAGACATCTCTACAACAAAAACCTCGAGACCTTTTCTACCCCACATGCCTTCGACGGGCGCCGAAACATGTGAAGGAGTCGAGGAGTTTCCAGCCCCGGAACATGTGTACGCGGAATGGAGATCTTGTTCGAGGACATCATCTTCTTCTACACGAGAACGAGAAGGAGCACGGCGAAACAGTGGGAAAACGAAAAATCGCTTAGACGAACAAGATCCTCCGCTGCACGACGGCATTTTTGATGATGAAGCTTCCTCGATCGCCCTGCACTCTCTGTTTGCCTCCGGAACCTTCTTCATTCCTGGACTGGTTCTGCCTGACTTGATGTCAACCTCAGGGAACTACGCAGATGTTGGCCTGGGCCGCTTCTCGTCGGCGCGGCAGAGTAGGGTATGTAGCAATGCCTGTCCCCAATACACCCCTGCTTTCCACGAAAAGATGACGAGACGCTTGGCGATTTGTTCAGAGATTCTTATACCACCAAAAGTGGAGTTCCGCTACTGTGCCTCGAGCGCAGCGTTCCAAGCTGCCGTGGAGGAGATGCGGGGCCTGTTGTTCCTTGATGATGTTGATAACCGCTCACCATGTGCAGACCCAGTTTCAACATCCTGTTGCAGCCTCTTCCTGCTGCCTCAACTCATATTCGACGGGGGGACGAAGAACGATCACCAGCACACACACCACCAAACAACCCGGGACTTCTTTCAGGATACGAAATTGGTGTGGGATTTGCTCTCCACTCATGTTGACCCGGTCGTGAGCCAGTTATGTCTCTGCTGCAACCAGAGTTCTTTCATTATCCTTCTCGACGTGGAACGGATTGCAGCTTTTTTTGGATATTCCAGCTATCGCAAAGAACTGGGAAAGTGCGCGAAGGTCCTGCGCTTGAAAGTTCTGGAAGAAAAGAATTTGTTGAAGCTTTTCTTTTCATTCAAGGTCAAGGAATGGTTTCTGTTGAAGACCTTTCTAGATTTCGAGGACCAGCTGGATTATGTTGATTACGTGGAGGATAAAGGCATTGCATCAACATCTGCGACTTCATCGACTTCTGCCTTATTTCAGAGGAAACAGAAACAGGCCGGCCGAAAAGTGGACAAAACCGTTCTCAACCTCCTGGACGTCCAAGCGCTTTTCATTCAGTACTTACTGACCGACATTGAAGATGGTCGTGATCTACGACAACATGGTACGTCGCTTACTGATGCTGACCAGCAAGAAGAGCACCAGCATGATCTTAGCGCCATGATTCAGCACTTGGAGCAGAACGCTTCGCTCGACAATGTATTGACTTCCGAGTCTGTCTGGGATCGGTCCCTGCGCCTTTCCGGAGAATCAGAACGATACTGCACACTCCGATCAACAGCAGGAGGGAGACGAACAACTACCTCTACCCCTTCCGGTAGTTCTCGCAGTAGAATTGCTGCTAACAATTATGCAGCAGCAGCTCCTCCTCCTGCTGCGCCTTCGCCCGAGCTGCTTTCTTACTGCGCCGAGCGGTGCTACGTTCTCGAGCCGCTGCTTCGCACGGTTGTCAAAAAGCTTGGGTTCGTGTTTTCAGCAACATCTGAGACGAGGCGCAGAACAAAGGAGTTTCACGAAGATCTTCAAGATGCCACATCTAGTACTACGTCGAAGACGTCGACGCCGGCTGAAAAAGTAGAACAAGAAGAGGAAAATATACTCTCGCTTTTGCTCAATTGCGGTTGTTTGAACGACTTCAACCTGCACGACTGCTACCCGGGGCTGGTCGTTGACGCTGGAGGTTCCAAAAAATCGGAGCGAAAGGTCCGAGGTCCGCCGAAGCCCATAACCGCTTTAAACAGACGGATGGCGGATGCGTTGACGCTTTTTCCTGCTGTCGCAGGGGGGTCGTCTGCTTCCAGTACAACCTCGGCTACTAGGACAGGATCAACAGTAGCAGCGGACATCACAGCCAAAAAGCGTTCTTTACTCCAGGAAGTTCTGTTCTCCGGTGCTTCGGCTAGAAGTACAGCTTTTGACTGCGAGGCGCTGTGGGAAATTTTCTCGGAAACAAGAGACGCTTTATTTCTGCCGGGCGGAATTTACTACTTCGGGGGCGGGAGACAACAGAGAGCGCACGACGAATTCTTTGAAATGGTCGTCGACGAAGAGGAAAGCATGCTATTCGGCGACGAGAACAACTTCTGCTCCGAATCGGAAAAGGAGGAAAAAAACCAAAACGCAGCGCTTAGACACGAAGATCGTGCCGGTGACGAGAACGACAACGAGTACTACGAGGTTGCTTCAACGGACGAAGACATCTTTTTTCTCTCCTGGCGTGGCACTGGAAAATCTGACGACGGCGACACGAAAATGACCATCGACGAGGAGGGTAACGCCAACGCGCTTGAGGGAAATTCGCATTCAGACCAGGTGCTTATTGATCTAAGTAGTCTTGCGATGTTTTGCATTTGCTTTTGATGTTTTCTGACAGAACTCCTTCTCCAGAACTTAATCTATGATTTTGATTTCCAGGAAGATGAACACAGCAGCATTACGTTCCTGTCTATGATAAATACGGCGACTCGTCCACAACAGGCGCAAGAACTTTCCCTCCGGAAAGCAAAAACGGACTTCCAGTTATCTGCTGACCAAAGGTCGTTTCTTCCTGCTGCTTGTGCTTCATCCAGGACGAGAAGCAATAAACGCGTCAATGTGCATCAAAGCCTTCCGATCGCCGCCTGCCGGGGCGAGATTCTCGCCCATATTGACCTACACCCGGTTTGCTGCATCATTGGCGCCACGGGCAGCGGAAAGTCCACACAACTCCCACAGTACCTTTTCGAAGAAGCGGCGGACAGGAATTTTTACGACCTGATGGACAAGAATTTGAATTCCGCGCGAGGTGCCCACGATAATCTCACATCTTCAAGCAACAGCGGCCCTGCTGTTGAATCCGAAAACAGTACCAAGAGTCGCTTTGTCAACAAGAACACGCTGCGTACTAGTCGTGCAAAAAATTATGCGAAGTCGACCAAGCTCACAAGCGAGCAGTTGTGTGTTTTACTTGTCCAACCCAGGCGCGATGGAACTCGGCAAGTGGCAGACCAAGTGCGAAAACAGCTCTTGCGGAAGGCGAAAAGAGCAGCCAGAAGAGGAGACAATGGCGTAGCTGCTACTGCTGGTACAAGTGCAGGTCCAAGGTTGATATCTCTTGAAGATCCACCGGCTCTGCCTCACAGGAGCAGGACGAGGGTAAACCTAAAAATCTCCCCAGTCACGGTGGCACACCGCGTCGGAAACGACAGTTCGGTGGTGAGTCGAAAATGGACTAACCTGCTTTTCACCACCTTCGGCTTCTTCTGGGAGGAGCTGCACCAGGTGCTCCTGTGCAACGTGCGGGAGCCGCGGCGAGAGGATACCTCCGTAACACACTCGCACAGTGAAGGCTCCGGTGATGAAGACAATGCACCTCCACCTGTATCTGTAAGGAGCTTCCTACAAGGAGAGGACGGTGCGTGTGGCTTTTCTGGCGGGAAAAGCACGCACACGCAGCAGTGCCAGTTACAGTATGAGCAAGTTGAGAACGAAAATATCGTTCATGAAAAGAAAATCCTTCCTTACACGCACATCATTCTCGACGAGATGCACGAGTCCAGCCCCGAGGCGAGTGCCGTTCTGTGGGCGTTGAAGCAACTGATGCCAAGACTGGTGAAAAGTGGCATCAAAGTCATCCTCATGTCGGCGACGATCGAGCCAAACGGCTTGTTGGACAATCTACTGCGAACAAGTTGGTGTAGTAAAAAACCTGCTTCACTTGCTGGCGCAGGAGCCGAGGAGGCACTTGCAACAACTGGCACCCCAAGAGCTGAGAGAGATGAGGAAGTGGTTGCACCTGATAGCACTGCTCAAGACGTCAACACGTGCGCGCCCGAGGTTCTTGGTTCCAACCAGGCTGATGCTCTCAAAAACGGGACGGAGGTACCAACTAGGAATAAGGAAGAGGACGCGAAAAATCATCTTGGGCCAGCGACCAGAATAGAGTTAGAGAAAAAAGACCAACATCAAATACAATTAGACTCCTCAGATTTTTTCCGAAGCGAGGCGTTGCACCAATTGGTGTTCCAGATTCCCGGTAGCCGCCCGCACGACGTGGACGTGGTGTTCCTAGACGACAAGGCGCAGCTTTTCTCCCGCTTCCCCGGTTTAAAAGACGATTTTTCGTACGAAACGCTGCTGAAAGTGTTCGCCTTTGGGGAGAAGCTGGTGGACGCGAAACTGGAGGGTGTTGCAAATTTCACCAACAGCAGCAGCTTTGCCAAGGTGAGGGAGCTCGCGGCAGACTTGCGGGCGAAGAGTCTGGAGGCGAAAGTGAAGCAATTTTCCAAGAAGGTGCAGGAGAAATTTGACGCATTCGCATCTTCTTCAAGACTAGTACAGCGGACGAGGCCAGTCGGGGAGGGCAGTTCTACTAGCCTCGAGAGTTCTACTCAGGCACTACCTCCTTCGGTCGTCGTGTCAACACCTTGCAGTACTGACAAGTTCTACCTGCCTGAGATGCTGCAAACCGGTAAAGAGCTGCAGCGGTTGGTGGCGGGGGATTCCTGGGAAGAGCAGTGCATGACGGATCTGCTCGCCACGTCTCCGATGTTCAACAACCTCGCGTCAACAACATCGTCTCGCGGACACTTATCCTCGGACGTAGGATCATCTACTTCCAACAAGACCACCAACCTCGCTGCTTCATCTACTTTCACGACCTTGTTCCAAGACGATTACGCGCAACTCGAAGAGGACTTGGAAGAGCAAAAGCTCGAGCGCCTCGTCACGGCCTCCGTGTGGCAAACGATTCTTCCGCGCATCGTGGAACACGCCATGGTGCCACTCCTTGCGAAGATGCTTCGGGAGATCGTCACAAACGCGGTGTTGCAGGGGAAACATTCCAACATTCTGGTTTTTCTCCCGGGCATGAAGGACATCAACTCTTTGGCGGGGTTGTTGCATCATGGGGAGGAATCTTCCCTCTTGCGGAAAAACCACTACAAAGTCTTCAAGCTGCACCGAGAGCTGCTCGTGTCTTCTGCCTCTTCGTCCAGGTTCGCGAAAGAACATTCTTCTGCGAGCAAAGATAAAGCCAAGCCGACATCAACATCAAACGAGTCGCTGATCGTCGCGCAGAAGAAATTTATACGACTGCGCACGGTGGAGGAGGTCGCAGCCTGGAAGAAAACACTACTCTATGCCTTAGGCGGCCCGGACGGAGATGTCGTGATGCACAGCTCGGAGTTGACCAGGAAAAACGAGTTAGATGGCTTTCGACTTGTCAACAAACGACAGCTGTTCTCCTTCAACATTCTGACAGGACAATGTACAACTCGGAGCGTAAATACGAAAAAGTCCTGTGTTCGCAGCAGCGATGAAACTAACAACAACAAAAGCACGAGCTCAATGAACCACACCAGCTGCACGGAGAAGACGCGCAGCTGTGAGGGGTTTAAAAGCCATAACGCCTCTACTACAAAACCTTCCACTCCTCCGCTCCTGACTCTGAAGTTTCAGCCTCTTCGCTGCATCTTCCTCGCGACCACCATTGCGCAGACCTCCATAACCATCCCAGATTGCGGTGTCGTTCTTGACACTGGGCTGCACAAGACGAAACAGCCCTTTAACATCCACCAGGCGGTTTCTGGTACTAGAGAGGAAGAGCAGATGAGTACTTTGAACAACAGCAGTTCGTCCACTGACACACTAACCGCGACTTCCAACGTATTATCCACCACCTGGATCACGAAGGCCACCTGCGAGCAGCGCGCCGGCCGCACGGGGCGCACGTGTGCGGGGCTGTGTGTGCGCCTGTTCCCGACGTCCCTTTGGCGGAAGGTGATTCTAACAGCTGGCAATGACGGGATCATTGGAGCCGATGAGCGAGAGACCACGAGCAGTCCTCTTGCAGACTGCGATAATGTTCGGCGAGAATTGAATGAGGCACTCAACCAGCTGTTGGCGATGGAACAAAGGGAGAACCGTCGGGCTTTGAAGAAGCTGAAGTCTGGCGATGAAACTACAGAGAGGGAGACGGCGGAGGAGGGACAACAGCTCGCGGAAGGGGAAGGAGAGTTACTGGAGGGCAAGCAAAAGCATGTTGATGTGGACATTCAAGACAATGCATGTCCACTGCTAAAGGAGAGAAAGGACGACTTTTTCGCGGCTGCCATACGAGCTGCAACATCATCGCGAAAACAAGCTCCTTCACGTCTGAAAACCATACCGCAATTGGAGTCCATTGACGAGACGGCAGTGCTTCCAGATGATGATACTGCGGTGCAAAGTCCGCCAGAATTATCGAAGCAGTTGTTGCAGCCCTTGCAGAGGCCGCCGGAGCTGCCGCTCGAAGCGATTTCGCTTCGCATGATCCTCCAGTTACATAATCTTGACGTACACGACGATCACGAGCAAGAAGTAGAGCGCGGCGATCTGTATGCCTTCGAGAAGCGCGTGCGTGCGTGCTTTCCGGGCGTTTCGTGGAGTGCCGGCGTGTTTGCGCATTTGCTGGACCGCCTTATCCGGGTTGGCTTTCTGATGAAGAAAAATACGAGAAAAATGGTAGCAAGTGAAGATGCAGACATACCTGCCTTGCTGCCGGCGCAGGAGGTGGACAGCGATGTTTTCGAAGATGACGTCCTCGTGCGGGATGAAGCAGAGCCAGTTGTTGAAAAGAAGGGCGATTTTGGCGACGAAAGCGACTCAGACGACGACTTTGTGCGGTCCCAAAAACAGGAGCCCCAGGACGAAAAGGGCGCTATCGAGACCCAACCTGGTACATCACGAGAGGCGATCGAACACGAGGTGGCTGCAAAACCCGCAAAGATGAAAGGCACTCCTACCCGCCAAACCGAAAGAACTGCTACGGAAGAGCTAGAAACTGCAGCAGGCGAAGATGAAGTCGCAGCACCGGAAAGTACAAGTCTCTCCTCGCCGACATCTTCCTCGTACAACGAGCTGGAGCCCCGGTCGTCCTCTTCACCTGCAAGAACCCATACGCCTTCAATCAAGTTCCTCGAACTGCGCGTGACTCCCTGGGTCCGTGCTCTCCCGATCGACGCGGCGCTTGCGCGGCTGGCTTTTCACGCTAACGTGTTCGGGGTGCTTCCCGATATGCTGGTTATCTTAGCTGCTCTGGAAGAGCAAAGCGAGCCTTTGCTGCGGCTCGGAGGAATTGGTGCTGGCCGCTGCTCTCCACAAGCGACCGCGGTGTGGGACGTGTTCGAGGCACTTAGCGTAGGAGGCGGCGTTCTTGCTAGTAAAAATGGTGGCTTATTGACGGTCTCCGGTTGTGCAGAGGGTTCTACTTCCCAAGGATCTTTTGCCACCTCGTCCATCCTCCACGCCGATGTGCTGATGTCGCGGATAGTTGTGATCACGTGCTTGTGGCTCTGGCACCGGCACATGTGGGGCGGAAAGCGAAAACAGCGACTGGCCACGGCATTCAAGATGTTGGAAAAGAGGTCATCGAATAGATTCTCCCTGGTAAGGAAGAAGCGCTTTTATTTCCAAAACGAGCAACAGAAATTTTTCCAAGGGAGAAGCTGCGGCTTCCCAGCGATCTTCAACGGCCCGCAAGTCTACAAGGTAATCCAGAAGCTCCAGCACTGTGTTAAGGGTTTGTTGCAAAGCGAAGAACGGGTTTTGAATCCTGAATTCGATGAGTTGAGCAGCGGTACTATAGAGGAACAAAAGACAAGCCACCGGCTCCGCAGGCTCCTGCATTTATGTAAATTCGGGCGAGCTACACCAGCAGTGCTGCCGGTTTTGAACGACGCAGCGAAAGAAGAATCGGCGTCGGCTTTCCGAAGCAACCGGCCTGTGCCTCCAGCTCAAACGACGACTTGTAAGGGAAGAAGGTACGACTTGCTGCGCCGGGGAAATAGCGGAACCAGGTCCGCAAGAACACGAACAAGGAGCGGCTTGCTGAGACCTAGAGGTAATAAACTATCCTGGTTCTTGACAACCCAGTCCGGTTTTTACTTTTCGCAAGTAAAAAGCGTCGATATGTTTCGCGGAGTGTTCTTTCAGGAGGTTGACAAGAGAATCGAAGATGTTGACTCAGGAGACGCATGCGAAGAACAGGATACCCCCCTGATGATGCAGCGTTTGCTCGCAGCCTTTATTTCCGCCCAGGCAAACAGCACAGCCGCGTTCGGGCGGTCAGTTCTGGTGCGCGACCAGAGGATGTCGGAAGGCGGGCGTGTTGGCCGTACCAGAAACGTCGACCAACCTGCCGCAGCGGGTTCTTACACATCATCTCATTTGTTCTCGAAAAATACGGTATGCCTTCCAAATTTTAGTACTCACATTCCGAAGACGGTGGGGTGGCTAGCGAAACGGGACCGGGAAGCGCAGGCACTGGCCTTGCTAGACGACAAGCGCTGGTCTCCGTATTTAGGTGGGCTTGCTGAGAACCCAGAGAATTCAAATTTCTGTTTTGATGACGAAGAAGAAAAACCGCAGGGGAGAGTCACCAGAATCGAAGCAAGCACAGGACACCAGACGCGTGGTAGCGGTAGACACCTGTGGCTGCAACTTCCTGAGCTAGAACGAGAAGGCACCAGTGCTACGTTAGGACCGCAAGAATGGAAACCGTCAACCGTGGCTGTAGGGGCAGCAATGGATCAATCACAGAAAGACTTCGAGAGGCTTCTCGCCGAATTGAGTAGCGCCGCCACCGCGGGTCTGTTTGGGACAACTAAAATTGCTGCAGCAGCCGAGGTGTTCGCGCAAGAGGTGGTAAACCACGCGTTGCGGGCAGGTGCTGATTGCCCTGCCCCTTCCATCCATGCGCACTGCAACATGTTCCGAAGAAAGATGCAGCCTCGGCCTGTCGATCAGCTGCGGGCGAATTGGTACAACAGCGCCGCAGCGTCCAATGTCTCCGCCAGCTCAGCTGGTCTGGCGACACAGCGGTTGGTGCTTGGGTTTGGAAGGAAAGAGGAGGACGATGGACAGCTGTTGGCCCGCTGGAGTGAAGATGCACAAGAAGCGACTGTGCTACAACAGCAAATTGCAGTAGAGCCGTTTATTTCATCTTCCCTAGACGAAGAGGAGAACGACGAGCAGCAAGCGGGGGCAGCTGACGCGTATTTGCAGCATGTTCTTGCCGCAGCGGGCGACGACCAGATGCAGGCTTTTTTTGCTCCTGCAGATAGGACAGAGGACCTCTCATCTTCCAGCCGTGAAGGAGCGTCTGACGCTAGTCCGCTCCTTGTCGGAAATAGTAAACGTCCTGCGCTGGTGCCCAAGCGCAAAGACGTCGAGTTTCCAGTTCTCCATGCGCTGGATATCCGGTTTGCGTGGCACACCGGTGTGGACTCCCGCTTCTGCAGTGACTATAACGGGACAGGACGAAATTCCACCCAATTTTTTCACGCGCCCCGTTCTGACCGCTACATTCCGGCGAACGCGGGAAGGCGGTCGGGTCTCGGGTTTCGCCAGTTGCAGGATCGTCGACAGGTATTCGAGCCGATGAGGTTTGATGTCCATCGTCCGAGAGGTGGGCCAGCTGTTGCTGCTTCTCTTGCTGCGACCTCGTCTTCGTCTGTGTCATGTGGTGGCGGCGTTACAGGGCCGCTCGGCAGTCAACATGGTGCGGTAACCCAGCCAACGAGCTCCTCATTTTTGCTGAGAGCCCGTTTACCTTCTCGTCCTGACGAGGCGGAGCAGACAGCAAGGGAGGTGCCGGAAAGAACTGAAAACATCTCGTCCGGTCAAGAAGATCATGAAGCCTGCTGTGCGGGTTCTCTACTTCACCCTTCACAGACGAGAAACACTGTCGACCCGAGGACGCAACGCTGCAGTAAGGACAACAGCAACGGCTATTCCTCCTCCTGGCTGTTTTCCGTGTCCGCGAAGCGAAGCCTGTTCCGCCAAGATCGCATATCAAGTGCAAATATGTCTGGGTCTGGAAATTTGTGATGCTAGAATGTGCACGATGAAAACGCTTCCTCATGCAGGAAAGCATGACAAGTCTGCGCAACGCTCTATCATATGGACTCCGCATGAGAAACTGCGTTTTTGTATGACGTGAGAGGCTGCCACTTTTGTTGGTCATGCAATACAGATTTCACAGGAATGCAAGACCAGCATTACAAGTTCCAACCTTCGTCCAGACCCAGACATATTTGCATTTGATATCGCATCACCATGGACGACGCTTGTGTCTTCGAGTTTAGGAGAGCCGTTTGCTTGACCTTCCTCGCTATCCTGAGTAAAAACGTTTCCACACCAGAGTGAAGATGGGAAATCTGGTACACAAATCCCTACACTTTGGCTGTCGCGCATGACAAATTTTGGCTCGCAATGTAGTTGCGTTTAGCTAGTGCAGCAGCATCACAGATCCAGTCTGTCATGCTGATTCGAGCATGAGCCACTAGAAAACGTAAACGCCTCCCATGGGTCTCCGCATGAGAAGCATTTTAAGCATGCAGATTTGCATTACAGCTCTGGGGTGGGGACGCTTTTCCACAGGACACTCGCCCGCTGGGCCACGGACCTGGACGTCTGTTTCACCGCGCCGAACTTTCGAGATCTCGAGACCTACGACCTACGGGCCGCGGCCAGGAAGTGCTGGGCGTGGTTTGTTCCCCCGTCGCATAGAAACATCAAACGGGAATCAGGACAAGTAGAGCCTCGTGGCCATAGTACAACCATCGTCGCCCCCGTTGCCAGGCCGTTTCTCAAGCGATCCGAGCTGGCGTTTTTTGTGTGGACACCAGTTTCGATACCGGCATCGGACAGTGAAAAAGGTAGTTCTCCTAGCACTTCCTCCTCTATCGAAGAGCTGGTGATTGGCTTGCGGATTCGCGGCGCCGCGTTTTTCTTCCACGACGAAAGCGATTTTCTGACGCGCGCTGACTTGGAAGCCGTGAATGCAGCGCGGGACTGTTGGAATGTGGTAGAGGGGTACAGGGAACGGCTTTATTCGACCGGCAACGAAGAGGACGAAATCCGAAGAAGGCGGAGTAATTACGAAGGTGGCGGGGCGATTGAAGTGGATACAAAGAGGTGCAGTCGGTCAGAGTCTGACTCATTATTTTCCAGCAAACACAAGCACGGAGACCAAGGCACAGTGGCAGGACCTGCATCGCGATCGACTTCCCTTCGACTGTGCGAGCAGCGTCTGATTGACTTCCACACAAAAACCTGCAACGGAAATCAAAGGCAATCTTGTGTCGAGACGGGGAGAAAGACTCCGACCGTTGCGCGGACAAGTGAAGCTAGTAACGCTAGTACTCTCTTGGAGCAGGGGATTCTCCGCGAAGTGGTTGTGGTTTACGAGAAGATGAATCGAGAAGGCGAGGGTCGTGACGTAACAGGTGAAGATTCTTCATCCGGCCTCCGCCGCTTCGATCTGGCGGCTATTTTCACACCCCAGGACGCGGGAAACAGCGAACAAAACGGAAATGTTACACCAGCAGAGTTCTTCCACTCAGAGCATGCGAACGAAGAACAAACTCCGCAAGAACAGCACGGAAGCGTTTCTGATGTAGTACCGAAGTCCTGCAAGATTATGAGCGACGATGAAGCACAAAACGGAATGGACGATGACTCGAGCAGCTACAACAAAACCAAAACCGTCGTCAGAGCCAGTTGTACTACAAGAAGTGCAACAACTCGCAGCCGGGTCTGTTGTTTCTTCTCGACGATGAACCAAGATTTTTTCTCTTCTACCTCCCAGGAGACCACGGCGCGGGGACCGGCACAGTGGCACAACTCACCGGGGGCTGGAACGGCGAGATTTGATGCTCCTCTCGTCAGGAGCCACAGAGTAGACCAAGAGGCTGCTCTTGTTCGCAACTTTCTGGCCCTTGTTGTAGACGAACGAGTGTGGTTTCGACGCGAGGTCGAAATAAATGGTAAAAGTCCAGTTCGCCTCCGCAGCTTCCTTCTATATCAAATGTAAAAATGTCTGGGTCTGGAAGAATGCAACTTGTGATGCTGCGTGTGGATTCCAAAAAAATCTGTATTGCATGAGTACCAAAGGGAATGCAATTTTTGCTACGCTGACAAGGCATTTGTCATGCGGAATAGGCATCAAGAAGCCTTCAAAAAATCTGTATTGCTAGGGTATGCATCACAGACATCATGGCTCATGCAAAACGTGCATGACAATGACAAATCTCGCACTCTTCCAGACCCAGACATTTTTACATTTGATATTCGAGCGTCTCTCACAACTTTTCTCGAAAAGCTCGAACTCGCCACTGCCCATGTGATCCAAAAGGAGGAACAGAAACACTTGCGAAGGGCCACCAGTAAGAAAAAAACCGCGAAGCAGGGCCGGCATCAGCCGATCAATATGTTGACGACAAAGTCAGCTGTGGAAAGTCTTGGGTCGTTGTGTGCCAGGCTGGTTGCTTTGCACCAGCAAGCGCCTGGAAACACGCGAACAAACAAAGAGCCGAATCTAGGTCTGGCGCCAGATAGAACTGCGACAGCACGCGGAAGCAACTGCTACAGATCTGGCATAGAAGAAGTACCGGCCGCACACACAATATCCACGAGTTCGGACCCATTTTTGCCTCCTGCTACCGAAGAGCGATCTCTTGCCGACGCAGTTCGTAAAGTTGCTCAAAACCTGACCCAATCCGACAATCTGCGTGCGCTTTGTTGCTACATCCTGCGCCACCACGTCCTGGCGCCGGTACCGGACGAACGGTTGACGTTGAGGTCGGAAATAGAAACAGACATGCTGCTGCAAGATCAAGAACTCTTCTCTGGCAACGACGTAGAAGATGGCGAAATACGCACTGCTCTCGAGGGCAACGCCGGTGGCGCTCTCGCGACTGAGACCTCTCCGCCAAGCTCTTTCGCATCATCTCCTCTTCCTCCACCGCCAAGAATCATTGGTGAGATGCTCGGTTTGGTCCGCGGCCTTGACGACCATTGCAGGCCCGGCGAAGACGAGGAAGACAGTAGCGAAGATGACAGCGAGAGTGACAGCTCGACGTCAGATGAAGACAGCGACGCAACAAGTACAAGTTTAGCCGACGGCTCAGAAGGGGAAGACGCGATGTGCTTGCGAGATGTTGATGAAAAGAACAGGCAACTACAAGGAGAAGATGGCGCGCCACTGCTGTCTTCTGTCGCGTCTGGCAGTGCCGGCGCGACTCCGGCCTCTCGTCTGCAGTTGCAGCTGCACAATTCTTATTCTACAAGCTGCCCGGCAAGTGCAACGACCATGCGCCAGTACTGGGACCGTTTATACCGAGAGAGCCAAGTGAACAATAACTTCCTTTGTCAGTACCTGCAAAGTGGCTTTGATACCCACATTCTCGGCTCAGCAACAACGAATGCTGGTGGTCCTTATCGGCAAATAAGCAAGAAGCTTGCCGTTGCGAAAAGATACCGCAAAGTCCTGCGTCTCGTAAACGCAAACCGCTTTTCTCTACTGAAAGCGCCGACGGGCACGGGGAAGTCTACTTTGGTGGCGTTGATGATTGCGCACAACGAGATTTGTGTGCGCAATATCCTGTGCAAAAGTATCGTACTCGTAGTAATTGCAGTCATGCATTACAAATTTTTTTCTCAAGGTAAATCCGCATTACAAATTCAATTTGTAATGCTAAGCCAGTTTGTAATGCAATCTGTACTAGTGCGATACAATACTTTTGCAATGAATACGCAAAAAACCCTGCCGAATCGCCGTGGTGCAGCCACGCCGGGAAACGTGCAAGAGCCTCTACTATCAAATGTAAAAATGTCTGGGTCTGGAAACTTGTGATGCATGTCAGTGAACAGAAAGCGCCTTGTAATGCACCGCCAAGCATGACAGATTTGCTCGTGGCTCTCTGTTGCATATTCCGCACGAGAAACATCGTTTTTGCATGACAGACAAGAGGAGGTCTTCGTGGTCACGCAGTACAGAATTCACAGTAATGCCAAACTAGCATGAGAAATCTCGAAATCTTCCAGACCCAGACATTTTTGCAATCCATATCTACGCGCGCCTGGCCCAGGACGTGTGTGGGGTATTTGGGGAGAGGAAAGCGAAGTTTGCGGCTTCTTTTCATCGTTGTGCTGGCTTATTTGCGGATCCGAACTCCCCTGTGGCGTATCGGATCGGCGGGGACACCGAAACCGACCGGCCGAAGATCGCGCCCATTGTCTTTTTGACACCCGAGTACTTTTACAAACAGATTTCAACGGCTCCTGCGTCATCTGCCTGCAATCTACCGAGCGGACAAGGGCCCTTGTTCGCAGAGAGCATGTCGGGGCATGGAGCTACAGCAACCGGAGACCTCTTACCGTCCGTGTCGATGACCTCCGCAGCTAGCACTCCCTCCGGTCAACATCTTGGCCCGATGAATCTATTGGAAGATCACGTCGCGCCGACAGATCCACACCACCCAGCTACGACTTCGACAGGAGGGGCAGCTTTCGCCACAAGCACTCTCGCTGCTGCAGAAGCGAACTCCGGAACAGGTGTCTCGAACATCATGAAACTACAGTTGGATCAGTTCACGCACATCATTCTAGACGAAGCCCACGAACGAGACGAAAAGCTCGAGCAGCTCTTTGGCTTCCTCCGCATCCATCTGTCGCGCCCGCGCTACGCCGCGATTAAGCTGATGCTGATGTCCGCGACGCCAAATCTGGAAGCGCTACTGCAGTATTTCGAACCTCTCGGGTTCCACAGCTTCGGAGGCACCAAAAGGGGTAGAAGAAAGGCAAAACACTCTAGTACCAGCAACCGGCAGGATGATCCTGCAGTAAACCACGGAGTGGAAGCCGCGTCAGTAGACACAGCTGAAGTAGGACCACCTGTTAATTCCGCGACAGAAAACGAAACTCAAAATGAAGAAGAAGCTATAGACGACGGTCGTTCTGTCGCAACGAAGCAAAGCGACGGAGCGCCCGTCCTCCCGGAAGAAGGTGAACGCGAAATACCGATAAAACCGGAGAACGACCCAAAAGACCGCCGGGTGCTCTGCGTCGAGGGCAGAACTCCGTTTCCGGTGGTGACGCGGGACTTTGAAAGTGAAACGCTACGAGCCTTGGAGGAGATGACAGATATTCGATGGCGAAACAAACAACCTCCATCACAGGAACCAGGAGTTGTGCAAGTAGGCGCGACGAGATTTCCGGCATCCAGTCCTTCTCCACCGTGGCACCTGATGGAAGAAGCTAGAAAGTTTGTTTCTTTATTGCGCCGAACAAGAAGCCGTGAGTTGCAATGTAAGACTCCTGGTACTACTAGTGCTATCCCAACCGACTTCACTTACACTTCCTACAACGATTTCGATTTTTCCCACGTCCCTTTTGTGCTCCGCTTGCTCCTCGCCAGCAACGGACCGGTGTTCCGAGACACCCGAATCTTGGAAACCGTGCAACGCGAGGGCGCGAAGCTGCTCGTCTTTCTCCCCGGGGACCCCGAGACGCGGGACTGTTTTGCCAAAATGCAGCGGGTTCGAGCACGAGCTGTGGGGAGTACTACTGCCAACATCTCTTCGGCGACCGGTTCTGCTACTACTTCGACCACGAGGGCGAAGAAGAAAAAAACGAGCAAAACAATTGACGTTCCGAGTCTGAAGGAAGAGCTGGAGGGCGTGTTAAAGTTTGACCACGTCCGTATTGACCAGATCCACGGCATGCTGCCCGGGGCGGATAACGAGCTCGCACAGAAGCACGTACCTGATGTATGCACTGGCGCAAGGATCATGATGTCTCCTGTCCCGCCTTCGAGTCTGTCTGCGTCTGGCCTGTATGAATATAATGATCACATTGCTGCACGAACTTAGTTTCTTGTGCTGGCCCGCATTGCATGCAATATATCTGTCAATGAAACAACACAGTCTACGCAAAGCAAACCATATGTCGCGGTGAGGGAACATCGAAAAGATTGTTGCGTTGCATAAAACCAAAACGAGTTGCACATCCTTCTGTCTACGAATATCTGCGAGACGGGTGTGACGCTACCGAAACTTCTTTGCGTAGTGGACATTGGACTGCAAAAGTGCGAACAGTTTCACCAGGTGAGTCGCGCCGTGCAGTTACAGCGCCGGCCTGCGACTGAAGCGCAGAAAAAGCAGCGGCGCGGACGGGTCGGTCGTGTGCTATGTTGAGAGTGCACAACCCCCCCTCCTCCTCATTGATTTGTATAGCATGAACGGAAATGCAAGCGTCAGCAAGAATGCCGGTTTTGCATGACAAATTTGCACAGGAGTGTAGTATTGGTTGGGATTCCGGACTTTATCACGCAACCAGTGCCAAGAGGCACAGTGTCAGTGCCTAAAATTGGTATTTTGCATGACAAATGACGGGGAGGGGGAGTTGTGCACTGTCATATGGGCAGCCCGGCTTTTACTTTCCCTTGTACTTCCGTAAAAATGATGAAGATCTTCCCGCGAGGACAAGAAGAGCTTCGGAGAGTAGGGCTGCAGTTCCAGTCAACAAGGACAACGTCTCTGCTGAAATATCAACTACCGGGAGCTACTACTGCAAGGAGGACTCGTTGACTTCGCCCTGTTCGATCGATACGCTACCGGACTGCTCTACTCAGCACTGGCAAGACTGTGACCGACGCGGAATGATCCTGGAATGTGCCGCGGAACGGGCGTTGATGCTGCGCGGACTCGAGGAGAAGATCCAAAAGGTTTTTGGAAGCCTAAACAGGAAAGAGCTGCTGCAAGCAGACCAAAGAAACAAGCTCTCGAAGGGCGACGAGATGAGTGGTGAAGCAGCTGCAGGACGTGCCTGCGCAGTCTCCCAAGAACTTAACTTCGCAATGAAGATCATCGCCGGTCATCTCGCTAATGACTACTTGTACGCGGGTTACGTCGATCCCGTGTGTCGTCGCCGATTCCGCCACTGGGATGCGCGTTCCAATAAGTGGGTCTGGGAGCCAGTAGGGGTTGATGTGAGTGACGATGGTGCGTCTGCGGGCAAACAAGCCGAGGTACTATCGGTTAGTACGCAACACGACCACGAGCGCCATCGCTGTTACGCCACGCTGGCCATGCTGGAAGACCTGCAGCTGAGACTAGACGGAGGCGGTGGAAAAAGTACCGCGAACGGAGTTGATCGTGGCCTTTGGCTTGTGCTTGTGCGCGACTGCGACCGGAGAGGGCTGCTTCGGGTTCCGGTTCGAGAACATCCGGAGAGTGCGCGCGATGGGGAAACAAAAAATTCTATCGTTTCTGTGGGCGATGCTGTGCCTTGTTCTCATGATGGGGTCGCGAGTCTCGGGCAACACGGGGAACATCTTGTGGGATCATCTGCAGTGCGACAGCAAGATGAAGATCGTCGTGATGAAGTCGATGAAGGTTCCACTAGCTCTAGCTTATTGCGTGCTGCTCGTCTTTTCGACTCATTCTGTATTACGGCCGGGGACGATGAAAGGGCCGGTCAAGACCGATACAAGAAGAATAAACAATTCCAGTCGATGGGCCCCGACGAAACTCCTCTTGAAATAGCAGACTCCCGTGCAGACCAAAACTTCGTCGAGATGTCGATTCCCGAACGTGTTGCACCGGACTGCCATGATCAAACTGCGGACAATAAAAGCGCTGGCGCGATTTCATCTGAAAACGATGTTGATAATTCTGGTCGCGTCACATCCACACCCTTGCCGCCAGCAGTAACGGCGGCACTACGTGGAAGCTCAGCCGACCTGTCAACTCAGGACCTCGCAATGGGCCACACCTCGTCCTGCTCCCGTGGAGCAGGTAGTAGTACTACCATAGGCCAACTGGAAGACCAGAGCAGACACGCCTCATCGTACAAACAGCAGCTCCGGAACTACACAACACAGCTCCGCTCCTCCTCCATCCTCCCCTCCACCTTCGGTCTTTTCGTCCACACCCTTCCCTGCCACGACCTGTTGGTCGCTCAGCTCATCGCGACTGCCGTTTTTCTCGACATGCCGCAGGACGGAGTGATTTTGGGGGCTATTCTGGACGGTTCTACGCACTCGTGCTGCGTGGAGAAGCTTTCTCTCCAGCAACGATTCTTCGACCCGGGGTATTTTGACCACACCACCACCAGCGGTGAAGACAACGCACAGGACCGACTGCGGTTCTTTGCGGAAAGCGTCAGGAAGCGTCGCAGCCGCTGGGAGCTCGTGGAGCGGAAGATAGCTGCCCGTAAGGCTCAACAGCAGAGTGGTAAAAATACAGGCATGGGAGGGCGGTCTTTCAGCTCCAAAACTGCTTCCGGACATGGTTCGGTGTCCAGGAACACCACCAGCGAGGGCCTTATTGATGGCGGTTCGGAAGCAGCATTTTTCAGCGAGCCCTTGGATATCAGATGCCGCATTATTCAGATGCTTAGTGACGATCGGCTCCAGCACATGAGATTCGAACAGAGAAGGGAATTCTTCGAGCCAGATAAGGAAGTCTGCGCCGAAGCAGCAGCGAACATTCTCGACGGCATTACGCGGATTGCGCGGGCCCTGCTGAACTTGGTGGTGCCAAATCACCGGGAGCGCTGGAGACAGCACTGGCTGCAGGAGAGAACAACTTCTAGGACGTCGCTCTTGCGGTCCTCAAACAGTACAGTCTCGGCGCAAACTGATGCGGAAGGCAGATCGTCTTCAGACAAACATTTGCAAAAAAGAATTGTCAGCGAAAGTTTTACGCCCGCTTCCTCAGCCGCGGCGTCGTCCTCTAGTAGCTTCGCTGCGCAATCGGAATCGCAGGCCCTGTCGCGGCAGACCCAGTCGCCCTCGTCCTGTTCATGGGACGCCGGATCTTTTGCATCGAGCGGTGCGAGCTCGCATCAGCTGGCGAGCAACGTGGACAGACCCATGTCGGCAGCCACACCGGCAACAGAAGCCCGAGGTCTGCTGGACGAGGTGCCATCCTCAAGAACTCAGCCAGCCCCGATTGTTGTGACTGCGGACATGCTCCAAAGTCGGCTACTGGAAGAGCAACAGTCGGCAGACCTTCGAAAGAGTTCGGCGTCAGAAGCAGGCATCAAAACAGAACTGTCATCCACCACGACCGGTCGTGCAAATAAAAGCAGCTCCAACTTCGCCTCTCCACTCTCCGTGTGGGAAAAGCGGCTGAATGCGTTGGCCTCGTTGGAATACGACGACCGTTCGCAGCAGCTGTACGACTTTCAACCAGCAGCAGTGCTGATCCAACTCATGGCCAGCGTCTTCTGCGCCGAAAGTGGGGGCTTTGCTGTGGGGCTGTGTGAGGAGTTGTATCGAGGTCCTCGTGGGGAAATAACTGCTCGGGAAGATCAAGCGCCCGGTAGTAGAAGTGCTGTAGGTCCTGATACTGGTCTTGTCGCGTCTGCTCCTTTGTGTCCATCAAACGGCTTGCTGACCACGTCGGAAGAAGATGGTTTTAGTCCTTGCAGCACGATTGTGCTGCCCTTTAAGATCGAGAATAAGGACGATGAGGCAACGGCGGCGGAAATCTTGGACACATTCATTTGTGCAAAGAAAGCCAAACAAGCCAACCGCAGCAACCAGCATCGCCGAAATACCAAGGATGAGACGGAAGGGAATAAAGGAGGCGCAGAAAAAGGCAATCAGTGCGGTGGAATAATTTCCGAGAATTTTGCGATCACGGCCGGCGAGAAATTTCTGGACGAAGCAGGAAAAAGCGCGGCTTCTCCGACGAGCTATTTGGATCTCGAGAAAATGCTGTGTGCTAACAATAAAAGACAGCCGCGCGTCATCACTTTTCATCACGCGAGTAAGTCCGCCTCCACTGCCAACCGGTCTACAACAACTTGCAAGAACCAGAAAACAGACCACCACCATATTTCAACCCGACTAGCTGCCAGCAGAACAACTCCAGCGCTCTCCTGGGCTCTGTCTCCCGAGTGTGAAACTCTGATGCGTTTGCAGCTGCTGGCAAACAACCGCATGCAGCCGGGACAGCATCGTAGACTGAACTTGTTCAAAAATCGCGAGCCACTGCAGATACTGCAAGCCGGTAGCAGTGGCGTTTTGTGCGGGAGACGTGATTGCGTGACCAGCTGGCACACGGCGATCTGGGAATTGAAAAACGACTGTGATGTTTCGGGACGAGGACCAAGCGACGCAGATTATACAAGTTCAACCAACAAGAAAAAGTCGGCTCTGGATGTCGTCGAATTCGCGGGGGCTCGTCCTGCTAAGGAAAATAAATTTCTTCACCGAAGCCGCGGAGTTTTTGTTTCCGTCCCGACCAAGACGCGTATTGACTGGAGCTCGCCCGTTGCGACTGCTATCCTGCCACGATACAACCACAACAGAATCGGCTCGGGCTCGGCTGGCGGTCGTATCAGTGACCGAGTGCTGCAAGCACAACCGATAATTACATCGTCGTCTTGCTTGTTTGGCGTTTGTCCCAAGCGCCGCCTCGTCGGGGTGAAGGAAATCGTCGCGTCAATCGGCATGAGCGTGTGGCCGGCAGATCGGCCTGTTGTGTCTTGGATGGTGCAGGCGGGATGGAATGTGGAGGATATTGTGGTACTGGCGCACATGGTACCGGAAATACTAAGTACTGATCCTCGAACTCAACTGCGTCAGGAGAACTGCGATGGGTTATTGGCTGCTGACGCAGAAGATGAGCTGGCAAGGGCAAACACGACGACGGTGAATCAGAATAGCAGCGCACGACCAACAAGTAGCGAAGCCACTACTGCGCGTTGTATTTCCATTCTCGGCCTTGTGCATGCACTTCCATCAAGCGCCAGCACACGCTGCACCAGAAGTCGCACGAACCCGACAAGTGGTGGCACTAGCGTCGATGATAATGCGGCGCTTTTGCTTTTACCAACCCCCGAGCCGCTGCACCTGATTCGCACCGCCCTGGAATACCGGGCGGACTTCCGAAAAATGTGCTTCGGCTCGTTCGAAGATGTGAAGGGTGTTCTACTGCGTCGAAATCATAAACCACACACCGCAGCGGACAGGACGGCGAGCACCACTACGACGACAATAGCTACCGATCCTCGTGCGCCACCGCTGCAATGGCAGAAGCAAATCGCAAAGGCGGGAGCGAAGCAACATCTTCAAAGCTCCACATATTACTCCCTGCACCGTTGCAAGCAGTTGTTTCACGAGCTAGGGAAGCCGCTAGTAGGACATGAGCCGCAGAATTTAGATTCTTCCAGCAAAGGAAGGAATGAAGTAGCGGATCATGACCACCGCGAACATGTGGAGCACGAGCTGCAGGACACCAGGACACACTCATCCTCTTTCCGAATAGCCCGGCTGTCTACTTTGTTGGAAGAGAGTGAGGTGGGGGGCAAGGGTGGCACAATAAACAAAGGCGCCTCGACTAGAACTGAGGACGGTTTTCGCAGTGTGGCAACAGCAGCTCCGCGAATAAGTAGTTCCCACTGTCGCAGCGGAGGAGAAGGTGACAGCGCCGTAGAAGTTGAAGAAGACCTGAGTACCATCCCCTGGACAACGCTCGCGGACAAACCCGCGAGTTGGTGGACCGAGCAGCGAGTGCATTCCGTATTCGCAGCGAAACGAGAGAACGGGCTGATTTATGGTCACGTGCAGGGTCTCGGCTGAAATAGACCAGGGCGGGGTGCTTACAACTACAGCATCAGCAACTATTGCGAGTATGGCTTTAATCCTTCGCGCCAGGCGAATTCGTACAAGTTGCGCCGGATGATTTACGAAGATGGGCCCAAACAATGGAGAACTTCGTAATAGCATACATGGACAAATTTCCAGTTTTTTATCGTTCCCCAGAAGTAGACACTACTTCTCTCATTCTTTAGTTAGAGCATTCAGTTCAGTCCGTGTCCGTATTAATTACCGTGTTAGGAATCAATCTACTAGTACCTACCATTGTTTTAGCTCATTCTTATTCCGTATCAAATGCACAACCGATAAACAACGAGCGGCAATAGCAATACAAAATGGAAAATCTGTTTATATATTTTCCCCATCTTCTATGCACCACTAAAAAGATGTAGATGAAATATAAAGTCGCTGTCGCTTTTTTTCCGGTGTAATCAACCAATGCCAGTCTCGTTTGCGCCTGTGAGCGGTTTATTTTTGACTCTGTCTCGTCTTCTGTCGTTCGGTCCCTCCTCGTTTGTCCAACGGCACTACTAACTTGCGTATAATAGAAATTCTGGGCGGACAAGAGAATGAAATTCGTAGGCGGGCGCTGTGAGTGTGTGGACTGTGTGTGAGTCGGAGAACAAGCAATTAGTTTCCCCCCGAGTTGTGGTCTTCCTTTGGTAATTAATATGGAAAGACGCCTAGTACAAGTCGAGCTTGAGGTTGCTGCACTTGAGGTGGCTTGGTGTCGAAGTAGAAGCGTGGTCAACGCTCGATTTCCTTTGCTGGAAGAAAGAATTTCACTCTCTTTTGACAATATGTAAACAGATACAGAATGGAAGAAAACAGCCACAAAGTGAAATTCCTCAAGCAAAGATTCGATGTAAAAGTACAACCTGTTTGACGAAGCACGCTAGCGTACGACTCTGCGATTTGCTCGTCTCGCGGAAATGAAAATAAACGAGTGTATGATGTGAAACCGAAAGACAGAGACCCCATCTTCAAGAACAATTGGAGCCATCTTTAGTGCCTTCGTCCATCTGGTGTTTTTTCCGCGTTCCGACGTTCGCACACCTCCAATAAGTAAGTACTACAACCACCGTAGTCACAACATCTTCTCTCACGACGAGCTGGACCAACAGAAAGTCTCCTTCGCGGCAGCAGCGAAGAAGATGACACAACGAGCCATGACACGGTGAGGAGTAGAAGCGGCACTTCTCTTTGTCAAGGACCAGTACTATCCGTTGTGGTTCTGACGCCTGATAAAGGGAAGCAAGCTAGAGCACTAGTAGTTGCAAGCGTCGCCGGAACAACGAAGTAGAGAACCACAATCCGGAGGAGGAAGCCGAAACTACAAGCGTATCAAGAACTGCCGGGAGCGAGCGCAGGGACACGACTGAACTTCAGAAGTTGCTGTACACGAGCAACGCCTTCATCTACTTCTCGCGTGATTCAATTTCCGTCGGGGACGAAGATCACTCGAGGACACAGCACAGCTAGAAGCCGAAGTGACGACCGTACCAGAAGTGAAATAAAACTACGCCCAGCAAAATCATGAAGTCCCAAGGTACGATAGACCTGGACGCGGAGATTCCGCCCGCGGAGCTGCAGAAAAAGCTCCGCGAAGCGGGTAAGAATGCGAGCGTCAACCAGGGAAAGGTGAATCGGTTGCAGGCCACGGTAAGCGGCATGCGGGGGAAAAAGGACATCTATGAGGAGCAGATTCGCATCATGAACAAACAGTTGGCCGAAAAGACTGCGGAACTAACAAAGCTGGAAAAACTGTATAAATAAATAGAATGTTGTTCCACCTGTGTGCATCAATGTGATGTATGTCTGAAGATAATCATCATGTTGTTGGAATAAAGAAGTACGCTTTCAAAATCAAATTTTCGAAAATAGGTACGGCGAAACGAAGTCGCGACTGGACTTCAACACGAAGAAAGCGGACAACCTGAGGACACAGTTGGCAGAGTGCTCTCGTGTTTTCTCCTCCGCAGTCGACCTCACAAGAAACACGGCATTGAAGAGCTCGTACGGGATGATTTTAGTTCTCGGTTTGTTACGATATAGGCCGTAGTGGTAGTACCTGATCTCGTTATATTGACGAAGTGATGTTCATCTTGTTCTTTCTTTCGCCGGGTTGGAGTTGAAGTTGTGGTTGTTCATTACATTTTCCTTCAAATAAATCCATACGTGAATTTCCTTCAGGGCCACAACGAAGTACATCAATGGCCAGTACACCACCGGGGAGATGGAGAGTCTGCGCGGATACAGCTGTAAGATCGGGTCTACTTTTTCCCCGCGCAAAAACAAGACCAGCCTAGGTGGTGGCGGAATGAAGTAGTAAAATGCAAATTTCGTTCGCGCTACTTACGGCGCAAGTAGGCGGGCTTTATTGCAGCAAATGTACGATGGGAGCAAGTCTACGCACCGCACCGATCATTGATGGAAATTTCAAAATTAAAGTGTTGTCCACCGCGGGAACGACATCGGATTTAAGCAACAAATCTGATTGCAAAAGTCCCGCTGTCTCAATGTCAATGCCAGTAGTCCGAGAAGGCGGACGAGACAAAAAACTACAGGAACAAAATGAACCACAGTAGAGGTGGCTGAAGATTATTCGAAAAAGCCACAAAGCGGATGGCGCACTTTATTTGTCTACGTGCAACCGCGCCTGCTTTCCCGTGCTTCACATAGTATCTGTGAGCCAGGTGAGTGTCGTCAACACAGCTGTTCGTGTTTAGTTCTCCCTTTCTGTATCACAATTTTGGAGCTGCGAGTGAGGAGTATGAGTGCCCGTGACGTCAATAGTGTCAATCTCCAAACAGAGGCAGGCTGAGAGCGAAAAACTGTGGCGAAGGAAGAAGAACAAGATAGAAGGTGAAGATCTTGTCCGCATAAGCTTTTCATGATCAGACGCCTATTGATTCCAAAAACCAAGAGCAAGAACTGCAAAGTCGGGCCACCAGTGAAAGATGCAGCGCCCGCGGACAACCGCAATGAGCCTAGCGTGGAAGTACTAGGACTTGAAGACGAAAGGCTTTGAAACGAAACGCCATTTCGTCGGGGACGCACGGTGCAGATGCAGACGCCCCCGTCCAAGAAAACTACAGTAGCCCCGGTACAGGCGGCCCTGTACCGGCTTCTGCTGCGCACGGCCCGCCGCATCGACCGGGATCCTGTGGCACGGGTCTTCGTGTTGGCGCCGCCGAAAAAATTTTGGATGCACGAATCGGCCCGGACCTACAAGTTCCAAGACACCGTACCCGCGTTCCACGTGCTGACGCGTCTACTCAAACGCGCCAATAACGACGGGGAATTCTTTTTGCCGCCGCCGCCGCCGAAGGAGAGTAGAAGTACCGCTTTGGAGGAGGTTTTGTCAAAGCACGACCAGGGTGGGAACCGCGAAGATCAACACCATAAGCTGGGCGACGTGAAACAAGTAGAACTGCTGCGCCAAAAACTATCTTCACCGTTGCAGCCCAGTTACTTTTCCGCGCAGCTACCGTACCTTCTTACCCGGGCCGTGAAGCACGTGCGGGCCGACCCTATGCTTTGCAAAATTATCGTCGTACTCGTACTTTATCATTGTACCATTATGAAGCAGAATTGAATTTACACCATTTGTGCATTTGCACAAACATACGTTTTGGCATGCACAAGAAAAACCACACAATTTGTTCCTTTGGCAAAAGTTCGAAGAACGAGTCGTACCAAGATATCTTTGCAGAGGATAGGCGTTGTATCGCAGCAGGACGCCTTTGAGACGATTAAGTATTTCAACTTCGTGCTCAACCTGACGTCCAGCTTTTCGCCGTTCAGCAGCACAAAGTTGCCCTCCTCGTCCCGTATTGTCGCGTCGACTGCGCGGGTGCGACAGCAAGGCGCGAAGTACCACATTGTTGACCACGAAGACGTAGTTTCTGACCAGCCCGGAGGTGAAGTAGGCCACCTCGGTCCGACCAATGATCTTCGCAAGAACTCCGGCAGACGCGGCGCGCCGGTGCGGCGGCGCAGGTCCTCGGACCAAGTCAATTTGCTTGAAGATCAGCAGGATGGGACGAGTGGCCCTGTTCCTCGTCCTACCAACGGGAAAATAGATGGTGACGCCGCTCGTGGAGATGAACAAGAAAGCAGCTACACAGCCGCCCAAGTAGAAGGAGAAGAAGCACCCGCAGCGACACAAAATGACCCGAAAACCGAAGTTCGCGATCCCCCGGAACTGCAGCGGAGAAAGAACGACCGAAACGTGAAAACTGTTGTGGACGCCATCGACCAAAATGTTTCGCAAATGTTGCAAGGGACGGACATGGCGGCATTGTTCGAACAAGGAAGGAGCAACAAAAACGGAGAGGACCACTCTTCTTCTGGAAGCAGGGACCACGGCGAAACTGGCACGAATTCCAAAGCCCTCTACGCTGCAATCGCACAGTTGGAGCTCGTTGGTGACCAAGTGTACGGCAAGTTTGCGAGGACAAGCAAGAAAAACACAAAAAGCACCACCACGACGAACGAGAGCGAGCCGCTGCCCTCACGTAGTGCGGACAGCATTGCAGCGGAGCTGAAGCGCAAGCAGTCGACAAGGGATCATGATCATCTGCATGCTGAACAATCTCCGGTCGGAAGTAAGACAGCTGATGGTCAGACCGAAAAGGACCTCGAGCACGGAACTAGCACCTCCGCAACTACAAGTAGCGCTTCCTCGACGTCCGGAGACCACTCTGCGTCGAAGACGCCAGGAGATAGCGGCGGCGAGGACGAAAATGCTGCAAATGAAGAGGAAAAGCCTATCAAACGTACAACTGGTCTTGGCTATAGCAGAGCAGCTCCGGCGTCATCGCCTACGGGCTTCAGTGGCGATAGCGCATTTCCGGAAGACAGCACCGCTCTGGACCGCGGGATTGCGGAGTTGTTGTGGCGCGAACGGCCGTGGCCCAGCGACAGCGCCGGCAGCTTGCTGAGTAGACGCAACAAGAACGCGCTTGGAGACACCGCCGGACCCCCGGGCAGCCCGAACAACGGCGGCGGGAGCGGTAGCAAGGGACAGAAAACCACGGCTAGTGCGAACGCGGAAAACAAATCCACGTCGAACGTGAGGGGCGGAACAAGTTCTCTGGCGGATACAGAAATTTCCGGTACGACTACGAACACCGGCGACTTAAACGCGACATTTTCCGGCGGGCCCTGTAGCTCTGACGAAACAGCCATTGGCGCCTCTCCTGATCGAGAAGATGCTGGCAGCACGTCAAAAGAAAAGGCGCAAGAACAACAGCAGCCCAACGCCGAGCCGCGGACCTTGGTCTTGTCGAAAGACGATCCCGCGTGGGAGAAAGCCTTCTGGGAGCTGCTACACCCGGGCTGCACGGTGGAAGGGCTTCGCGCGGCGGAAACGCGGGCGCAGAGCAGAGGCTTTCTCGAACGGGTGATTCCCAGCTCCGTGCGCATCGTGCCCATCCGTGAGGACGTGCGGAAAATCGAAAGCAAGGAGGAACTCGACGTTTTCCTTGACTCCAAGTTGCTGCGTCCTTCCGCGAGAAACAGAAAAGGAGCCACCAGTTCGACGAACAACAGAGAAAACAAATCACCTGCGCCGACGAATAAGAGCGGCAAGAAGACGTCGCATACGCAGAACACCACCCCACACCAGCGGGTCCGCTTTGAAATTCCGGTGGGGGAATTGCAGCAGACATCGTCCTCGAGGAAAATCTCAAGTGAGCAGAACGGTAAGAACCTAAAGGAACCGCCGGCGCGGCCGCACCTTCAAAGTGAATCCTTTTCATCATCGTCAACTCCTTCTAAATCGGGCTCGGACAGGAAAAATGCAGCTACCTCCAGTCGTTCCACTACTTCCACCATCCCCGGACGAGAGGAAAACCAGAACGACCCTGAGGTGACCACAGAAACTCTTACATCCACAACCCCAAGCTCGAAACGGACAAGTGTGTACGATTTCGCCAGTAAGGAGGAGGTCGACCGCTTTCTTGACCGTCTGGAGCGTCGCCGAACCGGAACGAAGGGGAAAGCAAGGACTACAGGTAGTACAGCCGCGACTACAAGCGGAACGACCAGTGCGTCCTCATCTGCACCGGGGGGAAAGAACAAGAACATCGCGACTTCTGCTGGCACAGATGATGTGACCAAAACATCCGGAATGAAGGCCACTCCAGAGCACCACTCCAACAACGGCATGAAGTCCGCGCTGGCACCAGGAGGCGAGGTCGCTGCTCCTCTCACCAAAGAGGACGTGGAACGAGAGTTAGATCGTCTCTTGTTGCAGCGCAAGAACCGCACACTGCAACGCCAGCAAATCGTGGCGACCCGCTTGTTGCGCGCCATCGCCGAAAAGCTCCATCGAGATGTTGACAACGCCTCTGAAGGCCGCTCCGTACTTCTCGAGGGAAATGCGGTTGGTACGGGCGCAATTTTCCCTCCTCCTGGAGGCCGCAAACACAAACTGGCGCATCAGCGAAGGCAGGCGTTCAAGGGGGTTCATCTCCATAAGACAACTACGGGGAACTACGGAAACAGTATGGAAGAGGACAATAGAGGTGGAAACGCAAACGAATCTTTACGTGAAGACAAGCAACAGGATCATGGACTCGAGGAAAACCAGGCTACCGACCAGGGCGGAGTTGCCATTCCTCCAGGTGCTGGCGCCCCTTCTGCAACGCTGGTAGGACAGCAGGTGGAGAACAAACTTCTTTCTGATCATGAACATGGTCCACCTCGTGCAGATAAAAATGCGGACGAGAACGACAAGGCACCAGCACCACCAGCGTCTTCAGCGGCCAGTCCAGGAGGTTCTGATGCAGATTCTGCAGGAGGCTCTGCAACTTCAGAAGGAGCCACGACTCCATCTCTAGTGGGCGTGGTCTCCGCGCATACAAGTACTGGAAGTTCATCGGGGATGAACAATTGCAATTCTACTAGCGAAGAAACAACTACTTCCTCCTCCTCGACGCCCGCAACGGCAGCCTCTACTGCTACTAGTACAACAACGTCTACCTCCTACCACAGCCGTGCTGGTTCCCCTACATCAACGGACAAGCCGCGCAACAAGAGCTCGAATCCGCTGCTGTTGCAGAACACGAAGCAGTTTCTGCAATTGCTGGAGGAGTACATTTTCTCGGAGTACAATTTTCTAGCCGAGGGAATCTTTCACAACGAGGATAACAGCACATCAGATTCCACCTCTTCCTCGAAGCAAAACAGCACGACTCGCAAGGTCACGACCACTCGTTGGCTGAATGATAAAAAGACGAAAACGAACTCGAAAGGCAAAGCCGACGAACCAGTACCCATGCTGGACGACCCTTCTCCGGAGTTGCCAGTCGTGCCGGAGCTGAACAAGAACGCTTTTTTATCCTGAGGAAAAACGTACCCACACCAGAGTCAGGATGGGGATTTTGCAACACAAACCTAGGAGTTTTGGGAGTCACGCATGACAAGTTTGAGTCCGTAATGTAGTGCAAGTTAGCAAGGAAAGCCACATCACAACTCGATCTGCTGATCCTGTTTACAGCATTACAAGTTCCCAAACACGATTGAAAATGCCTGTCATGGGGTTGCGCATCACAAATGTTCCTGTCATGGCAAATCTGCATGACAACTCTGGGGTGGGGACGTTTTTACACAGGATATTTTTCGCTCCGCGAGACAGCGGACGTGTACGAGCTACTCTTTCCGGAGGAAAAGCACGCCCAGATCCAGCGGGTGGTGGGCGAAAAGGAGCTTTTTCTGCCCAAGTATGGCCCGCTCAAACGTTACAATCTCAAACGTTACAATAGAGTCTGGATTTTGTATTGCATGAAGAGCATGGGGAACCAACGTATAGAGAACTGAGCTTTTCGCAATACAAATTTCGCCAGATTTCAGGTGGGTTTGGGACTCTGGAACTTGTTATGCGCAATCTTTTTGGAGTAGGCTAGATCATGCAGTTCTTGCATTACAGATTTCCAGATTCTATTGTAACGTTTGAGATTGTAACCCCTGAGAGGGTTATACCAAGTTCACCAAATTTCTGGAGATGCGGCTGCCGAAAAAGGCCTGGGATGGCGTCGGAGGAGGTTTATTTCACGGCGCAGCTGCATCTTCTGCAAGGGTAAACAATAAATCGGCAGAAGAAGGAAATCCTTCCGCACAAAGAGCAGAAGGTGTTGAACCCGGGCAGGAGCTGCAAAGCCAAACCCCCCAACACATCGAAGGAGCCGTGGGTGCTAGTAGTGGACCTGCTCCTACTGCACCTCCACCCCCCGCATCATCACCAGCTCCGGTAGTTTTGTCGCCCACGCAGCAGCAACAGCTGGTCCAGGTGCTGCTGGCCCGCACGGCCGCGCGCGACCGATACTTTCGCGGTTTTGCCTCGCTGCCCATGCTGGAGACCAGCAGCAATGGAGACTACAGGACCGCAATGGAGGACGGGCAGCACCAGCTACCCGGTGCGCAAGACCACGCCGCAGCGTTTCACGAACAACTGGAACAGTTGCAGGAACAGATTGAGGACCTGGACCAGCACTTGTTTGACAACGCAGCGCTGCGCGGCGGCAGCTCCTTCGATTTCCACGACCTTGACACACCCCTGGCCGAGGAGTTCTTCAGTGAGCAAGCGCTGGACGCGCAGCTGGCCGAGCTCGATCTGGAATTCTCGGATTTGCTATGCATTACAAACCGTACTCCTACTCGTATAAATGCATTACAAATTTTCTCAGCATTAGAAATGAAATAATGCGGATTTACCTTGAGTAAAAAAAACTGCAATTACTACGAGTGCGATACTCTTGCGCAGGATACTTGCTGGACTCCGACGACGTGTACATCGACCTGCGTACCGAGCGAGACCTGCAAAGCACCCACCAGGACGTAGATCACACGTGGCTCGACGAATGGTCGTCCTCTTCTTCTACACCAGCGGGCTCGGTTTCGCAATCTAGTGATCATCTCCTGGTCCCACCACCGCCCACCGCGGCGCAGCCGGACCTTCCATCCGATAATACTACCAAGGATGACGCGACAACTAGAGCCGCGTCAACCGCGCCGCCGTCTGATTCTGAACAAAAAGATTGTACTTCCGAGGGCCCAGTAGCAGGAGCACCCGGGCGGGGCGTTTCACCATCATTAAAACCTTCTGGACCGCAAGACCAAAAACAGGATAAACAAGAAGTCGAGTCATCGTTTTCGGTACGGCAACCGACTGAGGGCACCAGAACAGAACTCCCAAGAAAAAACGCGGAAAGTGCCTCAGGAGGGGGCGGAAAAATAGCGTCCTCGTCCCCAGCCAGTAATTCTATTTCAGATCATCACGATCCGCAGGGTCTTGTAGGGGAGATCAGCACCAACATCAAGGGACGAAGCCGCACGACTTCGTCTGGAGTCAACAACACTTCTTCAACTGAGTTCTTGCTGCGCAACAAGAACAAAAAGGTAGTTCTGTACCCGAACCGAATCGAGCCGGGCACCGTTTTGATTGGGCATCCCCTGGGCCCGTATTTCCAGCGAAACCTGCACAGAAGTGTGATCGTCATCACGGAGAATTCGGAGGAGCAGTGCGCCGGCTTGATTCTGAACAAACCGTTTTACCCGCCCACAGGTGGCTCATCGCACAACAGCGCATTAAGTAGAACAACGGAAAAAGGGAGAAGTTCGGCTGCAGCTTCGGGCACGAGACAAAGTATGAATGGAGGAAAGCTCGCAGAGTTTCTGCACACCTTCGGCACGCCTGCAGTTCCGTCGGTGGACAAGGAAAATTTGATGAGTTTCCAAGAGGACAAGAGTTATGGAGTAGATCGTGTGACGGGAGAAAGCGATGGTGGCGCCGGTCGATCATCGGTATCAAATGCACATATGTTCTTGTCTCGGGCTGTTGACATAAGGGTGCAGCTGCAGAAGATTGTCATGCAATTCTTCTGCAAGAACGCAATGTCTGTCGTTATGCGCACAGAGCATGACAAATTCTGCGGAGGCTTTATCTCCATGCCCTGTCTGCGTGAGATATGCAGCCCTCCCAAAGAGAGAAAAATCGCACTCTTACTTTTGCTGACTATGCAACACAGATTTATTGTGCCAGTTCGCGTTCAACAGAAATCCGCATGACAAGTTTGCGCCCTTCCAGAGGACCCAGACAACATATCTGCAATGCATAAGCAGAAATACCACAGGACCTCCTCCCACTCACCCTGGAGGAGGTGCTGCGCGTGGCCCATGATTTGCAAGAAAGCGAGAAAAACCAGCAGCTTTTTCGCAGCACAACATCATCATCAACTGCGACTTCAACGAACGGCGCAGAAGTGGGCGGGCAGATCTTAAGTACTCCTTTGTCACTTGCAGACCGCGCGGGAACCAACAGCACAAGGAGGGAAAGACACGCCCGACACCTGTTTCGGGCACTGGAATCCTTTCCGTTCCACCGGGGCGGGGACTGTGAGCACAAGCAGTATGACCTGCTCAAACGTTAATACAATCTCAAACGTTACAAAAGAATTTGGATTTTGTGTTGCATGACGAGCATGACAGACTCGGACAGCATTCCACTTTCTGCAATACAAATTTCGCCAGATTGTAGTGCGGTTTGGGACTCCGGAAGAACTTGTCATGCGCAATCCTATGAGAGTTGGCTACATTTAATGCACCTCTTGCGTCACGGATTTCGATATTCTATCGTAACGTTTGAGATTGTAACACCTGAGCAGGTTATAAGCAGAAGGTCCAGATTCTGCATGACTGCGAGAACGTTGCGGGCGCCATTCGTCTGCATGACGGGCTTTACCTATGAGAGTGCAGCACAACCCTTGTCTCATTCGAAGGGCATGAACGCCAATAGAAGCACTAGCGCACATGATCATGGAGCCTGAGCATGACAAGTAAGTAGTTCCTGCGCCAATATTGTTCAACCGGAATTTTGGATGCAAACAGTGCCAAAGCACAGGAACTGGATTTCTTGGCATTTTCCAGCATGACAACAAAGTGAGGGAAAGGAGGAGTCACGCACTCGCATAGCACCTGGACGGAAACGTACAGGAGATCGTGGAGCGGTCGGGTTGCTACGACTTGCTAAACGACGATCCTCACTCTGCTGCAACTACCACACATGATTGCAAGAACATAAACAACAACAGCCGGAATCCGAACGTGCACGTTCATCTTTTTGGCGGCACCTGCCTCTGGGCGAAAGGCCAGCTGGAAACGGAATTGGAACGAAATTTGTGGCTTCCCTATCCACGGAGAAAGACACAACAAAATAAAAACATGTACTATTTATTGAGTTGCTTGTATTATTCTGGCGTATGTAAAAGCTTTGTAAGGCAGAGACGACTGCACCTACACTCACCACGATATTTTTTTTTTTTTTTTGCATGCAAAATGCGGTCTGTACTCTGCATCTTCAATGCCTCTGACAAAATGGACTGGCGCTGGGAACCCAGAAAATTTCTCATGCTGGCCAGACAACAGGCATGATGTCTATTGTGCAAAGCAGCTTTTCTCTAGGTGGATAGACCGGTCCGAGTCGACCAACCGACCGCCCTATCAATTGCAAATACTATGTCTGCGTCTGGGAGAATTTTTGCATACTTGTGATGCGAACCAAACTCTCGATCAGAGAAAAATTAAAATTTGTGTTGCTTGAGCGCAGAAGTGTAAAGCAGCTCACTGTCATTTCTTGCTTCGCGAGCAGGGAATTTATCCTGCTGAAAAGGCATCCACAGTCCTGCGCCAAGAAACCTGTACTTCATCATGCTTTCGCGTGCACGATTGGAGACCAACATGCACGACAAACAAGTGCACTCTCCCGCCGAACTCAAACATTCATTTACAATGCATACCACCAACTTTGGTTTTCGGCGCCGAGAAACGACCTGTGGCGGCAATTGCTGCGGGATCTGGGGCATCACGCCCACGCCGATTTGCCACCGTTTCGCGGGCCTATGGAAAAGAAGATCGATCAACTTTTCGCGAGGCACATGGAAAGGTACTATCGGAACATCAAGGACCACATGAAGGATACGAATTGAAAAAGTATCGCATGCCAGTAGCAAAAATCAAAATTATATCAGCATGACAAGTGGAATTTGTCATGCTGAAGTGGCTTTGAAAAGCAAAAGAGGTTTGTCTTGCGTAACTGCAACCAGGACGTTCAGGTACGATACTTTTGCACATGATGAAGGACTAGAGCTGACGAAAAAACGGATGTAGTTTTCTAAAGCAAGCTGCCCGGGTCGACTTGTAACACAAGTTCAAGTATAACCAGCAGTTGTTGTGGAAACGAGGGTTTGGTGGCAAGCCAACTGGAAACGTCGGCATTGCAAGAAGGGCTTCCAGCGCCATCAGGACCGCGGACGTAGTTGTACAGGGGATGTTGTAACAAGCGGTGCCCTACGATGTTTGATTTCCCAAATTCAAATTTTGCTTTCTGTAGTAAAATCTCCAACGTCTCTGTCGATCTACCGACAACAAACATTCTCTGTGGTTTGCAACAGTCAACGCCAAAAAAATTTTGTTTTTGAACGAAGCAACTACTACACGACCAATAAAATTTTGCTAGGTTTTGCGCTCCACTTCTACGTACCGGGAGGTAATATGTGAAACAGTAACTACAGTTTGCCAAACGAACAGACGCTTCAAGTGTAGATGAGTTGCTGATGAATAAGTATAAATCAAAATAATTGTCTGACCGCTTCCGATGTTTACGCGTCTTGAGGCAGGAGCGGTAGTACTGTGGTTGCGAATTCCGTATGTTTCTCATCCAAACGAAAACTCTTCGTCGGTAAATGAAAAGCCAACACGGTAATATGTATTTGTCAAAGTGTCTTGAATTATTTTCTTCAGTAGTTATCTCGTCGGCAATGAATGAGCGTCGGTGCTGTCGATTTTCTTTTCGGTCACCAGTACTTCGTACTTCGTTCTACCAGTCGTCCCTAATTCAGAAGAACTGGATAGTTGTAGTTCCTGCCTGATGGAATGCCAAATGTACACACTCAACACAAAGGATTCTTGCCAATCGAGGACGTCGGTTTCCATTAGTTTTTGTGTTTCGCTTTCGTTGTGCAGCAGTGTGTCAGTGTCACTGACTTTTGATTTAGTGCCTCGGTGTGCCGCAACTCGTGCAGCCCTTCTTGAATAACAAATCGGTAACGTCTGCGTTCTACCTCGGCCGCATGGTAAAACAAGTGTCGCCTTCATCGTCCAATAGTGGAACTCTACATTCGTATTCCGCCGTTCAACACGAAGAAGAAGATAATTCGTCCAAAATGAAAGACTGTGGCTTGGTGGCTGTTGGATCGGTTCGATTTCATCATGCCCGTCTGTGACTGCGCTTATTTTGCTGTTGTACCTCCGTTGCTCCTTGTCGTCTGGCTGTTTTCCCTTTCTTGCAATGCACGTGGTCCACTTCGCCCGCTCATTTACCAGGCTTAATTTCCCTGCGAGAAAGGACGTTACTCCGTAGTTTTGGCCCCGTAATAGTGCTAAAAACTTCTTGTCGCGTGTATATCTTTGCAGTTCGAGATTGAGTTTTTGTTTTCAAATTTGTTCAACTGTCACCAACTACTTTCTCAGCATTCAAAAACTGTATAAAAGAAATCTCTATACCGCTTTTCAAAATAAAATCTGTAGTACCACCATCAACTTCTATTTCATCATCGCATTACAAGATTTTCACACTTTACTTTTCCGACGACTTTACATTAAAAGAACTATCGATCATTTCCCTTGAATTCATTGCCCCCCTTTTTTATTTCCAGTACTTTGTTTTTTAAAAAGAATTTAAAACTTCATTTGCTTTACATTTCAACTTTGCATCTCAATCTCAATCAAGTAGTACCCCAACTTGCTTCACATTTTAACGATCCATCCCTTTTATTGCTTGTTTTACATTTTGAACCCCCACGAGTAAAAAGATTTCAATATCAATTTTCCCCTTCTAATTTTCGATTTTTCATTTTTTTTTCCATCAAATTAATTTCGACAAGTAATCAGAAGTGCCGGGCGTAGTAAGGCACATCGAACACGAGAAGACGAGAAGATATGCATTATGCAAATATGTCTGGATCGGGAAAGAGTCATGGAATTTGTGATTCCAAATCTCGATCATATTTCTTGAAAAAATTTGTTGTATTGCGTCACTTGCAGATGAAGGGAAGGCGTTCATTTCTTCGCCACGCGGAAACGAGGGCATTTCCCCTTCAGGATATTAGGCATGAGTAAGCTGTCATGTCGAAAGTTGCTTGTGATCCTGCTGCTGTAGAACCAGAACGCAGAATCTGCGTGACAAAGTCCTGTATTTCTATCTCAGGTCGTCCAGACATCTTTGCATTTGATATACGAGAATAAAGAAGTCTAACAACAGCGAGAAGTATCTATTGTATGTGTAAAGAAGAGAAGAAGAACGAGGGGCGAATTCGATACACACACTCAAACAAAAGTAAGTACTACGAACGTATCAAACTGAAGAACAGTTGTACAGAGCAAGACGAAGAAGTGGAGGAAGAATTGCTTCGGAACTGTACCAAGTAGAACGAACGAGGAGAAACGAAAGAAGAAAAGGAAAAACACCCGTCTTCACCTGCGCAGCGCGGTATGATTTATTTCTCATGTGAGTGTTGTGACTCAGACTCGCTGTTGTAACTGAACAACTCCAACACGGTAGGAATGCACCAAAAAAAAATTCAAATTCAAACTTAGTCTACTCTCTGATTTCCTTTGATTGTCCTGCGCTGGGTGACGTGACAGCCAGAAAGACTTGAACTGGTACTGGTAAAGAAGAATAAAAACTACATTGTCGAAGTCGATAACATAAGTATTCATTGTTGATCAATACAGGTAATCGCAAAAACGCAGAAGGCGGTGGACCCTTGAGGAGAACAAGAAAAAGAAGCGCTTTCGAAGGCAAGAAAGCTGAAAAACAGGAGAAGGAAGGACCAGCTCGGCGACCGCAAGCGCAACGCAAAGTCTGCATTAAGTAGGTAGACCACGAGGAAATACAACACTGTGGCGGAACAAAGACTACGAGCACGAAAAGAGCCCTGTCGGACCACACGCCACAACGAAAACAAAGCAAAGTTGATTGTAGGAACCGAATTCCCGCAAAGTTGTGAAGAAAGTAGACCATCATGGGGAAGAAAGGCAAAAACTGCTCGCGCGCCCTCGCGCTTGCGGTGGCATCCTCGCCTTCTGCAACTGGTGGAGCTGGGGTTCGCGGGGTGGCCGGGAAGAAATTTTTGGAGCGCCGCGACGGAGGAAGTCTTGCGAGTGACATCAACAAGCTCATTGGGTGGGAGGTGTTTGCCGAAGACAAATATCCACTGCAAATGCGTGCTCTGTGTCGGGCAAAAATGATTTAGAACGGTTGCTGTCGTCTTTTTACCTCCTGCATGTGACCACGATAATAATCATTCTTTGATGGCGCGGAAGACGAGCCTGTATATCGTGGGGCCACTGATGTGATAAATGATTGTCGCGATTTTTTGTCATGCAGCGCGTCGAGCATTTCACTCAGCGCGTCTACATGATTCGGTATGAATGTATCATCAGATCTCCTTTGTGTCACCGATCATGATGATGTCGTCGTGCAACTTTGCAAACCCTGACCCGGAGCCGGACTGCAGATTTGCATTGGATAACAAGCCGGGGCGCCAGGATGCGCAAACCACGGAGGGAGGAGGTCAGCTACCCCACACAAAACGGCCACAGCTGTGCCTTGTAACCAAAGTGAAAGGATTTCGTTTTCGACCCATGCGTTGGCGAAACGCTCTAGTCATATAATGCATATTTAGTGTTGCTCTTGATCATTTTATACACTACAGTCATTACCGACACGATAGAAAAATAAAAAGCTCCGTGCGAACAATTCAGTTTTTTATTTCTACTTGAGGCAGAAAGTCGGAGTCGCAGTGAAGATCATGAACTTGAACAGGTCTTGTAGATAAAGCAGTTACTTAAAGTCCACGCTGACCCTTAAAGGCGTGAAAGTGCGGGCTTCAAGTTCAAACAATTATACCTCAAGCTCAAGGGATAACAGAGCAGACATCACTATATAATACATCCCCATTTGTATTTGCCTTACCATGATTTCCAGGTTGTTAGCAGCTGGTCTCTACCTATAGAAACAACAGGTCCCACTTAAAGAACAAATCGTTTATTTGGTTCTGAAGGAGTGGGCGGTCGTTTTGCGTGCGATATGCGAGCGCACTGCAGCAGGGGTCCAACGAAGTCACTGACAGCAGCGCTCCTCTGGAAAATGCACAGCATCTTCCCGAGGATTCGTCGCCTGGTGGCCACGCCGAAGGTGGTGGTACGACGGAGGTCGAGCAACCGGAGCGCGCCGGTAGCGGAACGGACGTGTTGCCCCCTGGACCCGCAGTCGCTGTCCCGTCCCACCAGCACGCGTCCTTCCTCGACGAAAACGAGGAGAAGCGGCAACCGACGCCACCCTCTCCCACGCAAGAATTGGATGCAGTTACAACTGCTGATTTTTCCCAGGCGAGGAGCGAAGTTGCGAACAGCGACTCGTCCACCAATACGCAGCATGAGGAGATGAAACCACAGCCGGGCCACACCGAAACTGCGGCGGAAGTCGACGAACATCCGGCGCGGATATGCATTACAATTATGTCTGGATCTGGATTTGTAATGCTGAAGAGATTTCAGGTACAACTATGGTACAACAAGTCAACGTAAACGTCGAGATCTTTGTGAAGATGCGTGAATACTTACAAGGCGCCAGTTTTTTTGCCGCGCTGGAAGCCAGTCTGTCGTGCGTTTGACGAATGCATCCGCAAAAAGCCTGAAAAACTTCTGATGCTGGTATTCTGCGATGCGGATGCGAGTATCAGCAACACAAGTCTCCAGACTCAGAAAACACATTTGCACTGCATAATTGAGCAACGGGAGCGTTTCCGTGCGCCGTGAACCCGTCGATTCGGCCCAGCACACTTCCTTTCTCCACGAAAACATTGGCGAGCAAACATCAACGCAATCATTTCCCGCACAACATCATGGAGCAGTATCGAGGCAGGATTCCGATTCGTCCAAGATTTCGGGCAGCGACTCGTCTCCCATTGTTGGCCAGGAAGCAGCAAAACCAGCAACAGAGCATGCCGGTGACATATGTAAATGCTGCAAAACCAGCAACAGAGTTTGTGATGCTGACATATGTAATGCTGACTACGCGGATCTCAGAATCCCGCATGATACATAACGCCGCTGAATGTTCCCAGCACCGTCTACCTTCCCCTGGAGTAACGGGGACGAATGCTGAAATAAAAATCTGCTCCCTGATTGCAGGAAGGCTGTGGTTTGTAACTCTTCGGAGTTGGCCCGCCGAACTTCAGGTAAATCCTACTGAGTGAGAGAGTTTTGTATGAACAACTACCGTCTCCGAAAAACCAGCCTCTAGCGGATGAACATGCACGCCGTAACAACTACACAACGACCAAGCTGCACACCAAGAGAAAACAAACGCCCTACCGCTCTTGCTCAGAACCAACCAATGCATGGGGACGGACGATCGACGAACAGTAAGGGATTTTAATACGAAAGAGAAGTTTTTGACCAGGTTGACTTTACTACGGATAGAGAAGTTTTTGACCAGAGTGGCGAAAGCTCCGGCAAACCGGAGCACATTAGCGACTCTTCTTCAACGGGATCGCTACGGTTTTGACCAGAATGAAAGACAACAGGGGCCGAGGAGTCTTCAGCTGAGACGCGACTTGCTCAAAGCGCTCCAGCCAGCTAGTAGTCGGAGAAAAAGGAACAACACAACGATAAAACGACTAGAACGACTTGAACGACAAGGCTTAGTATAATCGAGGGCTAGCTAGTTAACTAAATAGATTTCACCTTATCTGCCCTCCGGGCGCGACCTTCATATATTGAAAATAGGCCTTGTAAGTAGTGCGGGCATGTAGTAACCACAGCGGGGTTGGGTATTACCGTTTTTCGCACCTTGCTCCCCGCCTTGGACCTGGTCGCTCTGGCTCGCTACGGTAATGCCCCTCCCTATTCCACTCGTCCTGATGAAATATTGCCGCGCAGGCTCCTATTTCGTCACTCAGTTCCACGGGTTTTTTTCTCTCGTCTCCTCCACATGCCTGTTTCCTTTTGCTTCTTCTTGCGCGCCGCCCACATCTCTTTCCGCACGTCCCCCTTTATGCGTCTAGGCCTCGGTCTCCGACCAGCTTTGCAGATGCCTACTCCGGTCCCGGAGTTAGCAGTTTCTCGCCCGTCTCTCTTCTACTTGGGGTTACTACATGTCGGGGGGGTTTACATGGTATTTACTCGATGCAGAGACGCACCGAGTAAATGCCTGGTGATTACGTGCATGGGAGTCAACATGCACGTAGCTTACGGATCGAAATCTGCTGCTCTCTTTTTTAGATTTTCCCGGATGCCACGCAGGATCTTCAAAAAGAAGAAGTTACAACCTGACAGTCTGCCATGCATGAAGTTTTGTATTACCACACGTGGACAAATAGGCTGTTTTTAGATCTGGTTGCAGTTGGTGACGCAGGGGCTTTATCTCTTTGTCATGAGTGGTACTTGGTGGCAAGATGCCCAAGAATTTGTCATGCTAGGTTCAACGTGTGAGCCCGTTATTTTTATTCTGTGTTTCTAGAGTTTTATATGACTCACCACTGCAAGGCGTAGTTACTTAGTACCAGCCTGATTCTTGCATGTTCATGATCCACAAAGCAGACAGTGGCGCGCTCATGTCGAAGGAGCTAACTGCTATAACTGATGTTCCTGGCACTCATTCCCAGCTGTCGCTCGTTCTTGGTTTCGTTTTGAGAGAGGTTAGTTTCCAATTGAGAACTATGAGTTGATCTCCACTCTTGAGCGATGCAAATAGATAATTATAGTAGCTTTAGTACTAATCAATCCACGTATTTCCCGCGTGGTTGCTCAAGGTGGAGCCGGCGCCTGTACCCTCGGGCAACCATCTAAGACGCGGAAAATAGCGAGCACTCTTTCTCCGTTTTTCTCGACTTTTCACGACGCCTAGTTTTCCTCTCCCCCCCTGTTGCCAGTCGTGCTTGGTTTTGTCCACACCTTCATGGTTGTGTTTATATGTTTCGCAAGTCGATTGGCATTTTGCATGTTAGGCTCCGGCCTATCGGGATGAAAACCTGGTTTGTGCGCATGATTGCACGTCGTGATAGTCTGGCTTTTTGATGCATGATAGGCATGACGTGCCACTTCTTAGAGTGGTAGGGAAAAAAGGAAAAGAGACGGTACAGGCAGAAGTGGATAGACCGGTCTAGAAAGCGCGCTAGTATATAATAACCTTATCTTTAATTATGAATACACTTTTTCTATATTTTTTAGACTTCTGTAAGTTCTGCTTTTTCTTTCCGCCCTGGTACACGCCTGGTTTCAACTCGGCCTTGTGCAGCGACTCGTCCTCCCATTGTTGGACAGGAAGCAGCAAAACCAGCATATGAACTCACACAATACAGCTCCGGCACCATCCAAATTACGATTGCAATCGTAAAACGCACATATTTACGTGGCGCGCGCAACTTGGTTTGCAGCGTTGCCAGCGGCTGGCAACGCTCCTGATGCGCCGTGGTGGAATGCATGCAGCGATGGCGCAACTTGGTGCGCGAGGGGCGCCAGCTTTCGTTTGTCTTCCCCCAGTCAATGGTGGCGAGGGGTGTGGAAATGGTCCGCGGGCAGATTTGGGGCCGGCGTTTTGCGCTGTGTAATGTTGGCTTCCCCGGGTCGCCTGGCCCTGGTCGGTCTCTGGAGGCGCTGGCAACCAAGTGGTGATAGATCGGGCGCGAGCGTGGGTCCCCTGCGTTTTTTCTTGCTGCAGGGGCCGTCGTTGGCGGAGCCCCTGCGCACTCTAAGGCGTTGCTGCCTCTCGGAAGTAGGCGTCGCGCGACCCACGCGGCGCTGCCGCCTGCGGCGTGGTAAGTATTTTCCCGCTGCCGGGGCTAGTGCCGAACGCACGCGAGCCTCCCTCTGCCGGCGGGGCGGGGGCAGGCAGTGTGTGTTCTCTCCGTAGCATCCCTCTAGCTGCCGCGCTGGGGTTTTTGTTTTTTGGTTCCCACCGAGAAAACGACTCGTGCCAGCGAATGAAAGAACCAATGGAATTGGGTGGGCGGCGCACCGTGTCTGGGCCGGCGCGTTGTCCGGTCTCTCTTCCCGGAAAGCCAACGCGGCCTGATTTCTGCTTTTCGGCAGGCCCCCGCATGCTTACCTTCGCTTCTTTCTTCGCCGTCTACCGGCACACGCTTGCCGGCTTTTCCCTTCATTTTCCGCCGGCAATAGGCTATGAACAACTGCGGCCCTATTCCGCTGGATGTTCCCTCTTTTTCTGTTCTGCTTCTGTTGCGCGGGCGCCGTCACCGCGCACCAGGCCGGGCCCAGCGTCCCGATTCAATCGGCGAAACAGGTCGCGCCAAGGTGTTTCGCCGATTTAATCGGTGGCGTTTTGTCGAAACAGGTCGCGCGGAGGTGTTTCGACGTCGAAACACCTTCGCCCGAGCTGTTTCGCCGTTGGAATCGAGAAACTCGGCCTGGTTGGCTCTCGTCCGCGCAGCCTTTTTTTTCTTGGCCGGCCCCTGTCCCAGGCCCTTTTCCCAGCTGGGCACTAGATCTGTGCGGGAGATCTGGCCGCGCCTTTCTTAGCCCTGAGACAGGCAGATACAGACGCGCGCTGCCTCTGTGCGCCAAAGCGCCTCCCCGGTTTTTTTTTTGAATCACGGGATGGCGTGATAAGTGCAGAGCCCGTGAGGCTTGTGGCCACCGTGCCCACCACGCGTTTCGGGTAGAGGGCTAACAACTCCGGACGGGCGCGCGGGCACTGGCCGGGCCGATTTTTTACTTTTGCTGACGTGGCGGGTGTAGCGGCTGGGGCCTGTGTGCCAGAGCGCCCACCGACGCAGACCCCCCCCGCCAAATCCACACACAGCCTGCGTGTTGGGCAGGGCCTTCGGGGATCGGCCGTGGCGCATGGCATTGCATGCGCATCGCGCTGCGGAGGGGAACTAGCCCTGCGCAGTGCCGGCCCTCTAACCTGTCAGCAATGTCGTACGAGTGGGCCGTGGCCCGACGCCAAGGGAGCAGGTAGCTGCCCTGCCGCCGCTGCGCACGCGCTCGTCTCCCATTGTTGGACAGGAAGCAGCAAAACCAGCAACAGAGCATGCCGGTGAAGATGCAGCGCAAGTGGAAGCAACAGAGCGCACCGTCGGTGACGGTCGGGCGCCTCCTACCGAAAAGTCCTCTCGGACTCGTGACGAGACACACTACGGGTCAGCATCAAGCTCGGCTGTGCCAAAATCTCGCCCAGTGTCAGAAGCGCGACACAAGAACAGGAGAAAAGGGCTCGACATGGCTTCTTTTCAGCCTGGTCGCACGAGGGGGAACGTGCACACCCTGTCCTTCGAATCTTCAGAGCAACTTCCACAGAAGTACTCGTCTCCAGTGGCAGGCGGTAACAGCACGCTGCTCCAGGTATCCTGTATTTTCATTGAGGAAGTACCCGTACTCTGTTCTATGCAGTCAATATATTCATTGCTCTATCCCCTAGACAAGAGTGCGGAGTGAGGGCGCGCCGATGATACGTCCGTAACAAAATAGTACTTGATGTGGGTCCGCTTCCATAGTTTTTAAACTTTTCAGCAGCAAAGATCTTATGCCGACGCCTTCAGGACATGTTCTGCTTTTCACTTTCTCCCGCACTTTGAGCAAGGGACCTGCTTGGTTGGGCGACAAATCTTCTCGTTCTCTCAACGGCACCCGAAATGGGTCCCGGGTAGTTCGGCTACTTTGCAATAAACCTAGCTGCGCGTCCGAAATCGCCTGTCCGAATCCGCAATCGGAGAGGAGCAGCCAAAAATGCCTCGCAAATCTCCAGCGCGCCTCCTGGCGCTTTTCAAAAAAGCCAAGTCGCGGCCTCCCTGAAAGATAGACGAAAGGCCAGCCGGAGCACCGCTCTCACATTGATCGGGCAACTGCGAGTTCTAGGATACCCAAGCGACCTCGCAAAGGGCGAATGCTGTAGGGGAAGCAAGATTTATTTTCTCGAGCCTTCATAACAGTGCGAGGGCGCCGAAGCATGGGAACGGAAAAAGACGAAGCGCGCCGAACCCCGGGCGGGGGCGCAGCAAACTCTGCATGTGTTTTGCTCCGGGCATTCGCACAGCAGGGCGCGTGCGAATGCCCTTCGGAAGCGCGAGCGAGTCTTCAGTCCCGTCTGCCGCGCCGGGTGGTCCATGTGGTGCGATGGGATCGCAGTCCTCAACTTTAGAAAATCGACACAGAGCCTGGCTGTCTGCATCGGGTTCGCCCAACCATCTCAAGGTGGCCGCAGTCGTGCTCTGGTTTAGGTGAGCACGTTGCTTGTCGCAGATAGGACTTTCTAGATTGCGTGGAAGATCTGCAAGAACTTCCTCTGCAACGAGTACTGGCGCTACCTTCCTGTTCCTTCTGTTTTTTTCTGCAGCTCATTAACCTTGACTCGGCCCAGCGCTCCAGCCTGTCACACACATGCGTCGCTATTTCTCAAGTGAGGGAAGGCGAAGGTTGATGAGGATTCAAAATCAAAATAAATCAAACTGCGCAAAATATTCCATTCAGATTGGTGTTGCTTCCAGTTCAGTATCGCAAGCTGACCATGGGTCGATCTCGATGAGCACGATGTTAAATAGTCTTGTGGCTTCTGATGATACCTCGAGGATCAAGGTCGCAAAAGATCACCTCACTCATGCTGCCTACAGTCAGTTTGGTTGGCTGGGAGACGACTGTAAATGGAAGCCGAATTATTGGGCACAGACGCTGGGGTACATCACAGAGGAAGATGTCGTATCCTGTGTAAAAACGTCCCCACCCGCACTCCATAGTCAAGATGGGAAATCTGCTAGACAAACACAAATCAACAAGCTTTGGAAGTTGTGCATGATAAGTTTGGCATCGTAGCCTAATCCTGTTTAGGTAGTTCAGCAGCGTCACAGATTTAGGACATCATGCTGATCGGAGCGCGAAAAATTCCAAAACACGACTAGAAAATGTTTCTCATGGGGCTCCGCATGAGAAGCGTTTTGCTTTTGGGCATGCAGATTTGCTGTATTACAACTCTGGGGTGGGGACGTTTTCACATAGGATATCTCGAGGTCGATATTCACAGTTGGGCCCCTGAGGTAAACGCAGATCGCGCCCAAGACGAAATGGAGTGTGTGCAGCATTTTTACGGCAGGAACCCTCCGATCGCGGGTAGGTCGCTTCGATATGTACTCCAATATCACAAGCACTTTATCACAATGGGAAAAGAGTTTTTGGCAAGGCAGTTGAGAAAACTACAACAAGGCGTCCAAAACGATGAGGATGAGAAAGACTCTGACCAATTCGAATTTGCTGAAGCTATCAAGCCCTTCTTTGAAGGCACGGACGAAATCATGAACCCTTGCCCGCCAAGTTTGACGACTACACCCTTTTGGATGGGTTCTAAAGACACTCCCGCCACCGAACAGTATCTTAAGAGTGCCGGAAACGATGCGACAAAAGAAGACCCTTGTTTTGACGGAAACCGCCTGCACCGATGGGCGGAGCTCAGGCAGATTGCGATATGGGAGGTATTGCAGCAGGCTACAGCCCTCTCGCTCAATAGATGAGCAATGTTTTGTCTGCCCAGAGCAGCATTTTGGTTTTGTGAACAAGAGAAGAGAAAAGAAAGAATGATCGATAGAGAAAGAAAACAAAAGGCAAGGCTCCAAGCCTAGGCGGTAGCAACTGGCGGGGCAGGCCATGACTCCGCGTTTTCCTGTATCCCCCGGTGGCGTCGGTATGCCTCTCCTTCTGCTTCGGCAACAAGGGAGTCAGTGCGGCCCCTAAAGAGGGTAGGTCGCGCTGTGGTTCTTGATTCCGGTTTGACGTCAGGTTGAGCACGTGGGGCGGGCTGCTCAACATCACTGGCGGTTCTTTGGGGGCTAATTTGCCCACACGGATGAGGTGGTAGAGGTGTGGCGCTCTTCTGAAGTGCAGCGGCAGTGGGTTTTCGGATGCACTCAAATTGCGCGACTCCCTACGCTCGGTCGCTCACCGCTAAAACGGGCGGCATTTGGTCTTGTTGCAGTGTTTAAGCCCCTCCAGGCTCTTGCAAAGGGCTGACTCTCAGGGATCACTAGCTGCATATGTCAGACAGTTACTCGCGCGCCATAAGATGCGCGCAAAGGCCGCTTGGGTTTGTGAAGTACAACGATGTAGCACCAGCACGTCCGGTTGCTGGGGACCAGGGGTTACGTGCAACGGCGAAAGGAGCGCGCAGGTGGCCTCGGGGCCTCGCCCCAACGCGATCTGCTTTGAACGCTGTGTAAAAACACCGTAAGAACGGCTGATCGCCTGTGACTTCGGGTACAGAGGGTGTGCGGCCTTCTTTTTACCTGGGTCCGGCCGATGGGCTCGTGTTTTGTCCTTTGTTGGGTCGGTTGCGGCGAGTCCCATTATGGACCGACCGAAAGAGGCATGAAGGAGGAAGACGAGGCCAGGAAAACAGAACACATTAGCCTTGGGGCCTCTTGCCGTGCATTTGTATGGCCCACGCTTTCGAAGACATTCTGGGGCGGAAAACACAAAAAGCCGCTGGCATCGGTGGCGCAGCGCGACCACGCTGGCGCAATAGCAGGTTTGGGCGCCGCCCTTTTATCGTTCACTCAGCATCTCGCGCCCTTGTCCCCGCAGCAGAAGGCGATAGGCATGCAGCTAGGAAAACGAAGGGACATGCCGTAGCTAGGCCAATCTCCCCGCCCACAGTTTCTGGGCCTTCTCTCGGGCCCGTTGCGCAGTACTCCGACGCGGAAGCAAATACTCGCGGCGGCTACATTGTCCTGTTGGACGGAGCCGCCGCGGCTGCACTGTGTTGGCTACTCCCTAGCGAGGAGTCGTTGAGCACCCTTTAATTACAACCTGTTGGGCGTTCAGGCATGTCTGTGGCAAGGCGGGCACGGAGCAGGCGTGCGCCCCGATCGCTTGATGCTCAGTGGCTGCATTCTTGCGCACATGGCACGGGCGAACGCCTAGGGTTGGGCGCCAAGTATTGATGCGGTGTGGCTCCGCGCAGTTTCACTTTCGTTGCCATCGCTTGCCTCGTTTGCTATCTATTAATTTGTCCTTTCAGTAATAGTATAGAGTACTCACTCGCCTTACTGTATTGTATTACTACTCGCCACACTGTAAACACGACAGATTACCGCCCCGTATTGCATTGCCGCAGCGCAGGAGGACAACATCTTGGTACCGTATAATGCGGAAAGTCACAGGACCGAGGACAAGACTTCTCTGAAGATCAGGTGCGCAGCTACTCACATTACAGGCCTCACAGAAAAGGACTGCTATGGTTTCCTCAGACGTTATCGAAGTTTCAATCGTTGCAGGGGCCCCCGTCTTCTTAGTTGGTCTGGACGACCATGTGCCGTGGGCGTGTTTTTCAGCAAACGACACGCCAACATCGAACTGGACTCCAAAAGCAAAGGCGCATTATGGCGGACGAAGTGAAACCAGGTCTGCAGCCGCTCGCGCCGTGTGCGTGGGCAGTGAAGATCAGCCCGTTGGGGCGAGCGTGGGTTGGGATTGGGGCTTCAGGTGTTTTCGTGTGACGCAGCTGCACCGGCAGGATGGGTAGTGAAATCATTGCGCCCCCGTGCCTCAAAAGCGGGGGCCGACCGCCCGCGGCGAAGATAGTTTTATAGCCATAATGGCTGCTGGGCGTAGGGCAACTAGACGGTGGAGCAGGGTGGGCCCCCGGAGTGCCGCCCCTCTCGGGGCGAAGCCAGGTGGTGGGTACTCGGTGGCAGGTCCGAGTACCTGGCACACAGCCCGGACAAGTTGAGGCAAGGGGCCCCGGCGACTCTAGGTCCCCGGCCGAGAGTGGTGCGAGAATGAAACAAAGAATGTGCCCCGGGCAAAGATTGGCCGGCCGGTGTGGTGTGCCCTTGTCAATCAGACGTGCGCACTACGGCGGCCGCGGCGTAGTACTAGTACAGCCTAGAAAAATAAAGTTTTTCGACAAAGAGCAATGCTAATGGCCGAACCCTAGATGGGCAAAAGGCCTTCAGCGTCGAAAGCAATTGATATAATGTGACGCACCGCGGCCGCAAAGACAAGGTCGCGGGGCAGTCCCGAAAAAGATGCAGGGCGGGGGAAAAATTATGGCCCCACAACGTTGGCAGGCCCCGGGCCGGGGACGTGCGGGTGCGCATAGAGGGCTGTACAAATGCGTGGCCCGGCCCCGTTCGCTTTATGCTCGTCGGCTTAGTATGTATGCCAGGCGGAATTATCGTCGTGGCGTTGAACTGGGCCGGGCGGCCCGAAATGCGCTTCCATGGCCGTTTTTGCATAAGTGTCCTTCATTTTATTATATATAATTATTTCCGTTTCTATCGCAAATGACTGTAAAGCGAAAGAGGGGCGCACCTATTTGCGCCGTTTGAGGCAGTAACGCCTGAAGAAATCATAGCAGTGAGCGGGGTAACAGGGACTTGCCCGCCTTGGGATCATTTCAAGGAGCTGGTGCAGACGACAAGGTGACTTTGCATGCGAACCTAATGGTTGCACAAAATTTCGTCGCGAAGAAACCTGAGACCAACCCATTAGTGCAGGAAGAAGCCAAGCTAGAAGACGCGTTAGACACGAAAATGATTGCGGAGAATGTGGTGGATGACCCATTTGTGAAACAAGCTCTGGGAGAGGAGTTCATAGAAGAAAACTTTGACAAGCGGGAGGAAGATTCGACAGCGTCGGTCCTCTCTTTCTCGCTCGCCCGCGGCCCCTCGCCAACTGTCCATCTGGACCTGCTGGCCGCCGCGGTGGCAGACTTGGAAAGGGATAGCGACCAGCCGCAGGCCTTCCATGAACGTATGAGTGCCATTCGAAATCTGGTCGGCCTCGCACGACAAGCCCAGCAGCAAACGGTTGCACATTCTGGCTTGGGCTTGGCCAAGCTCCACAAAGAACATCTATCCAGCGCAAAAAGGCCGCCCGCCCTGCTCGTTTCGACGCCCGTACTTACACATTTGCAGGCATAACAAACGCAGCACCCTCGGCGTATTGGTAGTGAACATGTGCGCGCGGGGTTCCCGCTCACGGTGAGTAGCCCGGGCCAAACACCGGGCACGCGTTGGGCCCTGTAGTGCAAAGCATGATATCGCGCAAAGGGCAGAAGGCATGGCCCTCGGGAATCACCGCGGCCAAAGCCGGGAGGGGCAGGCACCAGCGAGGGCTTGCGCACACACATGACGCTCGGTTTTTAGGGCTAGCGCAAGTCGCTGTTGTTTTTGGCCAGGGCCGGGCGGAAAATTTTTGTAGAGGATAAGGCCCCGAATTGATACAAAAATTCGCAATCGCCGAAACAATGCTCCAGGACATAGAGAGAAGGCTCGAGAATTTTGACGACGAAATCCAGTCAGGCTTGCACACAAAGGTCCAGGTGATTGGTGTGGACCTCAATCCAGATCACCCATTGCATAGCTATCAACAGAGTCTCAACGCATTGGTCGACCTGTGGAACGAAGAGCTAGGCAGCCAGCAACATGGAACAGCCGGGACCAGTCAGCTCCGGCGTGTCAACGTTGCAGCCAGAGAAGCGTGCGAGCCCTGCGACTATTTGCAGCGCAAGGTGACGGTGCGGGAGCGATGGCCCATGCCCGATGGCTCGTGGTTCTATTGCCAAGAAGAAGAGTCTGTCAGGCAGCGTCGCGAACACCGAAACGCCGTTCGCGCGCAGCAAAACTTAGGAAGACTTATGAGAGGTGCGACAGAGATTCCGCTAGAAGCAGATAAGTGTGAAAAAACGAAAACGGTCAAGGAGGACCTGAAAGCAGCTGGTGCATTCGCGCGTTGCGATGTCGTAAAAAATGGCCTTCGTACAGGGCAAGGCAACTTCGCCAAAGTGTCTCCAGCTCAGTCGACCTTCGAGGTCATATCGACTTCGACACCACACCCACAGGTGTATTTCGTTCCTCACTGGCATGAAGATGTCATTACAGCTTGGTCGAAGCCAGAGCCCCCGGAGACCAAATGCAAAGCAGAGGAGCGGTATGACTACCCGAAGGGCCACTTTCGGTTCGCAAAGTGAAATCCCAACGTCCCGAAAATGTCTCGGCGCCTTTGGCCTGCATATATGGCGCCCCCTGCTTCTCAGAGGTAAACATGACCCAGCGGAGCGCGCGACGACTACGCGCTACCGCCGTCGCAGCAGTAGCAAGATGCGCTGGCGCACCAGCAATGTCTTTTCAGCCGCCCCTTGACAAGGATAATTTGCCGCCCCAGGAATGGGGGCGGGCTGCAAACGTAACGGTGGCGCCGCTAGTAGCAAAAGCAACAGAGCGCTTTTTCGCTCGAAACCAAGATCGGCCCATGTGCATGCCCTGCGGCTGCACGCCCGCAGAGAAGCTGGCTGCCGCGCCCCATCAAGGTGGTAGCCGGAGAACAATGCTGGTGGCAGCAGGCGGGCCGTGCCTTGTTGTGTGGGACGGTGTGGGTGCCGCCTGGCATGCAACACGGCGCTCCCCACCGCCCCGTCGCCGGCCCGGCCCATCCGAGGATGGCTGGGAAAAGCAAAGAGGGGGCCGGAGGCTCTTCTTTATCGTAACGGGCGACCGAACGACAGAAACCCGGGGGGCGCCCGGGTACCCTGTTTCTATCTTGCGAAGCTGCGCGGCTTTGGGTGCTCCCTGGATTGTGTGTTCTGTGATCATGTGTTCCACCTCTCGGTGAAGGCTGCCAGATATGATCGCCGCAATCAGCATCTGCGTACCCGCCTTCCTCGGCTGCGCGGCAGACCGGCGCAGCCGATCTTTCGTGCAGTAGATCATGAAAAACCGGGCGGGCCCGTGATCCTAAGCATACACACCCTTTTTTTAGGTTTAGGTCAAAAGCGCGAATGCGCATAAGGAAGTATCAACCCGGATTCGCATTAGAGGCTTCTCATCGCAAGCATGCCGTGTTTCCTTAAAGGCTCCAAACGCCGAGCAGATCAGGGCGTTGCGATTTTCCTCTATAAAGAGCCAAACTTGTCCAATGGGTGTGGCGGAGTTACAGAAGAGAACAAAAACCTACAAGGCTACATTACGCATCATGAGCTGAAAAGAACCGGAGCGCCGGCAGATATGAAGTTGTATTTCGATGCCAAACATTGGCCGGGCCACCAGTCCGACGTTAATCCCAACTCGAACGCGCTGAGCAAGCCGCATTAAACATGGAAAACGCAGCTAGAGCAGAAAAAAAAGCATTTGAAATTTTGATAAGCGCAGGTTGTTTCTTGCCCGGGGCCGCTGGCCGCACTGTGGTGCCCATTAGACAGCCCACCCGTCGCAGAGGGCATCAGCCGCGTATGCAAGCCTTGTAGTGCCTTCGGCCAGCGGTCGCTACCGTATTCGCGCCCGCCCTCGCGCGCACCCCCCGCTCCCACTCACCACGCTAGCTCCTTCGGCCGGGGCTCAGAGTATTAATTGGCGCGGCCGTGTTGTGGGTAGCAAATAAAAGTGCCTCCGGCGGCCAGAAGTGCTAAGCCGGCCGGCCGTGGCCTCAGTGTGTACCTCAGTCCGCCCCCCGGCGGCTCTCCGTCTGCCGACCGCCCTGGCGAGGTTTCCTCCCGTTCTCTGAAAGCCCATTTTAGTTAGGCATCGCATGCAGGAGTTGGCTTAACTTTGTTGTGGCGAAGCTATGGGCCCATTGCAGGAAGCGGCAGGGCGGTGCAGGTGTTGTGGCACCCTTTTCCTTTTCTTTCGTGCCTGCACTTCCGATCGCCCTCTGTCGAGCTTTCATTCGACAAGGACGAGGCCCTGGCACTTTTTTGGTCAGGTCAGCAAATGCGCTCGTCGCTTTATGCATGATTGCAGGGAGGTGGCCTGCCACAGCCTCCACTCTTCTACCTCCGGACCACAAGCAGTACCGCAACCGAAAGACAGTGCTGCGACAAACCAAATGCTTGGCCTTCCGCTCTTGGCCTGTGCCCACCTATACTTTGCCCACACTCCAGAACAAGAACATTGGTCTGCTGTTCTCCTGCCCGGACCAAGACTGCCCCCGAGATCAAGCGAGTGGCGAAGCAACGGAAGCAAAGCCGGAGCATGTCACGTACATTGTTCTCAATGTGGAGGGCGGAGCGAGCCTGATTCAAGACGCAATGGACCATGCCGCTAAAGCTGAACAAGCACGCACGGTAGCGGCTTCGCACGGGCATGATCCGCCGCCGTTTTGTTGTCCCGCAACGGAACTACTGGGTGATCGGCCAGATATAGCGATTGCCCTTTCAAACCAATCTAGGCACGCCTTTGTTTGGCAAAAGCAGCTTGCTTTTCTCACCCAGGGAAAGGTGCCGAGCATTGCTTTTGTTAGCAAAGAAGGCGATGAAAGTCATATGCTGCGTCCGATTGGAGACCTCTGGAAGTCGCTTTACCCTGACCTTTTTGTTGGAGACCCTGTAGAATTATCCCCCGGGCCTCCTCGTTGATCCAGGTCGAGTCTGGCGTATTCTTCATCCATTCAATTTTAAGGATTTTTTTGCGTGTTTGACTTGGGAGTTTACTCCCCGAAAATAAGAGCAGTATAATTGATGAGAATACTTCAGTCAAGATAGTAGTACTTCTCTGCGTCACTGATACATTGGTTTTATTTTCCGCACCTTACGCATGTTTCATTTTCGTAGAGGAATGTTTATGTCAGTCACTGTGACTGACAAGACATTATTCGCCCGTAGAAAGGAATGAAGACCTAGTAGGGCCTTCCAGGCGTTGTATTAAGGCACGTACTCGAATGACGCAAGGAAGAGCAAGAAGAGAGGTATTGTTTTGGGCCTTGTGGTTGGATGGAAATGGATAGCAGCAACGCCGACGGGGAACTAAGGTGTGTGCTGGTCCTTCTGTCCGAACCCGTTATTAAAGGCGTTGGAGGCAATCTAACGTAACTAATCTCTACGAATATAGTTAGATACTCCGGCACGAAACTACAGTGGGAGATGTCCGCTCAGCTGTTGGTCGCGATCCGTTGGAGCGCCAGGCGTCGACTGCTTGGTTGCTCTCAGAAGCCCACTGCCTAGAGACCGAAATAAAGATGAACAGAAACAGTGTCACTATTAGAAGGAGGGTGCATCAATGGCCCACTTGAGTTTTAATATCGTAGCCCAGCAACATCGGCGAGAATGGATATCAGTGCGTGAGCTAGAAGTCCGGCTCTGCCCGGTGACGCTTCAGTGATGTATGATGGAGATCTCAGATGTTCGCCCAAGCCCCGTGCCTGTCCCATGTCGCCGGCGGCTTTTTTTCTCTTTGTATACATATGAGCGGCGGCGCCGACTGGAGTGTGCTGTTGAAATTGTTTCATTCGTGTGCGCAGCCATACAAGACAGGTGGATCACTTTATTTGGGGGTCTGGCGAACAATTTGAAATTAGCAAGTTCACCGACAAAAAAGACGTCAAGCTAGTTCCTCCCCAATGATCATGATGTGGTTGCACTTGCGCACAACTTTCGCTGGTGGTGGTCTTGATCCTTTCAACCTACCCTAGCTTTTGGAAAAACAAATGCAGAGCGATGACCAGCTGCTGCCTGCTTAGCGAGAAAGCATACCGTGTGGTCGAGCATAGATCGTGACGAAGTGCATGCGGGACGAGCGCCGTAGAAAATAAGCATAATGCACATATGACAAATACAAATACTTTGTTTATGGCTATCTACTACGAGAACGAGATGTACGTAAGAGTATAAATTGATTTGTGCTGTTTCTGTCTATTCCATAGTGATACGTTATTCTGCTGCACATAGTGATAGTCGGCTGATTGATGAGTACGTGTTAACCAGACCAAACTGCGGTGATTTTGACATGGCTGCGATAGTTGTAACACTGAGCCCCACCCTTCATAGGAATTGTTGAAAGCCAGCCGAACGGATCGCGTATGCGGTAGAGCTTGATGAGACTATAAAGCTACTCCCATAAGCAAAATTCCACCGTGCGTTGATAATAGGAAACAGATGAAGAAAGAATGTAGCAGGCCTTCCAAAAAAACAAACGTATGGTTACTAGCAGAGTGAACGGCAACGGGGAGACTTTGTCATTGACAATTGGCCACCAAGTTGTATGAAAACACACCGCTGTGCTAGTCTCGCAGCGGAATATTAAGAAGAATTACTGAGACACACGGTAAAAATGAAGTACCAGAAGGTGTCCTCCGCGGAGCGACCCCAGCACCTCCAGCAGGAACCGCCGCACCAACCCCCTTCCACCACATCCACAGCGTCCTATCCAATGCAAAAATGTCTGGGTCTGGAAGAGTGCAGACTTGTCATGCATATTTTCCATGCCCGATGAGGTCTGCAATGCAGCACCTAGCATGACAGACTCGTCTGCGAAGTCTCTATCATGCCTATCCTGAACTTGGTCGAAAGTGGACAGTTTTTGGCGCTCACGCAGCACAGATTTTTGCATGATTCAAATTTAGCATCACAAGTTCCAACTTTGCAGACCCAGACATATTTGCAATGCACACATCCCCCGAACACCTAACGAACCGGCCCTACCTGCGGGCCGTCGCTGAAACCCTGAAAGCGGCGCTCTGCGTGGTACACCTGCCCTCGCCGGTGGTGGAGCGGCAAAACCACCGTCCCGAGGTCGAGGTGCAGGAAATGCACCCAGACTGCAGGCTGAAGCCCGTCGTAATTGCTCGAGACGAGAACGTATGGATTGCCAATAGGTCTGGGTCTGGAAGATTGCGAGATTTGTCATGCTAGTCTGGCATGACTCTGAGCTCTGTATTGCGTGGGCACCAAGTAGAGGTCCTCTGGCCTGTCATGCACAAGCGCAGTTTCTCATGCGAAATACACAGCACAGAAGCACGAAAAAATTTGTAATGCTTGGCGGCGCATTACGGAGCACTTATTCTTCACGGGCTTGCATCACAAGTTTCCAGACCCAGACATATTTGCAACCCATAGAACGAGAAGTGCCAAGTCGAGGTGACCATCAACAGCGTCCGTGCCAGCTTTCGCTTCCGCAAGGCGGACGAATTGGAGGAGGCTTTGGTGCGGCAGTACACAAAGTTCCTGACTTATGCTGTGCAAAAGTATCGTACTCGTAGTAATCCTAATCGCAGTTATGCATTACAAATCTCCATCCCAAGGCAAAATAGCATGACAAATTCCATTTGTCATGCTGAGCCAATTTGTTGTAAATGCGATTACTACTAGTACGATACTTTTGCAATGCATATGACTTCGCGGACGTCGACATTTTCCAGCAGTGGCTCAACATCGGGGTGCAGTTTTGACGTTCTCCGCAAGACACCGCTGCCGGGGTGGGATCTGTATCCTATTGAAAAACGTCCCCACCCCATAGTTGTAATGCAAATCTGCATGCTGAAAATGTTTCTCATGCGGAGCCCCATGAGAAGCAGTTTCTAGCGGTGTTTTGCATTTTGTTATGCTCCAATCAGCATGGTATGCTAGATCTGTGATGCTGCTGAGCTGGCTCAAACAGCACTACACTACGAATCCAAATTTGTCATGCAAAACAGCCAAAACTTGTGGATTTGTCTAGCCGATTCCCCATCTTGACTATGGTGTGGGGACGTTTTTACTCAGGATAATCTCACCTTCTTGCTTACGGCACACGGCATGCAGGGTGGCCACCTGTTGCAGATGCAACACTTGCATTCGCTGCTGCAGGTCCAGCACGACCGGGGCCGCGGGACAACTTTTCGTGCAACTACTACCGGTGACCTCGCGCGGAACAGCCACGTGTTTGGCGGCGGCGATGCAGACGAACTGATGCAGGGCGGCACGGCGGCTCCGGACGTCGTCATGCGCGACGACGGCGCGGACGATCAGTGGGAAGGCCTGCGGGAGGAAGCTGCCTCCCTGATGAACCATATGAAAGTACACAACTCCCCCTCCCCCTCATTGGTCATGCAAAATACCCAATCCACCCTTTGCCTCTTGGCACTGGGAGCGGGTGTCCACTACATGACGATGATGGCACTGTTTGCATGACAAGTTCTAGTAGCCCAAGTAGCACTACAATCCAGTGCAAATTTGTCATGCAAAACCGGCATTCTTGCTGATGCTTGTGTTGCCCTTCATGCTATACAAATGAGGGCGAGGGGGAGTTGTGCACTGTCATAAACCAGCCGAAAGAGCGACTACTCGAGGCCATCCTCGGGTTCCTGGAGGACTTCGACCGCGACGTGAAGGACATGAAGCTGACGCTCAACTCGCACCTGCGCCGCGCCGTTTCGGGGTACGCGGAGTGGTGCGACGACATCGGACGCATGGTGGACCAAAGCTCTTGGACCGACGACCGGGCGTGCGGGGAAATCGGCGGCGAGGACGCTGTAGAGGACGGGGCATCATCTCCGCGTCGTGGTCCCTCTTCTGCCCGACCCGGCGAAGACGTCGATACCTGGGCCGCACTCGTTGCACGGGCGCTGAGCAAGTAGACCACGAGGCACGGGTGGAATAATTAAAGGCAACGATTGTCTTCTGCCGAGGAGGGGGTGTAGTTCGTTGCCCGGAGAATTCTCATTCTGCTTCTGCAGAAGGACGCACGGGGGAGAACGACGAGAAAAGCCAACGACGATCGTAGTATTTCAAGAGGAGAACCCTGATCGCGGTTTCGACGAGGCACTCCATTGTACTGCAGTAGATGAAACACATCAACATCCGAGAACGCTTGGTGTCGTGAAAAAGAGGTTTAAATTGTCCGATTTGAAGAAGAAAGGTAAATCTGAAGCGTGCCAGCACTCGAGGAGCCTCCTCGGTTTCTCGCTGAAAATAATAAACCACGGGCGTGTTGCTTCTCGTTTCTATACAAGCGTGTTCATGTTGCTGAGCAAAATACCCTATTGGAGGTACGAATGAATTTAAAGAGCAACATCATGCGATATCACGATTGGAGGGAGCGAGTCCGACTTTTTTTTCGCCGTACTCCTGTGGAGATGATTTCAGCATATAGGAGCTGGCAGACAGGAATCTCTTTTGCGTATGCTGCTAAGTTGAATGCGTCCTCTGGCAACGCTTTGCAGCCGGTACTAATTATGACCGTGGTGCCAGCTTGCTGTTGCTTCCTATGCTTAAACGCCATATTGGGATTTCTGGTCTTGCTTGGTAACACTTCCTCATAGAACATTGAAATGGAAAAGCGGAACAAGACTATGCAACGGACGAGGCTGTGCACTGTCTCTTTTGCACGTTGTTGTTGAGCGAAGGTTTTACTTACCTGCAGACTATATTTATAGAAACAGATCGCTGGACATACATCCAATCGGTGCAACCTGGTCCGTTCCCGCACCTAGTAATTCGAAAAAGTTGTACTTCACTATGAGACCCACCGAGGAACCTTGTTTCAGAAAAAGTCAAAGCAGGGCACTTCAAGACGCGGCATCATATTACGAACAACAAAAAGATCCATGAAGTCATGTTGGTGGTTGCTAGCTCCGAGACCGAGGAAGATGTAGAAAGATGATCATGCAGAGCAACATCAGTATCAGAAATCTATATTTATAAAAATCAACAACTGTGCCAAAGTCGCAATTTTTAACGAATACAGAACAGCTTGGGCTTTATTTTCAGACGGTAGATGTGATTCTCTGTGGTAAGTACTTATCCGTAGAGAGCATATCAATGCCTTCAACATTTTACTTTGATTTTTTTTCTTCGACGTCACGATAGATCTAGATGTATTTGGTGTTCATAAAGACATGTTTTCATGAGTAGCCATTTTGCACGTTGGCATGAGGAATAAAGCACGACAGTGTCAGGCGCAAAGTATCTTCACAGCAAGTCTTGAGAAGTCTCTCCTTATGAATGTTTAACATAGTTCCATTACCATTGGCGCCGGTAAGAATCCTGCATAGAGTCATCACACTATTTTTACCCATTCATGATTGATCACAATCACCTGCCCAGCATCAACCTTCTACTTATCCTTGGTTGTGTACTTAAATAGGGAGCCACATAGGAGGAAGAAAAGCATATACAACAACACCAAACGATGCAGCGAGTCAAGATTGAAAACGCAAACAAAACTGATGTCGCGTCGCCGGAGGCCGGAACTTCCCCTACTCGAAAATATCCAGGTCATCTGCGGTCCGCGTTCTCATCCTCAGGAGTTGGTTGCAGGAGCACGAGCGGCCGACGCACTTCTGCAGCGCATAAGGTGATTTTTATGCCAAAGACAACATCGACGTTGTGAGCGCTCCGAGTTGGTTCTCCTTCTCCCTGCCATGGCTACAAGAGAGGTCGTCGTACAGGTCGTGGGTACTTACGGGTATTGAGCAGCAGTAACAACTACGAGCCTGCTCATCTTCAAACGGAAGCAAAATTGTGCTAGAGCTGGAAGTGCGTAGAAATAAGTAAATCTTCCGCCCACGTCTTCATCCGTAGGACGTACGCCGGAACTACGCCTGCTAATACTCACCAGTATGGAGAACTCTGAGGCCACCGCGCCACCCCCGCCACCTCCACCGCCGGTCGGAGGAGGAGGCTCGGATTCTGCTGCCCAGAGCAGGCCCGCCGCCGACCCGGCGGCGCAAGGAGCGGGCGTGATAGCGGGAACCGGCCCCGCTTCGTCCAGCACGGCCATCGCTCCTCCGCCACCACCACCATTGCCCACCGGGGAGGTCGTGGATCAACACCCAGGCGGGGGGAGCAGCCAGCAGCACCAGACGTCCGCGGGCGCCAGTGGTGTCGTGCCCCCGGCGACAGGTGCGATAATTTCCGCCGCAAACACAGCTAGCAACACAGCAACATCATCTTCCGCAGTGTTGTCGCAGCTAGACCCGGTATTGCAACCCCCGCCGCCTGCGCCAAACGAACAGCAAGGTATAGGGACTGCCGGAGGCTCGAGTCTACTCTCTACGGCGAACAACACTAACGCGCCAGGAGGTACTGCTGCTGTTGCTGCAGTGTCCACAGCAGCTACAGCCACCGGCCAAGCCGCGTCAACCACAACGACACCGCAGCAAACGACCAATTCCAGTCTCAGTGGAGGCCAGAATGCTGGCTCAGGACCGCCCCCGCCTCCCCCGCCGCCAGCGGCTTCTTCTAGTACCGGCGTCGCAGGAGCAGGCGCACAGCCACCTCCCCCCGCGGAACAAGCGGGGGTCGACGGAGCTGCTGGTGTAACGGGAACAACAGCAACTTCAGCCACGACGACCCAAGCTCCCGCCCCGGTTTTACTAGGACTTGCTCCTTCCGTGGGAACAGATGTAGTGGCGGCGCAACAGACCGCTGCGCCCGCTGCACCGGGAGAAATTACCAATACGACAAGTGCTGGTAGTACTACGGGATTATTAACTCCAGTGGTCGTCGACCCGGTTCCAGACGGAGCTGCCGTTGTTTCCAGCGCAACTGCAGGTGCAACGGGCGGCGCAGCAGCTCCTGCGGCACCTCCACCGCAACAAACGCAAGGGCCGCCCGCCGGGGAACATCAATCCCAAGTTGGCGCGGCTGGTGCACCTACGCAACCGCCAACGCTGCTCTCATCCGCCGTCGCGGTGCCGCCGCCAGACGCGAACCTCAGTGGGACAACGATCGTGTCCACTTCCGCGGCTATCCAGCGGGAAAGAAACTGCGTGGGTGGAACGCTGCAAAGGAGCAGTCCATGTTGCAATACAGTAAGTACTCGGTTTTGTCATGCTGGATCTGGATGCTGCTGCACGGGCAAACACGAACTTGAACTTCACACGTGGTGTATGTGTTTACAGCAGTATCTATTCCTATTGTACTAGACTACGCATCAGTTCCGGTTGCGCGACACCTGTTGCTGCTGTATTACTTCCAGCAAGTCTTGTTATGTTTTTTCGACACATCAGTAGTTCTTTCCTTGGATACCCTGCAGTACCGCAACGGGACCGGGCGTTCCACAAACTGCCGCCGGACCACCGCACACAACTGCGCCGTTGCAGTACGCAGCACCGCCGTCGGAGCCTACCTCCGGTGGCACCACGAGCACCTCCGCCCAGCTCTCTCTGCCGCCGGACCAGCAGCCCGGTGGTACAACAACTACTGCGTCCGCGGGGGCGGCAACCGCGACAGCCGCATCTACTTCAGGCGGGGTGGCACAACAAGGAGTACAACAAGAGCAGCCGACGGCTCTGCTACAGCCCACGAAGAGTACCGGTTCCACGTCGCAGCCCCCCGTCACGCCCCCGCCCGCCGGGACCTCGAGTGGCCCCGGTGGAACAAGCACCACTACAAGCTCCTCCCAGCTCGTCTTCCCCACGTTCGCTCCCGGTCAAGGAGCCACCCTGCCCGCGCCCTCGCCGCAGCAAGTGCTAACCCCGTCCGCCCCGGGGGGGTTTTACAACTACGCTGCGGGTGTAGGGGGAGCAGCAGCTCCGGGGCCGCTACAACCAGTCGGGCCGCTACCAGCTGGTAATAAGTATTTTGGATAGAAGAAGGAGTACTTAATGTCATATTAAAGTAAAAGTATCATTATTTTGTTGCGCTGTACGGTCTTCGATGTAGTTCCAATAGTACTCTTTCACGTACGGTCGTCGTCGAGACATCTATTCACATCGCCTGTAGTTTTTCTCAAATCTACAATTCGAGAACTCGTGACCACGCCTTTGACAATCAAGAACGCTCGTATTGAAACGATTTTTAGGTCCAGGTTTCGTCCAACCTGCGGTACCCGACGGATCGTCCGGACCTTCCGGCCTAGCCGAACACGCGGCCAGCACACTGCCGTATGCATTACGAACATCTTATCATGTCCGGAACTGGGAGGTAGTTTTTAATTGCGCATGGAACGAAGGCAGATGCAAAAAAACTCGCTTTTTGAGTGCAAAAACCATGTTGACCTCTTCATCATGCGATCCTCACTCATTCACCACAAGAAAAGAACCATATTTATACGAAAGCAAAGTGCTTCTTTGTTTCATTCGTCCAGCCACCATCATGAAGTCCCAGGGCTCGCAAAATCGGGTTTCAAGAGTGCTCGCTGTTGTAGTGGATCTGAATTTCCTTTCGTAGTTCCAGCAACAGATATAGTGTAGTTCTCTTTCCCGACCAGATCTGGACATCATGCAAAAGTTTTTTGTAAGTGCATACCCACCCCGCAATTTCCTCCACGCCTCTTCCCGGAGGACCTACTTTCGGGCCCCTCACTCCGACCCCCGGCGGACCCTCCTCCCTGTCTTCGGTTATGGCCCGCGTGATACGCGACACGTTTCAGGACGTGCTCCGCGGCGAGGTACAGACCCTCCGTGGCGGTGTCTCCGCCGCTACTTCCCTGCCGCCCGGCGTACCGCGTCCGCCGTCCGGTGTAATAGGAGGAGGACCCGGGGGAGGTGGTGCTGCTACTAGCTCCTCTAACAACGTACTAGCGCGCGGCGGAGGAGCACAACTTCTACCCGGGGCAGCCGTATTACCCGCGGGCTCAAGCAGCGCGAGCGCGTTCAGCGAGCTGCATCCGCAGCTGCAGGCACCCATGCTGCAGGACTTTTTGCGTATCAATTGCAAAAATGTCTGGGTCTGGAAGATTGCAACTTGTCATGCGGTTTTTGGACTCTAAAAAAATTTGTATTGCATGACCAGCAAGAGGGGCACGCTTTGTGCTACACGGACGGGGCATTTCTCATGCGGAAGGTGCATCAGGAAGCCCTCTAAAAGTCTGCGATGCTAGGTCATGCATTACAGCCATCATGGGTCATGAGAAATATGCATGGCAAATCTTGCTTTCTCCCAGACCCAGACATTTTTGCATTTGATATTGCGTCTGGGGGAGCAAATTCACGCGCACATGTCGGACCTGCAGTTTCTGGAAGACGAGAACAAAACGCTATCAACTGTAAAAATGTCTGCGTCTGGAAGATTGGGACACTTGTCATGCACGTTTTGCATGAGCCCTGATGCCTGTGATGCATGCCCTAGCAATACAGATTTTTTGAGAGCTTCTTGATGCCTATTCCGCATGACAAATGCCCTCTCCGCGTAGCAAAAATTACATTCCCTTTGGTACTCATGCAATACAGATTTTTTTGGAATCCAAATGCAGCATCACAAGTTGCATTCTTCCAGATCCAGACATTTTTGCATTTGATAAACGCTGAATAAACGGAACAAGGAGCTATCCGACCGCAACGCAGAACTCGAGGAGCAGATCGAGCAACATGAGGAGGAAATGAAGGAAATGGAGGAAAAAGCAGAAGCCAAACTGGACAAAGAGGTATATTAATATTTTTTGATTTCGACTACAAAACTAAAAGTAAAACTTCGGCAGGAGCGAAGCCTTTAGCTTGAATTCACGGTTTACGACGATGCTCTTTCGTATTTCGTTTTGCATTTTCTAGGGGCCAGCACTGCCCCCGTGAGGTCACCTAAGTAAATGCTATGAATGCCAGTAGTCGATTTTCACTTGAGCACTTGTACCAGAGCTAGGAAAATAAAAATACAACTGGGGAAATAGCCATGATCTCTGCGAACCAAAATGTATCAAACCCAGCGGTCTAACTGGGCGCATCGTGAGGACGAATGGAACGACGAAATATGTTGGAAAAACTATAGTGTCTATAGTGTAACTTGTTGGTCTTACAACTTCGTGATGCGAACTCTGCATAAGTAGGTCAGCTTGCACACATCATCTTCTGTATACCATCGTATCGGTATCTGCCGCTCTTTGTTTTTCTCTTTTCTAGATGAAGAAAGTAGACGAATGCAAAGTTTAAGTTACACTAAAGTGCGGTAGTTTTTCCTGCGATACCAACGAAAGAAGCACTACAAAGAGAAGGAGCAATATGAGACGAAAAAAGGGCAGCTGCACATCAAAGATCGACCATGCATGGTGTTGTAAATGTAATGTCAGCATGATAAATTTGTGGGCCATCTTCGTCTTCCGCATACGGACATAACAGTTGCTGTATTGTCAACAAACAAGTGTTTTCTGTATGAACAGACAAAATTGAACGAACCTCAAACAATCATGATCATCGCGTCGTTGCTACAAGAAGCTTACGGTGTGATGGTATATGTAAAATCACTACATGCACAACTTGCACTTTCAGAGCCGCAGACGCAGGCGTACGAAAGAGTTTCTGCATCTTCACTCAGGAGAATGAACAATTTTTCCTTTGCGCAACTTTTTTTCGCTCCATGCGCAACTCCGGCAGGACAAGGAATCTCTGAAAGAGGAGCAGAAGCGTTTGAAAAAGGAGCAGAAGGACGCGGAGAAGCGGTGTCAAGAAGCGGAAAACGCGGTAAAGGACCTGAAAGACGAGCACGACCGACAGCTGCAGGAAGCTATCGAGAACGCAAAAAAGCAGGAGCGCGATCGCATGCTCATATGACAGCGCACAACTCCCCCTCTCCTCATTTGTATAGCATGAACGGCAATCCAAGCGTTAGCAAGAGTGCCGGTTTTGCATGACAGATTTGCACTGGAGTGTAGTGCTATTTGGGCTACCAGAACTTCTCATGCAAACAGTGCCAAGAGGCGAAGCGTGGAGCAGGTGTTTTGCATGACAAATGAGGGGGAGGGGGAGTTGTGCACTCTCATAGCTCACCGCGCTAAACGTCAATGCCTCTGCCGCCGCAGAGAAGCCGGCCAGCGGCGACGCACAGCAACGTATGAATTTTGATGCTGACTTAAATATTATCGATCCTTTTTTTTCCCAAACAGATCCATTTTCTGATTTCTGCGGCGGTGATGTTGCCCTCCACCCTCTTGTTTCCTCGTGGGTGCGAGGGGCTGCAGCACGCATCTTCAAGGTGTTGGCCCGCAAAGCGATCATCTTTCACGACCGTCGCGCCGCTGTGCTAAGAAGAGCTTAAAAAAGGAAAGTGTACACAATCAAAGAGGAGCTCATTATATGACACCGAGTCGTGAGTGAGATCTGAGAATGAGCGAAGCTTAGATATCCCACGAAAAAAGTGTTTCACAGCTGCACATTTGAAGATGTTGATGTTGTGACTCTAGCAATAGAAACTTGCTCTTCACGACAGGGAAGCAGGTTTCTAATGCAGCTGCGACCAACATAAGCAAAAACACGTATGAAACGAGTGTCGTTCGCATTTCTGGCATGACAAAGGTTGTCTGTCTTGGGTGTTCCGCAATATTAAAATCATGTGCAACTGTAAAACACTTTTTCTTTGCATATCACTCGTACCTCCACTTCCACACAGGGACCACTACAACAGCATCCCATAGTAGTACTAGCACAACCTCTATCCAAGAAAAAAACGTCGTTAGCGTAAATTTGTGATGCGCACGATGCAAGATGATTGCGTCTGTCATGCTTGGGATGTATCGTAGGGTCCATTAAAGGACGTTGTCACGTCCTATCTGCGCGTGACAGGTTTTTGCTGTCATGCCAGACAAATTTGTGATGCAGTTCCTCCAAAAAAGTTACACCTACAATGTTTTTTTCTTGGATATCTTCCAGAGCAGGGTTGTCGCCAGCTCCCATTTCGCCGACCTGTGGCTCGCGTGGTAGTACGACCGGTACTACTGGTTTGCTGAACGGCGGCGCAGTTGTAGGAGACCTCCAGTCCTGCTCCGAGGAATTATCTTTGTCCACCTCCAACGAGCAAGTACACCGTCCTCGGAGGCAGGAAAGTACAACAAGCGAGGTCGTACTAGGCGCCGCGATATTGAACAAGGAGCCTCCTGTCGGCTCAGCAGGAGCCTCTTCCGCAGTGCAAGCTCGGGGCGAGCCCATATGTGCCATGGTGCGTGGCTGCGCGCAGGTCGTGACCACGAACACGACGACCGAGAACAATCTTCCATGTGGTTCTTCACCAAAGGCTGTTCTCAATAACGGGCACGACGAGCTGCACCAGCAGAGTGCGAATGCCACCGCTAGCGCTGCAACAACTTCTTCCGCGTCGTCGGAGCATGTGACTTCAAGCACGGCGGTCCAGCGTGTGACTCCAGAAGCGAGCGGTGCTAGGATTTTTGGACAGAACGAAGCCAGCGGGACGAGTTGTAGTGGTGCGCAAGAAAGAGAGACAAGGCCGCTGGTGGTGCACGGGGAGCACACTGAATATCTCCAAGACGAACGCCAGCCTTCGATGGCAGCGTCGACCGCCGGCGCAGGGGGCGGCGGATGTGCGGAAACATCGGCGAGAGACGCCAGAAATATTGATGCGGCCTCTTCTACACATAATTCCTCACTGCTAGTACAGTCGCTGGATGACTCGTCGTCCTTAATAACGACGGCCACTACGCATCTTCCAGAGGGTCCTCGCGCAGAAGGACCTAGTATGAATCCTCCCCCTCGGAGGACCTCCGTGTCCGACAGAAATGCAGGCGTCTTCACGCAGGATGATGATAGTGTGGGCGGTGCTACAGCAGCACACGAGAATCCCGACTACACGAAAAAGGACCACCCGCACGACGTCGCGGCAGGCGTAAAGATAGCGACCCAGCAGGGGAAGGACGAGAAGGAAGAAGTTGGAGGAACAGATGCTGGCAACCACGGTGGAATGAACCGCCTGCAGGAACCTCCCGGTCCGCTTGTCCTCGTCCGCGACATTACTAGTGGCATGAGTAGTACGGGAACGGCCACCGGCGTTCATCACCCAAGCATGGGAACAGGCTGCGACGAGACCGAGAGGAATATGATTACTACAGCAAGAAGTTGTACAGTGGCGATGTCAACAAGCTCTACTTCTTGCGCAGCAGTGTCTTGCACAAGTCCTACTCCGGGCGGCATCCATGCAGACGCCACGACCAGCAGCACCCCAGTGGAACAAGGTACTAGTCGACCTCTGATCTGCCCGCGGGGTATCCAACTGGTGGACGACGAGGAGCTGATTTTGGGTATGCTTGGGAAAAAAAGACGCAGGTATCGAATGCGGGAGTATCTATCGTGTTTCTTTTCTGGGTCGTCTGCACGAACCTCTTCGTGGTCCTTCGAAGAGTCATATCGACGTCATGCACATACTGACAGTAAGTATTTCCTGTGACAATCAAGTAGAAGCCGTTGTGTCATTCCTTTTTTACGATCGTACTCTCCCGGCTCGTCACTTGCGTTCTTATTTTTTCTCCCCTTTCATACCCCACGCGAACCGGTTTGAGGCATCGTCTTCCATTTACAGCACGCCGGCACTGTCGGAGTACTCGAACTTTTCACTCGCATCGCTGTCCCGCGCCAATTCGGCGGGTTGTTGTACCAGCACGAAGCAGCTGTCAGAACTGGTGCACGCTAACAACAACAACTTGAGCGGTCGTGCGAATGAAGATGATGCGGAAAAAAGACTTTTTGATCCGGAGGTCACAAGCACAACCACAACTGTTAGAAGGGTCGGACCTGCTCGTCGCCACAGTCATTCGCGAACTTCTACCACTGGTTGTCATAGTAGAGCGTCTTCCGCGCAGGAAGTAGCGGACTCTTCGTCTACCGGACGACGAAATCAACATGTTGAAGACCCAGATCGTCCGTTTCCAACTGCACTCCTGCCGAAGAGTTCAACTTCCGACAAGAACATCAGCGGCCCAGATCATGGCATTGCTACAAGTCTTTCGGAAGCAGGAGCCGCGCACCTCCGTGTCGAGTTCGACAGATCGAATATTAAATCAAACGCGACAGTAAGTGACGGCTCTGTTGGTTCCTCGATGAAGAAGATCTTACCTAATGCGCAGGAGGAACAGGTACAGGAACTACACCCGCACTTCATTTCCCCGGTCCTCGTCGAAAAACTTACCTCGCCGCCGCCTTTGTTTCGAACGCAAAGCACGCCGTCGGAGCTTCTTGCGGACAGCCCGTTGGAGAGAGAAGATGAAGCCAGCGGCAAGAGAATCAACGTGGGGGACGACGTCAGTTCTTCTGTAGTAAAAGAACCGCAGATCACAGTCGAGGACGACGCGCATATTCTTCGTCAAGAAGCAACAGGGAGGACGACTGCAAGTTTGCCGAACCGGCAAGAAGACGAAGAACCCGGTGGTTATCAGCAGGTCAGCTTGCGATCGCCTCCCCGTCGTGCAGTACTAGCTTTCGGACGAGAGACAATCATGGCAGCTCACGAAAAAAATACTACCCCGCCGAAAATCACCGCCCGGCTCGCTCCTTCCCCCTCCCCCACCTGCAAGGCGCTCGCACCCCTCGTGAGACGAGCTCCGCCGGCACAAGAACTTCTGCAGGAGAAGATAAGAACAGACGACTCACTATTCGATGCTCCTGATCCCGTGCAGCTGCCGGATACTAGCAGTTTTTTGGTCCACCCGAAGTACGAAAGCGACCCGCACCACAACCCGTTTGCACCCCTGTCGTGCCCGACCTTATGCCACAAAAATCTTTGCAAATCTCCTCTCCTGGGAAGGACGGAACCGGGAGTAGTGGAAACCATCATGATTACAAGTACCTACCTGGATGATCGGACCGTGACCGACATCTGATTGTATGGTAAGAGCGAGTTGGAGTTGCCAGCAGTACGTACAATTTGATGCATGTTTGTGGAGGAAATGAACAAAGCGTTCTCGACAAGATTTACTTATCAGCTGTTCAATATCTGCGCATGACCTCGTTACATGTCGCAAGTCAGTAGCTCATGAGTTCACGCTAAGTTTTTCCTCTAGTAAAGTAAACGCTGGCTCTTTCCTTCCGCCAGCACCGAGGAGAGATTTGCAACTGTTACTGTTCCATATCCAGATCCTGAAGAGGGCGGGGCACGCCTGGGTGGCTCCTGACCCTGAAAAGATGAACTGCGCCAAAATATCTGTGGAGCCGTCGGCTGATAGATCATTTTGTTTGTAGGATGAAGAAAAATGTTGTACGTATAACATCGAAGATTTGCAACTTTTGGTCGTTTTGAGTTTTGTTTTGGTGCAAGAACTACACGCATAAAAAGAACCACACAAAACCATATGTGCGAAAAGCGTATTGCCGATCACATAATACGCATATATGAAGAAAAAGAATTTTTTTTTGGTTGAGGTTGAGTACATAGTTCACCGTGGGGCCGACAGTGCGGCGCCATGGTTGACGCTTTATTTAATCCAAATTGAACTCGTCCTGCACCCGTCCCCTAGTTGTATAAGCACGAGTTTATTTCTTTTGCATATTATTAGATGCACCCGTGAATGATAGTAAAACATCGTGCGACGCACTCCGCCGTCAGAACTAAAGGCGGACGCCTTTCTTAATGCGTTGCTAGAAACCGAGCTCCCACAAGAATTAGCTGGTGTTCATGAGCTCGTTGTGGAGGTCCCTGTGTGGCTATGTAGAAAATTAAGCTCATGAAGTTGTAAAAGTTATGTGTGGAGGTTCGAGTTCGATACGTTCAAAGTTTGCTTGTCCTTTGCATTTCCCGTAGTTTTAGAAAGAGCTTGTGTACTTGTTTACTTAATTGCCTACTTCGCTTGCCCGTTCTTCTGCTTATGTCCCGTCCTTGCGGAACTGTTGCGTGAACAAAGAGGACACGGCTTCCTACCTCTTCATGCGTCGTGGCAACAACTGTTTATAGCGCTTATTCTTGTTGAAATCAAAATTTAGACCAGAAAATCGGAAGAAGTACATGTTTTTTTGCGTATCCCCTTGCAATGGGGGTCGCGGCTTGAATGAGGTTGGGGGGTGCGAAGGCGCGACCGCGTTCCGGGTTGTTTTATCCCGGAAAAATTAGCCCCCGGCATTGCGGCTGCGCGGCCGGGGCCGGGGCGGGTCGGCTTGGCGTAGATAGGAAGGCGACGGCACGCAGCCAACACCCCGCCACCCGCCCCCGAGCTGGGCCCACGTCGGGGACACACAACCGACGCGGCGCGCATCCCGGGGCCCCAACGCGAAGCCCTTCCGGGCACGGAAAAGCTCTTGCTTTGGCCGCGGCCTGGCGCGCCTTTTCCCTTCCGGGGCCCCGGCCGGCGGGTGAACTGCAGGCCCCCCAAGAGGCACGCGCGCCTCCCCCTTCCGGAGGGGGGGGGAAAAGGGGGGCCGAATTGGCCCAATTCGCCCCCCTTTTTGAGGGGGGGTAAAATGTGCCCGCTTCTGGGCCATTTTGCCCCCCCCCTGTAGTAGCGGGGGAAGGCCATTTTTTGCCCCCCCCTAAAAAAGGCGGCAGAATTGGGCCAATTCGGCCCCCTTTTTACCCCCCCTCCAGAAGGGGGGGCCCGCGCGCCTTCCGGGCCCCCCTTCCCGGCCCCCCAATTGTGGGGCGGCTGCTGTTGGGGCCGAAGCAGGCCCCACCTCAGGGGCGCGCGCCCTACTGCTTCGAGGGCCGGCCCCTCCGGTACGGCGAGCAGGCCCATGCGCATCCGGCAAAAAACATGGCGGCGCCGCACCGGCCCGACCGGGACGGGCTCGCGGGGAGGCCGCTTGGTGGGGCGGCGTTTCTCGCTCCTGGCGGGCTTCGAGGTCGGGAGGCCGCCCCGGTTCTCTTTGGCAAGCCACAACGCCCGAGCCGCTGCATGGCGCAGCGAGGCCCTCGGGCCGGGTGTACTGTCGGGGCACCCCGCCGCCCCCGAAGCGAAACGATAGCGGCCCGTCATGCAAGCGGGTGCGCGAAAAAGTATGTACTTCTTCCGATTTTCTGGTCTAAAAAATGATGCAATTTGTCCTAACTCTACTACAGGTGTCACTGCGAAAGCCCTAGAAACGGCGGGGATCCCGGGTGAATCGCCGGCAGATGATCAAGGCTCCCAAAGCAGTAACACCTGGTCGCAACTCCAGGCAAAAGGGCGAGAAGTGCTGGACGAAACGCTCTTTCCGGGCGGCGAGAGCTCGTCCGCTCCGGGAGCGCCTCTGGAGGCCAGCACTTCCAGTCCAAGTTCGAACAACCCGGCGGTGACAACGCCCCCACACACGAGTGCCGCGAGTGTAGGGGACATAGGAGGGGAACATACAGGACAAGCATCTGCTACTTCGACCCGCGACACAGCGAACTTGCCGGTGGAAATTACCTTTGCGCAACAAGACCAGGCCAGTGACACCCAGAGCACGGCGAGCACGCGATGGGCGCCGCAGGGCGAGCCGCCCGCGGACGGCGGAGGTCCCCCGCGCGGCAGTGCAGCAGCATCCGCGAGCACGGCTAGCCACGGAAAGATGACACGCGGCAGTTCAGCCGATCAGCAGGGGCAGGGTAATGCTGGCTCATCTTCATCCGGGCAGCTTCTTCACCCGACGTTGAGCATATGATAGTGTGCAACAGTATCGTAGTACACGACAACTCGCAATATTTTTGCATCACAAATTTTTTCAATCTGCCTCACAAGCAAGAAATTTGTCATGCGATTCTCACTAGAACTTCTAGTGTGTGCGAGTAGATGCGATGCTTTTGCCACGTCGATAGAGCACCAACAGTAGCAACGCCGCCCACAACACGAGCTTCGATCCGCCCAGTCGCGCCCGAACCAGCTCTGCGGGCGAGATGAGCCTCGGAGGCGACAGCGTGAGCGGAGGAGCCGCGTATAATTTCCACACGCGAGCGACCGAGGCGAGCAATAGTGGTACACGAGGTCATCATCTCGAGCAGGAGGAGATCTCCGCGGCGCTTTTCGCGGAAAACGCGGCACTGCACCTCACGCAGCACCACCATCTCTCCGCGACCTCCGCATCAAGTGCGATCTCAGAAGGACGAGCGACAAGCAAGGTATAAATAGAAAACGATGACGATCGAAATTAAGTAGGATGCGATGCGTACTGATGCTTGTTACACTATAGATGACTGGACACAAGATGAACATTTTTTTTTTGCGTGTTCTTCTCTTTCGTCACGAGGACCAAAATGACTCAAATTTTGATCCCAAATGCACCTTGCACCAGCGGCTGAGCCAACTGGGCATCATCACGGAGGCCGACCACCCTACAATGCCGGAGGGCAACCACAGCGAGAATCCGGACATTCAGGGGTACGGCTCGGCGCAGACCTACCACTACTGGCGCCGGTTTCACCACGACCGGATTGTCATGGAGCGCCAGCAGTCCTCCTCACCCGCCCTCCCGCAAGACGATGGTACCGTATCCTGTGCAAAAGTATCGTACTCGTAGCAATTGCATTTATGCATTACAAATCTCTTTCCCAAGGTAAATCAGCATTACAAATTGAATGTGTAATGCTGCGCTAATTTGTAATGCAATTTATACTAGTACGATGCTCTTGCATTGCATATACCGTCGCTGGTAGCAACCCTCCCGGTGGCCCACCAGAGGGAGTGGTTGTTGTACCGGCAACAAGTGTAACCGCCGTCGAACAGGGTGGACCCGCTGCCGGTGCGGCAGAAAGAAGAGAGTCGTCTCAAGGTGGGGCTGCGCCAGGAACTGCATCCGGGGAACCACGGGGCGGCGAATGACAGCGGGCGCGTCAGTAGTAGTCGTAGTGTGCAATATCACTGCACATGAACTACATGTTCTAGCGTTGCGTAATTTCTTCACGTCCTAGCACTATGGTTCAAGGGAAACCTATCAAAGCTAGCAACTGTCAAGTGCCTATAACTCGATGTAGCCTGAAAATCAATGTCCTCGAGACATTTAGAGACTTCTCAAACGGGCGATATCAAGAGTACTTCTACTTCTATCCTAATTGTTGATAAAAATAAAGCTAACTTGCACTCATCGCGTCAAATTATCATATTGCTACTTGTCAATTCATTGTCCAATTGTCTAGTTCACAAAAAGATCCCTTAGTTGGGACGAAATGCTGATGCAGCACGCATATGCATTTTCAAGTTTTACGTATAAAGTTCTTGATGTTGCGTCAAGTGCAGCACATAGTGGATGGGATAAACAGTATAGCCAAAGCCATGCGCCAAAAAAAAAATATAAACTTGATTTCCTTGTCGTAGAAATAAGTCAATGATACAGTGCAACTTGTCTTGCGTCGTGCCAAATGGCAACATCTCCAAACGCGTTCGATTTCTTTTACGCACTCAGTTTTTTTAAAAACTAGTTTCGGCACGGTGCTGGCCCCCCTGCATGTGTGATGTAGTTTATCGCTCAAACAATTTGAATTTTATGTACCTGAGTAAATAAACCCCACAATTAATGAATAATCCATATCCAACATTGATTCTGAAGAAGTGAGGCGAGAGTGGTGCTGAGTTGTGTAATGCCTCGATTTTTTTTTTTCATGTGCAGCAGCTGGTGTTATAGTACTCGCACCCGCAACGAAGATCTGTCCTTTTTTAATAGGGAACAAGACTTCTTTTTCCTTTCGCGAAAGTAGACGCTGCGCTACCGGAACGAATTATATTGTTGAGCTGCGGGTATGAATACGCTTGTGCACACACGGCCGCAGGGGGGAGAAAAAAAAATGAAATTTGTCAAAATTGGATTGCATTACGCTCAGGGGGAAGATAAGATGGCAAGAGAATTTCGAAATGAACGCAGATATGCCAACTCTGAGTTGCGCACATCACAGCTGGTTCGTTCTGGCTCAATCGTTTGTAGGCAGCGATTCTACGTGTTCCTCGAAAGATGGATCATGTTTCTTCGTCCGTTTTTAGCCTGCGGATGCGCGCGCCGGCTCCATGCTGCGTCTTGTGAGTGATGCCCTCTGTCGAGAGATATGAAAATATGCGACTGCGCCGGATCATAAGGTCGCTGGCCATCGAGAGTGGAGAGCGACAGCGAGTGACTGAATTTTTCGTATGATATATACGTATCGAAATCGTAAACGCAAATCCGCCCGCCGAGGGTGCGAGCGTTTCGAGGCAGGTATTAATTTAGTTCTTTTGCGTTTCTCATGTCATGTGGTCGTTGAGACGGAGAACTTTTTTAAGACCCTCTTAGCTCCCGTAGCTACTGTATCACGATGAGAAATTGTTTGCGCGACCAAACGCCAACGCGGCCTTCTCACCTCATTGAAATGGGCTGTGGACTATTTTTTCTCTCCACGACCTCGACCTCCCGTTGTCAGAGATAAAAGACGCAAGGCGCACGAAGAAGGCGGTAACGGACCTTTTCTCTTGTGGGAAAAATCCTTCCTTGCCCCAGTCGTCCTGATGCTCGACCCGGAGCAGGCGTCTGGGAGCGGCGGCCCAGGCGCTCCTGCGCCCGGAGGAGCTGCACCGGGCTCGTCGTTCACGGAACGTATTTTCGACCGCGTAGTGACCCAGGCGTGGTTTTTCGAGCGGTACGACACCTACAAGTACGTTCGGGTGTTCGATGTCCGCCTGGGAATCACCTACTACCTCTTCTGCACCCTGCTCGGCGTCTACATCGGCGTGTACAGGATTTTGTACCTGAACAGTCAGTTCCAGGTTTCCCCCGTGGCGGGGGACGTCATGATTACGCCGCTCACACCGTCCGTCGGCAACTGCAACGTCGACAATGGGTTTACGAACGAAAACCGCAACTGTCGGCACTTCGTGGCGGACACGTCGAAGCTTCCGTTTTGCGACAAGTACGTAGACCCGGGTACTACAGCAGCGGGAACAGGACTTCTAGGCGCGGAGGGGGTGAGCAAGAGTCAGCATCATCCTCCCGCTGGTACTACCACGTCCGCAGGTGGCTCTGCGGCTCTTCCGCCCCAATTTCAACAGAAGCCGACGGTGCACAAACTTCCCTGTTTGCACGTCGAGCCGGACAGTCAGTACTACCCGTTCATGATGCACCAAACCACCGCCTTTTTTGTCACGCACGGCGCGGTCAAGCTGCAGGAGGGCTCCTCGTGCAGCATCGAGAACGAGGAGAAAGCCTACGTTCAGGCGATCCGCGACCGGAATCGGGAACGATTTTCGGGGCAACAAGAAGGACCTGCAGCGGGAGGTGGAACAGCTTCATCGCTGTCAAGAACATCATCTGCAAGAACTTCAGCAGCGGCCAGGACAGGTGAAGATTCTAGTGAACAACTAATATCTCCCTCAGACGAACAACAGCAGCCTCTTTCTTCCGCGACGTCGATGCATGGAGATAATGAACTTGCCCCACACAACGACGTCGACCCTGCGACCGCGTCTGGTGCGTCGCAATTTGACGCCAACGGGAACATTCGCCAGGACAACTACGTGCAGGGAACTGCGAGCCCTGCCGCCCGTCGGATGATGTTTTCTTCATCGTTTGCTCAAGTAGACAGTGAACGGCAGCCACCCTCTGAAGTGCTCGAGCTCGGTGAGGAAAGCCAAAGGACAGACGAGGACGACGACGAAGATGCAGATGAAATAAGTGCAGCAGCTCTGTCAAAAAGCACCGCAGCAACAGATGCTTTCTTTGTTGCAAGGAGCGAAAATAAAATACCTCTAACTTCTGAAACCGACCAATTATCTTCAGCAACTCGCCGGCCTCGTGCCGTCGATGCTTTGGACGCGGTGGAATACGTATGAACTGCAAAAGTATCGTACTCGTATAAATGCATATACAAATTCGTAAAGAAAGAAAGAAGCAAGCACTTCGTATTTTGAAAGCGTCGCGCTTCGTAAAAGCACTTCGTTTGTTGGAGTCGCTACGTGATGAAGCAGATAGCTCATGTAGAAATAAGCAGCAGATACTTCAACGCGTGCGCAGCTTGCGGGGGGGTGACTCCTGTGGTCCCCCCCCACTCGTTGCGCCTTTTTCCAAAACTGCAGGGACTTGCTTCCTTTTTTTTCCAGCAGTGGCTGGCGGGGTAAGATCAAGGCCGGGGCTAGTGACATTGTTGCAAAGTCATAGGGCGCAGAGTCTGATAGCAGTAGCACACAGCACCAAAATACTTAGCCCATAGCGTTTTCCGAAGTTCCTCAGTGGCTGCACCTCGCCTCTCTGTCTTAGTCAAAAACATAAGCACAAAATGGACTGGCGTAGCCGCGCACATGCATGCACGCGGAGGGGAAGATGGAATAGAAGGGTGGCGGCAACGCGGGAGCCAGGACGCAGCCCGGATTTTATCAAAAAGGTACGGCCTAAGGCCTCGGGAACGCCGAGCACACCCGCGCACTTCTTCGTGAATCGCCCACCGCTTTTTGTGCGTCAGCTGTGTCGGAATAAAAAAAAAAAAGCAAAAAAGAAATCGACCCATATCGACCCCCCTTGCTATTCGTCCCACAGCATAGCAACGTCCGCCGCGGCTTACGGCTATAGACGTTAACTATATCGTGGGGATTTTCTATGCGTGTGTCCGGTCCGAGTTCGAAAAAGGGTTCAGGGGTGGCCCCCCTGTATGCATGCGGATTTATGCTTCCGAAGGGTTTAGGGTTTTGATTTGTATGGACCAATGCGGCGCGCACATCGAGTTTCCTGGCAGTGTCGACCTGCTGTACACGGCGTAACCCCCGGCGGAAATAGACCGGAAAACGCATCTGAAACTTGATCGTAAATTCGTGCGCTCCTATGGATGTTTGAAAATTTTGATCTTCCCCCCTCCCTCCCCGTAGCCCCATGTAGAGTTAGTTTTTTTTCCCGCTCTTATCTTCTTGTCTCTAGTTTTGCTCAAGTCATTCGCTTTGTTTATTTATTCCTCCGTATTCCCATTTACAGAAGTAGTGGTAGATGTAGAAGTAGCGCTAGTGCTCTACCCCTTTATGTTTTCTGGTCGTCATTTCGAGTACTAGTTTTATCAGATCCAACTTGCTAGCGCTAGTCGGCGCATCCCGCCTCCTCGCAGGGGCTGCGTTTTTTCCGCCTGGCCAGCGGGTTTGTCGTGGGGGGGGAAATTGCACTAATTAGCCTACGACTCTTACACACATCATCATCAGGAAGCCCGAGGGGTTTTTCATCCTTTCTGACAGCTGACAGCGCTGCCCGCCTCGGAATTTGCATTGTTCGCGCGAATGAAAGAAATCTTTTCATCCCCGCTTCGCGGCGACAGATAAACATTTCTTTCATTCGCGCCCGGATATTTGCATGAAGTAATTCTTGATTGTGGTTTTCAGTTTGCCAGTCGTAGCTCTCGCATACATGTGCGGGCTCCTTTACGTGTTTCGGGTTCCCGCCGTAGTTGCTCAACTTCCCCCTCGCGCGGAGCCGGCAGGGGTTCAGCCGTCCCGTCCTTCCCGTCGTGGGTTCAACGGCCCCCATCCCAAAGAGACCACTTAGAAATAAATTTTTTTTGTAGAAAGCAACTTTTACAGCGGTCGCCCGTTTTGCATCGGCCGAGGTTGCACATGCGTCCGGAGTAATTTCCACTGAAGTCCCTCGGCATGGGTCATATGATGTTCTTCGTCAGGTCGCGCAGCCTCTATTAATGCGATTCGGGTCGATCGCGCCCTATGGCTAGTATCGGTGATCCAGTTCGACCATATATTTCGGGGGGCAGTAACGTGAAGGAAAAGCGTTCCTTCGGGGACGCCTAGTAACCACGCAAACACGAACCCGGATAACGCCCCCTATGGGCGACTATCTCCCTATACAGTGGTCTCTCCCTATCTTTACTATTTTTCAGTGCAGCGGCTTACTGCACTTATCGCCTTACGGAGACTGTGATCTGACCCCCCTCTACCTCCCCTGGTGGACGTCTGCCGCGGCTTACGGCTCTGGACGTTAACTAGGATCAGTGCGTTGTGCGGGTTTAGGGTTTTGAAAATAATTTTGTATCTCCCACTGCTGCATGCACCTGCTGCAAGAACTTGTCATGCAAAACAGCCTTCGGGCTGTTCCCGCGCTTCAGGAGTAGTCCTGTTGCGTGAGGGCGGCAGAAGATGAAAAAGTGTGTTGGTTTAGGGGGTTGAATTTCGTGTGCATGTGTGATGCAAAAGACAAAAGAAAATTCGCGCGTGGGAGCGCATTACTAAGCACAACGGGCGGGTGCCGTTCCCGCCGTCACACAATCGATGAAAATGAAAATGAAATGAAAAGAAAGAGGACGCAACAAAAAAAAAAAAAAAAAAAAAAAAAAAAAAAAAAAAAATCAGCGAAAACCGACCGGCGTACGAATTGCCTAGNTTTAGGGGGTTGAATTTCGTGTGCATGTGTGATGCAAAAGACAAAAGAAAATTCGCGCGTGGGAGCGCATTACTAAGCACAACGGGCGGGTGCCGTTCCCGCCGTCACTCGGAATAAAAAAAAAAAAGAAAAAAAGAAAAGAAGAGGACGCAACAAAAAAAAAAAAAAAAAAATAAAAAGAAACGAAAAAAGAAATCAGCGAAAACCGACCGGCGTACGAATTGCCTAGCAAAAAAAAAAAAAAAAATGCATATGCAAATTTCCTCAGCATGAGAAAGAAAATTTGTAATGCGGATTTCCCTTAAGAACAAGTTTTGTAAATGCATGATTGCAATACGAGTACGATGCTTTTGCATAGGATGATGCGATCCGTACGACGAAAGCAAAGTGGTGCACGAGGTGGTGCTATGCACTGCAAAAGTATCGTACTAGCATCAATTGCATTACAAATTTTCCCAAGAACAAAAATATAATTTGTCATGCTATTTCACGTAGAAAGTTGGATCTGTCATGCATATCTGCAATTAATACGAATGCGATACTTTTGCACAGGAGAGGTGCTGCTTGGCGAGGATGAAAATGGAACTCCGACATCTTCTTCCTCCTACCCGCCACTTCGAAAGGAAAATAAGCAACCCACCGTGCTGCCGCGAGGTGGCACCCTGACCGTTCTCGGGTCGGCTGATCATGAACATGCAGCTGAGCTGCGGAGTCTGGAGCGGTACTGGCAAAACGAAAATCGAGAAAGGAGAAAACGGGAAGATAGTAGAAGAGGTGGAGAAGATGATGAAACTACAACCAACGCAGACGTTGATCTCCTTGCGATGGATGATAATGATTCTCAAAAACCAAGTAGTAAACCATCCTCCATCACTTCACGCAGCACCAGCACAAGTGCCCTCCAGCTCGACGTTGTGAACGACGCCGCGGCCATCGCGGGACTCCAGGAAGCCGAAGGAACCATCGATAGCACAACTCCATCTGCGGTTCTTCCTTCTGGGCAGGCGGGCGCCGCGTTGAAAGCGGACACGAACGCGGTGGCCACGGCGGACGAGCGAGACCTCGACTGCCCCGGGGGCTTGTGGACGGACGTGGACGAATTTGATTGGTATGCCGCCGACACGCGGGAGCTGTTGCTGCGACTGCGCCCGATCTTTCACCAGGTGCCCACCGACCTGGCGAAGTATCCCATGTAAAAACGCCCCCACCCCACAGTTGTAATGCAGATTTGCGATTACGGGAACGCTTGTAATGCGCATCTCCATGAGAGGCATTTCCAGTCGTGTTTTGGAATTTGTAATACTGTAAACAGGATGAGAAAGTGCTTTCTCATGCGGCTTCCCTTGCCAACCAGCACTGCACTGCAGATGGAAACTTGTCATGCACAGCGCCCAAAACTTAGAGATTTGTGATGCTAGATTCCCAACTTTACTATGGGGTGGGGACGTTTTTACTCTGGAAACGAAGAAAAACGTGTTCTACGAGCAGATCACACCGGGTATCGTAAGAAAAAACTGTTTCACTGTAAACTTGTAATGCAGAAAATGTATCGCAGAATTGTTTGTCTTGCTACAGACGCAAGAGAGTGGATTTTTAGCGGTATTTTCCCTTAGGAAGCTTGCATGGCAAATTTTCTTTGTTGTGTAAAACAAACTTGTGATGCAAAACCTGCAAAATCCTATACAGTGAAACACTTTTTTCGTACGATACAGGGCCCGACCTGCGCGCCCGGGCAGGCCGCCGCGTGCGTGGACCTCCGCACGGAAACCCACCGGATCCGGTGCGCGGACGCCCAGGGCTGCTTTAAGAAGCCCAGCGCGGACGAGCTGGCGCACGAGGCGCTGGAGAAGGGGCTAGTGGACCCGGGCAGCGGGAAACTCGACGTTGGGGCACTTATGAAGGCCTTGAAAGTATCCTGAGTAAAAACGTCCCCGCACCAGAGTCAAGATGCGAAATCTGCTATACAAATCCGCCAGCTTTGGTTGTTTCGCATGAAAAGTCTGTTTTCGTCGTAGTGTAATCCTGTTTAGATAGTTCAGAAGCATTTACAGATCCACCATATCATGCTGATTCTAGCATCACAAATTTCCAAATACGAATAGAAAACGATTCTCATCGGGCTCCGCATGAGAAACGTTTTTGGCATGCAGATTTGCCTGACAACTCTGGGGTGGGGACGTTTTTACTCAGAATAGAAAGCCAACGCGGCCGACGAAGAGGCCACGCAGCCCGACCACGCCGACATGGTGGAGGAAGTTGCAAAAGACTTGGCCGCCCAGGAGAGTAGTGCTGCCACGGCAGGAATGGTAAACAACGCAACGGGCACGAACGACACCAGCGTTCTTGCTGGTGCAGCGTCTGATCCTGGTGCTGCACCTGCCGACAGCACCGGCGCTGCTACTACGAGCAGTACAACAGGAGCAGCGGCGGGGACAACAGGAGCCGCCCCCGCTGGTGATGATATGATCCAAGACGCTGCACTGGCACCACCAGCTGGAGTCGCCGCGGATACAACTTCTAGTAGTGCTAGTTCATCTACTACTGCGTCCGCATCTACTGCATCAACTGCTGACGGCACGACGACGCAACAACAAGCTTCGGTTCTTTCCCCGCAAGGACCACCTCCCGGACATCAGCAGGTCGACGTGAACCAACCGTTTAATAAAAATGCCGGGACAGCAGATCCGAATCCCGTTTCTTTGCCGCAAAACCAGCAAACAAATATGAATCCAACTGCGGCGGTTACTGCCACGTTTCCAGGGTTGCAGGTGAACAGCGCTCCAAGCATGACAGCTGGAACTACTGGAACAGTGGCTGGAACTACAGCGACAAGCAGTCCCTCGTCCTGGATGCAGATCCCCGTTCCTATTTCGTCCCTCGACCTCCGCGAGAGTGCTCCTGAGCAGGACAATTTTAGCGGTGGCGTAGTAAGAAGTAGCGAAGCTCATGACCATTCTAGTACGAAAGCCCGTTATTTAGCACTTTCAACGACGCTTGGGGACAGTCCAGCAGACGAGGAGAATTCGTTGTGGAGGTCCTGGTTTGACGCCCGTCCTTCTACTTCCAGCTTGCTCTCGTCCGAGGGGTATCAAATGTAAAAATGTCTGGGTCTGGAAGAATGCAACTTGTCATGCTAAATCTGCAGCATGCAAAAATCTGTGTTGCATGATTACCAAAAGTCGCCCAGTTTTGACCAAGTCGGGAGGCAGTTCTCATGCAGGATAGGCATGAGAAAGATCGCACAGAATCTGTTATGCTAGGTCCTGCATTCCAGACCTCATGGGTCATGGAAAAGCTGCATGACAAATCGCGCATTCTTCCAGACCCAGACACTTTTACATTTGATAAGGGGAGGACCGGTACTACGTCAAGCGCGTTCGACGACAACAATTCACGTGATCATTCACTCAGCACCTCCTCACAAGTAGACCAAGCTGAAAATGATAAGAAGCCTAAACAGCACGTCAGCTCTGCTACACGTTTTGACGCGCGGCCAGCACTGGAGGCAACTGCACCTCCAGGGGGCTACAACATGAACTCGTATCGGGTCGTCCAACAAGTTAGCTCGTCTTCCAACAGAAAGAACTCTGTAAAATCCCCGCCCATCCTGCGGTTGGTGGACGACCCTTTCGACGGTTTGCGTGCGGAGCTCGTTCCCGACGAAGAGTTGAACGCGATGGAAGAAAAGGCGAAGGCCGACGAAGACAAAAAAGCCGCACTGGTCCGTGAAATAGCTGCGGCCCAGGAGAAGATGTCATTCTTGGAAGTGACGGGGTCGTCGGAAGGAAGAACGACATCATCTTCAACCGGTGCACATTTTTCGGGCGCCCCGGAGCTGTCAGGTTCCAGCATGGGGGCGCCGGTGAGACAAGCAGATCCCGGGATGAACGAGGTGATGACACAGCAGCAGCAGCAAATAAACGAAAAGGAAAACAAGCTCGACGCGGCAACCGGAGGAGCGGGAACAGCACAAGCTTCGCCTGGACTATTAAATACAGCCCTACATCAACCTGACGCCGCTATGGAACAACATCAAGCTTCTACGAAAAAGCAGTCATCAATAGCTAGTCCGATCCGGAGCAAGAAGGTGACCCCGGAGCAGGTGGTATTCTAATTAAAAACATCCCCACCCCAGAGTTGTCATGCAAATCTGCATGCCAAAAAAGTTTCTCATGCGAAGCCCTATGAGAAGCTTCTTTTAATTTTTAGTCGTGTTTTGGGATTTGTGTGTGATGCTAGAAACAGCATGATATGATAGATCTGTGACGCTGCTGAACTAGCTAAACAGCATTACACTACGAGCACGAACGTGTCATGCGAAACAACCAAAGTTGGCTGATTTGTCTAGCAGATTTCCCATGTTGACTCTGGTATGGGGACGCTTTTACTCAGGATAGGAGGAGTCCTATTGCGAGAAGGTGAAGGGCGAGGGCATCTTCAAGATGACCAACTTTGACTACTTCAGCGTCGGCCGCATTCTGGAGCTCGCTAACGTGGACCTGGACTACGTTCCGGAGGGCGAGACCAAGCCGCTGCGCGAAGCGGGCGTCTTGATTCAGATGGACGTGGAGTGGACCAACCTGATTCCGTGGGGCAGCAGTTTCGGGTACAAACCCATTTCCTACACGTACAAATTTCGGCGGATTCCGGGGATCGAGATTCTCTACCGCAAGCGCGTGGAATACGCCACCGCGACCAAACTGTCCGCCTTTGACATGCAGAGCGCACACAGCGACCCCCGGTTTGTTCCCTACGATGAAACAAGCGGGGGCCACAACGGAGCAGTGGGAGATACAGGTTATAACTCCGGCACTTTCGGTGACGTTGACACAGAATCTTCTACCACTACCTCCGAACCAAGTACAATGATGAATAGCAATTATTACAACGGAGGACAAAGTGAAGCTTATCAACGCCAAACCTCGTCAAGAAGACCGAAGCAGGTGGAGGTGTGGATTGCAATTATGTCTGGGTCTGGATGAATGGAAGGTTTGTCATGCACATTTTGCATGACCGGTGATGTCTGTGATGTATGCTCTAGCATGACAGGTTTTGGTAGGGCTTCCTAATGCCTATACCGCATGAGAAATGCACCGGCACCCTCCGCGTAGCAGCTACCGGACTCCCCTTGCTGCCCATGCAATACAGATTTTTTCTAGAATCGGAAGGCAGCATCACAAGTTGCATCCTTCCAGACCCAGACACTTTTGCAGTTGATAGGAGGCCTTACCGGACAATTACCGGTGGGTGTTTCAGGGGAACGGGATCCTCATCGTGGCCCGCGTTAAGGGCGAGTACGCGGAGTTTAATCTGTCCTACTTCTGTCTGTGGATGATCTCCTTCGTGGCGCTCGCGGCCGGATTCCAGACGGTGCTGGACTATTTCATCCTGTACATCCTACCGCCGACTAGAAACTACGTCAGTCTCATGTTTGACTTTGCCATCTCTCGGAAAGCGGCTTTGGATGCTGGAGAAGAGCTGGATCTGGAAGACAACGCCGATTTAGTGGCTGGGTTGGAGGGGGAGGAAGGAGAAAATGCGGGCGATGTCACAGGAGCGCATCTTCCTGATAGAAGGAACGCAGCAACAGCTTCTTCTTCTTCTCCGGCTCTCCGAGAAGGGCGGGCAATCCAACAACAACGCTCGCCGGGGGATGCACTGAGGCAAACGAGAAACATACAGGCCATTCGCCACAGTGGCCGGAGTGGCGGAGAAGGAGTGGATATTATTTAGAAAATCATAATAAATTTTTGTCAAGATACTAAACCGCCACCTTGCGCTCCTGTATGATGTCACAACATTGTTGAGATCAAAAGCAACAACACGTCAAATCCTAGATTTTTCCACGGATGGTCGAAGAGGTGTCGACCACGAAGGTTGTTTCTGTAGAATGTCTTCCAATGGTTCAAAAAGTGTGGTTCAAAGACGTGGCCTTTCTTGGGCCAAGGTGACAAGCTGCTTTGTTTTGTTGCAAAAATGAGAAAAAGAAAAACCGATCGGACGAAAAGTGAAAATCAAGAACAATCAGAGGACCGCTTTCGCAAAGTCGAGCGGGCAGGCCCCTTCCTTATTTCGTGGCGTGAACGGCGGGAGAGTCATGCGTGTTCCAGATAAAAGTTTGACGTTCTCGTGTTGGCACTACTTGTTCAGTTCTATGCTTTGCACTTCTAGTGGTCACTTCCAAACTACTTCCAACGGAGGACGTTGAATGAAAAACTTTCTGGAGAAGTTGGAGCTGTTCAAAAGTCAATAATGAACGCCAGAAATAAACCTGCAATAGAAAAGCGCGCGCGCGGCGGATAGAAATAACCGCGTTCGGATCATTCAGACGACCGAGTCCGCGAGCTGCTACAAGGCTTTTTGAGGACACCTTAGCACGACAATGGGAGCCGTAATTTTCATCTCTGATGGAGCATTGTGTATCATGTATTGCTGGCAACATCATAGGTAGTAGCAGTACAACTGGGACACGAAGACGATCCCGTTGTTCCGTAGTTTTTACCGGAGTTGCCAGTGGTGCGCCGGCGCACACGCCACGGATCTTCTTTCTTTTGTGACGTGGTTGTCAAGGCAAGCAAGACATTTTCTTTTTAAGTACATGTTTCGCGAAGACAGCACTCATGAAACGCTGATCAGCTGCGAATTTCATCTTTTAGTCACTGACCCACGGCTTCGCAGCACATGTTCGCTTCTACGAGCAAGGCATAGCGTTTTGGAAAAGCACCCGCGGCCATCAAGTATGATTAGCTTTCCCTCATCTTATGTTCATTGCCGATCTGCTACATCAAACCGTGTCTACTCCTTTTTTCATTGTTGGAGTTCCAATTTGCGGATGTGCCCTTTTCAGAAGAGCGACAAACCAAAATATATTTCTTTTCGGAGGAACCTCAACGCTTTTTCTTTGGTTTTGCTCTCACTTTTGTAGTTTTCCCGCCTGCTATTCGGCATTGTGCTGTGTGATTCTGGATTTCAAGCCTACTGGTGATGCTGCTCTGATATCCAAAAATCACAAACCATCTAGTAGGGGAACAACGGGATTGACGTTTAAATCTAGATAGTGTAAAGAGCTGTGAGTTTTGTTATGACCAAAAAATACCACCGGACCTGAAGTTAAATGATGATGATGATGCAACTAGAAGATTTTTTAGATTTTTTTAGATTCTCAATCCACCAAAGGCTCTTTCATGATCCCGAGTTTGTACTAGTTGTACAGCCCTTCTCTTGCCGAGCTTTACAACTCTTCTGAATAAAGAAGAAACGTCGAAGAAGTTCGCCGTCCTCTATCCCACGAAAAAACGGTTTCATTGTGATGATATTGCAAGATCTGCGTCACAAGTTTGCTACACATGGCGCAGAAGATTTGCCATGCGCGCATTTCCCAGAGGGAAAACACGCTTATATCGTTAAATGTCTTGTCGGTGTAGCAATACAAAGAGTTCTGTGCTCCATTCTATGCATCCTGAAACAGTTTTTTCTTGCGATGTCCTCCTTCGTACAGGCAATGCTAGCGGGCCTTTCAACATCGTCTGCGCATCGAAACTACTAACCTGGCAGCCTAGAAGCAAGAGCGTCAAAAGAACGAGGGCCTGGGCCTCCGATTCGACGTATCAAATAAAAGGCACGGCAATTGTAAGAAGGGTCGCTGTGTGACTTGCCATGGATCAACATCACGACTCACACCCAGTAAGAACATCCCCACTTGGCAGCTTCGAAGTTGTGACTCAACATCACGAAGTTCTACTTTTGTTTACGGCAGAGCGCAGTTGAACAAATTGCACATTGCAATGCAGCGGTATTTTTTATCGGCTACACTTTTGACGAGGAGAACAGCAGAATATTATTAAACGACGAGTATTACTAGCCGCACTGAGACATCAAAAACCACAGCACCTGGCGAGAACAAAAGGAATAACAGACCGAAGGGAACAACAGACCGAAGGGAACAAAGAAAGAAGTGCAAGTCGCGGAAAGAACCCAGAGAATCAGGGGCGAAACGTCGAAGAGCTGGACAGACATATACAAAAGTGATCAGTTGAAATCGAATAAAGAACGTCGAATCGAAGATAAACTTTGTTTCCAATTCTAGCATGACCACTAGCAACTCCCGTGCTGTTTCTACAGGAGCATCTAGACCTACAACAGCAAATTATAAATCGTCTTCATCTCAGCACGCAATCAATCGCAGTCCACCCCCGCCTATGAAAGTGCACAACTCCCCCTCCCCCCCATTTCTATTGCATGAACAGCAATACAAGTGTCAGCAAGAAAACAGGATTTGCATGACAAATTTGGACAGGATTATAGTGCTATTTGGGCTGCCAAAACTTGTCATGCAAACAGTGCCAAGAGCCATGGCGTAGAGGTAGACTAGGCATTTTGCATGACAAATGAGGGGCAGGGGGAGTTGTGCACTCTCATACCGCCTAGAGTAGGGCTATTGTTCTCCGCGCGTGGAGGTGGAGTAAAAACTACTACATCAGGCGGACTACTACCCAAGACCACAGCGACTTCGTCGAATACAAATACAACTAATAGAAACATCAGCAGTCCGGTCGACATCCGGCGTGGTCCGGAACAACTGGTAACAACTTCGTCAGGACAATGCATAGCAGCATCGAATAAAGCAGCAGCTTTTGGTGGAACATCAAGCTCCCCGACGTCTTCAAGAACCGGTAAAGCGACCAAAAGAGCAGTCCTCGTGAAAACAACTTCCCCGCGACAGCCGCCAGCCTCCGCGCGAGGCTTGTGTCCTTCAAGTGTGCGATCGTCGCTGTCCGCGCGCCGCACGACAGCGACGTCGTCTAAGGCTGCAGCAACAGCAGCACAGCACACCATTTCGGGCGTCGTCACTTCTACCACGCTTTCTTCATCGAGTTGCAGCTCGTCTACTGGTGCAGCTAAAAACAGTAGTCTGCATCAAAGTGGTTCACCTACGTTTATTCGCACGGGCTCTCCGGTGTTAGTCGCGCGAAATTTCTCGAGCAGTAATATATACCTGTTGTTATATTAATTTAGAGTGTCCTTTCAACATCTTATTCTCAAGACAAGGAGCAGCTCTCAAAAAAATGTCGTACTAGTAAGAACTGAGTGAACTACAGGAGCATCAATGCTACCATTTCAGTGAATCAATTTCTTGTATCCTTATCCCTACTTGTACGTACACACACGCAGGCCGACCGACGTCGACCGGTAGTGGCAAGATTCAACAGAATTTTCACGCAGCAGGACCGAGGGTCAGCACTGTAACGACTCCATTGAAGACTACGACGACTAGGACTACTCTATCCTCCTCGCGGCAAAGCCCGCGCGGTAGTTGTGCAAGAACATTTGTTTCCTCCTCCGCGCACTGCTCTCCAGTTTTGTTAGGAAGGAATAGAGCAGCAAATAATACCAGTGCTAACAAGACCAAAAATCTTGTCAAGTCAAACACCTCGTCCCCCGCAACTACGGAGTCTTCTTCACAAGAGACACAAGAACTTGCGGGGCCGCAGACGATAGAACAAAAAGATCTACAACTACTTCCAGACCACTGCGCAACAACCACTATTAGCAGTGCAAGAAATTATTCTACCGCTACAACTTCCGTTGCGCCAGCTGTTTTTAATACCAAGAAACAACAAGAACCCCAGCAGAATATAAATTCGTTTCAACCTTTTCAACCGACGAACATAATCAGTACAACTACAGCTTTTCAATTTAGCAGCCCCCGGCAAACAAGAAGTCCGTTACTTGAGCAACGGAAGTTGCGGCCCCTGGTTGTGCCTTTGAGTAGTTCAAGCATCCCCTGTATCCGAGTGGTGGACAACCCTCCCCTTCATTTGTATGGCATGAACTACAGCAACACAAGCAACGGCAGATATGTCGCTTCCGCATGACAAATTTTTTGTATACGGATTATTCTACTGTGCGAGGTTGTTCCAAAATTTGGCATGCAGGCAGTGCAGCCCTTGCTATTTTGCATTACAAATTAGGGGGAGTCGGACGAGTTGTACACTCTCATACCCTGCTCTGCCAACGTGGTGCAGCTTTCGAGTAATTGTACTAGCGCGAACAATACCCAGTGCAAATATGTCTGGGTCTGGAAACGTACTTGTGATGCTAAAGTATGGATAACTCTAGTGCTTTCAGGTCCAGCCAAGCATGACAAGTTTGTTTGACGCCGTCCGATGCGTAGCACGCCTGACAAGGACAAGCTGCGTCTCTGCATGACAAAAATAATTAAGTAACGCCTTTGCCGGCTATGTAACACAGATTTTTCATGATGAATAGCTAGGCATGCAACACAAATTCCATTTTTCCACAGCCAGACACATCATTTGCATTCGATAAACACCAGCCGGGCCCAGTCACCGGTCCTGGTCGCCGCTGGTACGCAGTTGCTGGGAGCAGCGCCCTCGAGTAGCAGGAACAACAGTCGGACTGCGACGCCTTTACTCAACAAGGCGACTGGAGCTTCCCCTATCATGGATCGAGGCTCCTACACGACAGGACACAAAAGCACTACTGCACCCTCTACCGCTGGAGTGGTTCGTGGAAATCATGGCACCCCGTTGGACAAGCATAGAAGTGGTCAGGAGAATAACAATAACGGTATGAATAACTTCGGTACCCTGCCGACGCCGGCTCGGCAGGCGGTAGCGTCTCCGGGAAGTAGCGCGAATGGCTCCACCACCTCCGGTATCCAAGAAAAAAACTGTGTAAGTGTAACTTTGTGTTGCAGACGATGCAAGACACTTACAACTGGCATGCTGGACATGCGTCAGAGGCTCCTTTCGTACGTGTTTTCAGCTACTAGCTACGCATCACAGGTTTTCTCCGTCATGCAGAGCAAACTTATGATGCTGTTCCTCCAAGAAAGTTACACTTACACAGTTTTTTTCTTGCATATCCGGGCACAAAGGTACAATATTATCACGAGGTACTAAAGTGCTGCTGTTTGTTGAGTGATGTCGCGTAGAAGTGCAGCAGAATTTCCTATTTTTTGAAGTTGATGTTAACTCCGTCTTGGTTACTTAATGCGTAAAGTTCACACGACACAACGAAAATAACTGTCCAGCTGGTACTACTAGTAGCCGCCACATGAACTACAACTCGCACCGGTCGGTTGTGTCGGCGGGGGATCACCACCACCATTTTCAAGGCGGGGGTTTTAACCATAACCATCATCTGGCGCAGCACACCAGCGGATCCGGGTCCTTAACGGGCAACAGCCACAGTCTTAGTCAACACCAGCAAATGCAACATGCCGATAACCGTATTTCCACCACTGTCCACAACCCCCCGGGGAGCAGCAGTGCAACGGCCGCGCAAGACCACCACAGAATGCCGCCCGGTTTAAGTTTAAGCAACGGAGGTGGGGGAGGTGGTACATCTGGAGGTGAAGGACCCAACATGTTGACGTCCATCACAACTTCTGGAGCGGCCGTTGCGTCAACATCAAATGCAGGAGCTCCCCCGAGGCAGTTGCTGCAGCAAAGTGCAAATACCACTTCGAACACGAGTGCGCGCACACAGCAGCAACAGCATGGAGCTGCGATGGGAATGTCAAATGGTGCGACTGGTGGTGGTGCACACCAAACACAGATGAATATGATGACTCCGCGCTACAACTACAACCTGATCGGCGGTAATCAACACCAAGCCGACCACCTGAACAGCACGCACTCCAGTCCCCTGCAGCAGCAGCAGCAACAACTTCTGCTCTCTGACCAGCTGTACAGCTCTATCCCAGAGAAAAAAGCAGGCAGGGCACGCCTGTAATGCAAAAGTGAAATAGCAGAAAAATCTGTCATGGGCGACCCCATAGCGGGCTGTTTAGGACATGCAACACAGATTTTTTTGTCTTATTATTTACAAATATGACCTGCGCCTGCCTGTTTTTTTCTGGGGGATAAGCTCCACGCCGAGTCCGCAACTGTCCGGCTACACGCAGCACATGCTGTCAACACAGCAGCACGTTAGTTCTTCTATTACCACAGCAACTACAGCAGCACCGATGGTGGCCGCTCAGGGCGGCGGGGGTGGGAGTGCGGGGCAGCATCACATGCAGGGACATGGAGGACATCAGCACAATCAACTGCAGCAACAGATGAGTACTTCTATGAACAACTATCCACAGAAAAAAACCCGTCCACAACCAATTTGTCATGGAAAACACGTATCAAATCACGAGGCTGTCATGCAAAAAATGGATGTGGATGGGTTTTTTTCTGTGGATAACAACAACGGTTCTTCTTCCACTGGTGCAACGTCTGCGACTGGCCAACAAGGCCAGGTGGTTACCTATGCCAACCTAGTGGAGATGGGTATCACCTCTGCGCAGCAGCAGCACGCAATGCCGCCGAACTTCGTCGGGCCCAACCACACGAACGCTTCTTCGTCCCCTCTGGTGCGGCAATTGCTACCAACTGCAAAAATGTCTGGGTCTGAAAGAGTGGAACTTGTAATGCTGTCTGCGGATTCTGAAAATATGTGTGTTGCATGAGCAGCAGAAGGAGTCCAGTTCTTGGCACGCGGAGAAGGCATTATTTCTCATGCGCAATATAGCATCAAGAAGCTCTCAAAAAATCAGTGATGCTAGCACCAGCATCACAGACGTCACGGGTCATGCAAAATGTGCATGACAAGTTCGCATCCTTCCAGACCCAGACATATTTGCAATCCATAATTGCACGCCAACTGCAACACCCCCGTGATGAACAATGGCACGCCGAAATATGCATTGCGAAAATGTCTGGGTCTGAAAGGTTGCAACTTGTAATGCTAATTCTGGATCGTGCAAAAATCTGTGTTGCATGAATGCCAAAAGCTGTCCACTTTTGGCCAAGTTGAGAGGAAGTTTCTCATGCAGCATAGGCATGATACGGATCTCACAGAGCCTGTCATGCTAGGTCTTGCATTCCAGACCTCATGGCTCATGCAAAACGTGCATGACAAGTCTCAGAATCTTCCAGACCCAGACATTTTTGCATTTGATACGAAACAGCAAGAGTCAAGCCACCAATTCGATGCAACATCAAATACGACAACGAGTGGTAATGTGCGGGGGCAGAGTGGTCGTCCAGCGGTAGGCGGGCAGCAGCAGCAACAAGTACAACACCAGCAAGCGCGGTTGATGTACAACAACAGCAACAGTTCGAATACAACTTACAACCACACGATACATCAACCAGCGGGCAACAACATGAATAGTCACCGGTCGTCCGCTATGTACAACAACCACGACGGCCACCATCAATATTCTTCAGGCGGCCCGTATGAAAGTGTCAGAATCGAAATTGACAAGATCGAAAAAATTTGTGATGCACAAAATCGATGCCAGTTGGAGCCTCAGTTTCCAAGTGGTGCATGACAAATTGCGGACGCACCAAAATCCAGTCTGTCAGGCTGTTTGGGCAAAGAAGACTGCTCCTGTCGTGCTACTCTGGCAGCTCATCGGCTTCCCCTAAACAGGCTCGCCATCGGTCGCATTTGCATGCTCCCCAACACAGGCCATCCGTGCTCTACATTTTACGCATTACAAATTTTTCGATTTTGTCGATTTCGATCCTGACACCCCCATAGCCCACCTTTTGTCCAGCACGGAGGTGGACACTTGTACTCCGCAGGAAGTACTACCGGGGTCGCGGGGGCTGGTACTTCTACAACCGCGACGCATAACATGTCCAAGACCATGAGCGCCCCGCTGGGGCAGCACCAGCAGCCTATGCATCTGGGTACAAATCACATGGGGACCGGCGGCGGGGGAACTACTACGGGAATGCAGCTGCACCATCAACACCAGATGCAAAGTGCAGCACCAAATGCGAATGGAATCATGACCAGCAACTACTCTTCTTCGACGACTGGAAACACCAGCAACACTAGTATGATGCAGGAACAACAGCATCAACATCAGTACAGTAGCAACCTCCAGCACGGGACATCGAATACTAATATGAACCTCGGCGGAACAACATCATCAAACCAGCAAAACCTCCAAAACGGCTCTTCCTTTCTGTCGGCAAACAGCCTGCAGCGGCTGGAGAATGAGGCAATGCAGAGGGAGCAACAGCAAAACGGCTCAGGGTCGTTGTACAACACACTGAGTATGGTTCAGCATATGCAAAATTGCATCAAAGGCGTCGTCACGTTTCTTTCTTTCTGTCTGTTCGTGCCTGGGCATGGCGTCATTTGTTTCGAGACCCTCTTAGTTCAATCCGAATTTACGATCCTCATAGCTTCTCGTGAATCACCATCAACTTAACTTTTCGTGTTAACGAGAATGAAAATCTAAATCTACTTTTTCGGAAGAAGAATGGAACCTGTCATGATCTAGATTGTTGTAGTACACGATGAAAATCATGCAGATCTGTCATGCAAGATTGCAAGTTACACACTCGTGTGACGACGCTTTTGCACAGAATACAACAGCAGTTTCAGCAGAATCAGAAACCGGGGAAGTTCCACCGGGTGCTGAAGCCCCGGGTATCAAATGCAAATACGTCTGGGTCTGGACGAAAGTTGGAACTTGTGATGCTGACTTTGGACTCTAAAAAAATCTCCATTGCATGGGCAGCGAGAGGAGTCCAGTTTGTGCTACGCGGCGAGGGCATTTATTGTGATGCGGAATAGGCATCAGGAAGCTTTTTAAAGATCTGTGATGCTACGTCATGCATTACAGGCGTTCTGGATCATGGAAAATCTGCATGACAAGTCTCGGACATGTTTGCAATTCATACCGGGACCTGATTTACCACGGCGTCATCGGGCGTGGGAGCTACGGCAAGGTGTTCGTGTATGGAAGTGTCAGGTTTGAAATCGACAAAGCTGAGATAATTTCTCATGCATAAATTGCAAGGCATGAAGTGCCTCTCTTGCAGGGATGGCAAGTGAGGCCGACTGTAACCCTGTTTGGGGTCTGCGGTAGAGCTGCTAAAGTAGCATGACAAAAGACGCCTTCTGTCCCTAAACAGCATGACAAACTGGATTTAGAGGGTGCCGAGATTTGTCATGCGCCGCTTGGAAAGTGGGCTTCCAACTGGTATCGCTTTTATGCATGACAAACTATTTCAACTTTGACGATTTCAATCCTGACACTCCCATATCGTGTGCCAGGTGAAAAACCCGGACAGTCTGCAGCTGGGGCCGGTATGAGAGTGCACAACTCCCCCTCCCCTTCATTTGTATTGTTGTTGCATCAGCAGCATTACAAACACCAGTACAGGTGGCCCCTGTGCATGACAAGTTCATGCGCCGAGTGTAGTACTGTTTGCATTATTTCCGGAATTTGTCATGCACGCGGTGCCACAAGGTAGCAACTGGATTTGGGTTTTTGCATGACATATGAGGGGGAGGGGGAGTTGTGCACTGTCATAGCCGGGAAAGAGCGGGTCGAAGCGGGACCAGTGGACGAGTGGCACAGGTGGAGCGCAGCAGCAACATGGAGGGGGAAGTAATAGCGTCAGCAAGCTGTACGCGGTGAAGGTTTTGTCCAAAAACAACGTGATCCAGCGCCGCCAGGTCGAGCACACGCGCACCGAGCGCAACGTGCTGGAGTTGATTTCCCACCCCTTTATCATCAAGTTGCACCACGCGTTCCAGACCAAGCGGAAGCTCTACACCGTGATGGAATACTGTTGCGGTATTTTGGATTTACATGTGATGTGAATGTGACATCGCACTTGTTGATATACTCAGTGAAGCTATTGTACGTCGTGAGCTTGTTATCGCAAAAAAAAAGTGTTACAGTTACACATTGTGTTGCAGGCCAAGCAAGACAGACAAGCTCTGTCATGCCGGATATGCATAGCGGCCTCGTTTAATAGGTGTTTCTGTTTTCCCGTAGGATTTCTGCATTACAAGTTTTCTCTCTCATGCAGAGAAATTTGTGTTGCTGAATTGACTACAAATGTGTAACTGTAACACTTTTTTCGTGGGATACTTGTCCAGCATGTGGCCCTCGCTGTTTCTTCGCGCACGATCTCTTGCCCTTCCGAACATTTCTGCCCTTCACGGCATTAAGAATGACATATCTACCCCGGTAGATCATTTTCGAGGAGTGACTGGAGGGAGTATTCCCCGGTGACTGTTTGTATATGGGCTGGCAGATCCCTAGAAGCTAATGCCTGTGGTTGTTGGTCTTCCGCCCCTTTGAGTGGGGTCGTTGGAAGGAGCCAACGCAGACGGCGTCTGCCGTTTGCGTTTTGGGATTTCGCTACGATTGTGAAGGATTCATTTCTTTTCCTAGCACAGGGCCAGTGAGGGCCTCCCCCAGCGGGGGGAAGTTTGCGGTAGTGTCGGGCCATTTTTGAGGGCAATGCCAGTGAGGGCCTCTCCCAGCGGGGGATAGTTTGCGTCGCGCGTGACGTCGCCCTCTGTGCCGCCTTGGTCAATCGCTGTCAGTTTTTCCGGTGTCTTCGGGAGTCCGGTTTTGTTCTGCTCTTCGGGACGGGACGCGCTCCCGTGCTTTACCGTGCTCCTCTTGAGTCTACGCCATCTCCTCTGAGGTTCTACATTCATGCTGGGGCTTTGTCGTGCCACCGCCCGCCGGGCTTTGGGTTTAGGTAAAGAAGTAGATACTTGCTCCGTCCGCCTCACAAGGACGCCGTGTGTCTTGCTCGTGCCGGTAGCGCCTGCCACGTCTCTCTCGGTTTGCTCCTGTTTTTGCTTTTTCCCTTGTCCTTTGCCGCAACCCCGGCCCGCGGCTTGGCGCCGGTTTCGCCTCTCCTTCATTTGTCATTCTCCGCCCAGGCCGGGTTTCCCTAGAGGGGACTGGAGTTTCTGCCACCTACGGGAGCTTTGTGGAGTAATATTCTGGCTTTTGGCGGTTGGGCTGACTTACCACTTCGCTGTATCTACAACTGTGTTTTGTTGCCCGGCTGTGTCTGTTTTACACGTTGAGTTTCGCTGCGCGGGGGCACCGGGCCGGCGCTTTCAACGCAAAAAATTGTTCAGGATTTTGGTCTTGGGAACCACAGCATGTAGTTGTCTATTGCTTGGCGGATCCTCAGAGGTTTTTATTGTGGCTGGCGCGCGGCTGTGCCGGAACTCGCCATGATGTGGGAGGTTGTCTATATCACTTGGTCAACGGGGAGGGCGTAGGACCTTTCGCACGGGTTGTCGGAGATTGCTTACAGGGCGCGCGCTAGTGCGCGAGTAGAGTGGCCTCCTTCTGTGGGAAGGCTTTTCTTTTTCGGGTACTTTCTTTTTTCTGCGGGTTGGATTCGGTCGGTTGCCTGTCTTCCCTTGGGGGCAAGTGGGGCTGGGGCTGGGGCTGGCGCTGTTCCCCCCATTCAACCACCGGAGGTGGGGTTCTGGGGGGTCTTGCCCTGGGGGCCAGGTGGTGGCGGAGTGGGCCGTTCCCCGCTACGGAAGCTAGGCCCGGCCTGCTTCGCCCAGCCCCTTCAGGCACGATTTCTTGCCCTTCCGAACATTTCTGTCCTTCACGGCATTAAGAGTAGGGTTTTTTAACGCAAACGAGCCCGGTCTAAAAATGAATTCAAAACAACTTCAAACTGATTTCAAACATTTTGAAAAATGAAGAACTCGCCCCCTTTCTTCTGGGGAGAAGTGGGTCGTGAGCTGGCAGAGCAGTGCTTTTAGCTTCATTTGGTTTAACAGGGGAGGGACGCACTCTTGCCATACAAATGCCTGTTTCTTGGGAGGGCGCGCGATGCTCTTCTTCGATAAAAGGAAAGACGAAAACCCGCGCGCGCGTTGCGAATCAGTCTCCAGCTTGGCATGTGGCCCGCCGTAGTTGTGCGCTGACGACTTGGGCCATGTATAGACGCGCCCTGGCGCCAAATAGGGCGAGGCTAGCTACAAGGAAGCAGAAAAATGATGGCGGCCGCATTGTTAACGCGGTTCATTTTCGCGATGCTTAGCCATGAGGGCGAGCGCCGCTCCGTCCAGGGTGGGCTAGTGAGCGACAGCACAATCAAGGCACAGCAGAGCCCTTTCTCCTGCGCCATATAAATGCGCGCCAGCTTTTGGCGTCAGGCGGACCACCGAGGGAGGGGCGGCAAGTAGTGCCTTGCGAACGTCCAAGCCAGCCCTCCCTGGCTTCTGCGCTTGGTCTTATTGCTGCTGCTGCAGGCGGAAAGCGCAGTCGGAGAAGCCTAATCCTGCGACCCTCCGCCCCTGCAAAGGCGCAAGAGCCGACGCGCTTGGTGGCTGCCATTGGAGCGCCGAGCGAGAGCAGGTGGCGGCGGTTGCTCTTTCTAGCAGCCGACGACCAGCATTGCGAAGGCAGGCAACCCAATTCAGTCCGACAGGCCATCCGGCTGCAATCCAGATCAATCCGAAAACAGTTCAAAAAAGTCCGCCATCTTAGAATCCAGGCCCTGACTTTTTTGGACTGAATTTGGTTGAGGTCGCGGACTTAGGTTTGTCCGGCCAACTTCAAACGCCGGATTGGATTTCTCGGACCAACTTCAAACGGCGGATTGGATTTTTCGGACCAACTTCAAACGGCGGATTGGATTTTTCGAACCAACTTCAAACGCCGGATTGCAGTCGCTTCGTGAGGCCATGCCCGCTTCTGCGGGGGCCGGTGCTTCGCGCCGGCGAATGCTGCCCCACTGACTTGAATAGAGATCAACGCCTGCTGTAGCTCGGGCGCTGCGCTTGACCTGTCGGCTGCCCTTCACATGGCTGACGCGCGTTTTTCCCGGTGCACAACTTGGCGGCGCTGTTGCGTCTTGTTTTTCCGATCATTTCATGGCTTCACGCGCTGACTTCATCCCCTGCTTTCAAGCCTGTATAAAATGGCAAGTAGCTGCTTCCTCAAGTTGAGACCGGCCACGCTGGCCTCTTTCGTAGTCTTTTGCGCGTCGTTTGGGTGATTACAAAAAGCAGCAAAAACCACACCACGCAGGTGGCCCCCTTTTTGTTTAAGAGCCGGAAGCGCGCCAAATACGGAAGTGATTTCTGCTGCCGCCTTACCTTTCCAGACACATGGCGAAGACTCATTTCAAAGAAGGTAGCTGTGTATCTGTATTTGGAGGAAAAAAATGATCTCCAAGAACAGCCAATGTAGATAGCTCAAGTTGACGTCGGCCTACATATTTTACTTCCATGAGCCGGGCCGACATCTCCGCCACTTACCTGAAACTGCTCTGCGCGACGCTGAATCCGGGGACGTTTTGGGGGCAGTTGATGGAATGCGTTTTAGTTGAAAAAAAAATTTTGAATCGCTTGGGTTTGAGTCGCTGAGTCGCTCTCATATTCTTGCCCTTCCGAACATTTCTGCCCTTCACGGCATTAAGAGTAGGGTTTTAGGATTTAGGACTTTATTATCCCCTCGACGTTTTGAGCATGTCCGCCCGCAATGAGTACTACTACTACCCGATCCCGAATATAGAAATGCACACAACAACTACACTTCCAGGTGGCGAATTGTTTTACCACCTGACCCGCGCCAAGAAGTTCGGACAGGAGAAGTGCAAGTTCTACAGTGGTGAGATTCTGTTGGCGCTGCACTACTTGCACTCTTTAAACATCATCTACCGCGATTTGAAGCCGGAGAACGTTCTGCTGGACGGGGAGGGCCACGTGAAACTCACGGATTTTGGTCTTTCGAAGGAGGGCGTGCCGGACAACTACTCGGCGAAATCGATGTGCGGCACACCGGAGTACCTGGCCCCAGAAATTTTGAACAAGCTCGGCCACGGCAAGGCGGTGGACTGGTGAGTCTATACTAGTACTGGAAGCATCGGCTTGTTGGAAGTAGGCATGATACTCGTTTGAAGTACTTCTCTACTTCAACATCTACACGTCCGGATATGTCGATCGTGGTTTTACTTACGCGATAGAAATTTCCATGACTACATCTGCAACTATATTGTGCTTCCTCAAAAAACAAGGTACTCTCTTGGCGCCTTGATGTACGAAATGCTCACCGGGCTCCCGCCGTTCTACAGCAAAGATCGCAAAGCGCTGTTCGAGAACATCCGCACGGCGCCATTGATCGTGCCCGACTACATTAGCCCGATGGCCCAGGATATTCTGCGCAAGTTGTTAAACCGAGATACCTCCCGGCGCCTGGGAGCCAGCCAACGGGACGGAATGGAGGTGCCTGAATCCTAAAATCGTAGAATTTTTAGTGCTTTGACTCATGCGAAGAAATATAGTAGTTTGCATTTGCTGTTGCTGTTCTACTATTGTTTGTATTTCATACAACTCGTCGCTCCGCATGCATCGTCAGATGAGAGATGTGCGACTTGATGTCGAAGGGTTTTTATTTCCAGCACTCTGAACCAACTTTGAGGTTATGGAGCACATGTTTTTTGACGGTATGGACTGGCGAGCGGTTTTGCAGAGGAGGATCATGCCGCCGTTTGCTCCGCAGATCCAGCTCGAGCACGCTCTGGACATGCGGTATAATGTCGCCACTGAGTTATTGTTATCATGGCTTACGAACATGATTTGAAAGCTCACTTCCTTTCATTCCGCCGAATGCGAATAAAGATCGTGAGTATCCAAATTATCAGGTTTTTTGACGAGGAGTTTGTCCGCATGGACCCGAACAACAGCGACTCGGACTCCGAGGACAACGGCACTACCTTCCAAGGCTACGAGTACACGCCGAAATTGGACAGCCCCCGGTCCGCGGAGCAATCGCACCACTTCCCGTCCTGCATGGACCGACACGGAAACATGACCTCCCGCGACGTGCAACCCATGGTCTTGGTATGGCGCTCTCAAACGTTACATTCTCAACTGTTACACGAATCTGTGATGCAAGAACAGCAAAAGTGAAAGCGGGAGGATTGCGCGTTTTGCATTACAAATTTGGGACGGAGTATCATGCTGTTTAGCCCTTCGAAACTTTGTCATGCTGAGCACCTTGATCAAGTGGAGGCTGATGGCAATTTTGCATGACAAATCATGTAACAGTTGAGAATGTAACTACATTTGAGAGCTCCATACTTCGAGGCGCACGGCTCGGACGATCACCTGCACTACGGCGATCATTGAACGACGACGAGGACCCATGCGATAATTGAACGACGACCTCCCATGGTGCTCTCGTAAAAGTGCTGTATCAAAACTTCTTCGCAAGAACGACAGGTGTCAGCATCCTCGTGGAGAGAGTGTTCGTTCGTTGTGGTGCTGGCAGGAGGGGAAGGTGGGACGTGCTTCTGCTACAACGGGAGTAGGGAATATTATTCCCTTTGTAGCAGAAGGTGCTGGTAGTGAAGATTTAGGGCTGCGCCATATAATCTTGCATCCTGCTAACAAGTATAGACAGCAATCCCAATTTTTCACAGGGGAAACTTCAAAGCAATTTTGCTTTCGCAGCAAGGCAAAGGCATTACAAGCAAAATCTTCGTTGAAGATATCTTTCCGTTTCACCAACAACTGGTACTGCTGCTGCGGCGTCAAGGATACCATAGTTGACAATACTACACAGAGATCCAAGAGGAGGTGTCAACAAGAGCAATCGACCTAGTATGTGAGTATAGTATAATTAAAAAATCAAAATATTTTGTGTCTTTTATTGAGCTGAATCTGGAACTGAATCCGGACCAGCTTATGCGAACAAAAAGAACAACTTTCTGTGCTTTGCAAACTTAAAGAACTGATATCAAACAGGTTATCCCTACTGCTTATGTTTTGATATGGTTTTTACTTATGATAAAGTAACCAGCTACCCCCCGGCGAAGGCCGCCGGGGAGTGGGCTGTTCGGTGGAGGTGTTCCGGTGGGAAAGGTGGCGCCAGCATTGAATCGCTGCGCGCCGCTACACAACCAAAAAAAAAAAGCCCGGCCCATGTTTCGTCATGGGCGGGCACCATGCCCGGCCTTAGTAGCTGCGCGCCGTGGGAAAATGCGCGCAGGAAACTATTTCCGGGCGCCAACGTTCAAGACGCCACAAGGGCGACGCACCTGCTGCCAGCGCGCGCGGGCGTTGTGGGAAAGAAGTTGTGGCCACCCTAGGTGGCCGACCAGGTTAAGGCGGGGCGCCGCGCCCCCTCTGGGGGACGCAGAGCGGCGCACGCACTTTGAACGGCCGCTCTGATCTGAAAGCGAAAACAGTGCCAGCCGGTCGCTGCGCCCTAGCGAGCTTCTTTAGGGGGCGCCGCGCGCAGACAAGTGGGCAGGCTGTGCTCCTGGAGGTGGTCTGCGAGAGGGTCCGGGAGAGGGTCCCGGAGAGGGTCGGGGAGAGGGTCCGGGAGAGGTTCAGAGAGGGTCCAGGAGAGGGTCCCGAAGAGGGTCCTGGAGAGGGTCGGAGAGGTCCCGAGAGGGTCCGCCGAGAGGTAAAATAAAGGTTCCCGGAGAGGGTCGGGGTAGAGGGTCGCCTAGATTAGGGCGGAAAAATCGGCAAATATCATCATTTTTGCAAGCGCGCTTTTTGGGGGGGTAAAAAAATTCTGGCTGTTGGGGGTGTAGCTACTGCTTTTTTTCCTGTTGGCCATTTAGATGTTGGCGCCGCACTTCGGTGTTACGGTCCGCCATCCGGCCCTCCCCTTTTTCCAATAAAACCGCCGCACTTTCTTGAAGCTCCACCCGCCTGCGGCCCTCTGGCGCGGGATGCCGCGCCCCATGTCCCGCATTCAATTCCGGACGCGCTCACATATCTTCTCATCCCCCCCCTCCGACCGGATATGGAGAAGGCGGACGCGCCGGCAGTCGAGTGCTTCCGGGGGGGCGCCGAAGGGGGGGGGTAAGGGGGTCGGCTTGGGCTGCCTCTGGGCTACCTTTTTTGGGCACGCAAAATCGGCAGTTTCCAATGGGGATTAGGGGGTCGGCATAGGCTACCCCAAAGCTGCCTGAAGGGGGTGCCCGGAAGGGGTGTCCGGGAGGGGCAAAAATGCACCCCCCTGACCACCCCCCCTGGCCGGGCCTCCTTCTCCGGGCGAAGGGCCTCGTCGAGCCCCGGTCAGGGAGGCGGCCCGGCCACTGTTCGAAGAGCGGGTCCACGACACAGCGTCCGGCCATCTGGGCGACAACGCACAGAACGAAGGCACTGTGGCGTGCTTCTGGTCTTTGTGTTGCGGCATCTCCAAAGCTCAGCTATCATGTTTCCTGTGGAAAAGATGAAGGGACACGCGAGGCGTGTCGGCTTCCAAGATGTTGCGCCCCCAACAAAAAACCTATTTTTACCCCCCAAACAAGTGCGCTTGCAAAAATGATGATATTTGCCGATTTTTCCGCCCTAACTAGAGGGTCGCCCTATACTACGCACCCTCTCCGACCCTCTACACCCTCTTCCCCTACCCTCTACTTGACCTCTCCCCAACCTCTACCCTACCTCTGCGCGCGTATAGCCGCGCTTTAAGGGCGTCTATACGGCTCACCCTCTCCCGACCCTCTCCGTTACCTCTCGTTTTACCTCTCCCCGACCCTCTCATTTTGGCCGACCCTCTACTTTAGCTCTCCCAACCTCTATTTTACCTCTACGAAACCTCTCCCCAACCTCTACCGGAACCTCTCCAGCCCCGTTTTCTTCCATATATAAATATATTAATAGTTTGATAAAAAAAAATGTTGATAATCGGGCCTGGATCATGGTCAAGGGCAATTCCAATGTCTATCCTGAGAGTTGCTCTTCGTTGTGCAGTCACCGTAATGTACTCTTTTTCAAACAACACGTTCGAAGTCCTAAAAAAAATCCCCGCTCCTTGTACAACAGAGAAAATATACCTGCGGTCCTTGTGGTTCAGTCTTTAAGTACTTACATATGAAATTATCACGGAGCAGGACCATATACTACGATCAAATTTTTTTTCCCCGTTGAAAAGATGAACTCTGTTGCCGACAATGGTCGGTCTTTGATAAAATTATGAGAATACAAATTGAACTCGTAATTTCTGAAACTTGTTTTGGAGCATTCTTGTTGTACTACTCCACTGTAAACGTTTTCAGCTTCCGACTTCGTCGTGGGTGTCAAACGCAGGTTTATCAAACTTTTGGTTGATGGACTTTTACTTTGATCCAGGACACAAATCCGCGAAAAAAAAACCGAATTTTTATTGACCGCATTTCCTTGCGGGGACGATATGCATCTGGTGCTTTTGAGATGGCACTGCTACAAACAGAAATGATTGGCCGCGACGATTAAAGTTTAAGAGTCTGTCCAACAAAAGCCGAGACGTTACCCAGGTAACGTCGACGAAATTATGCATGCATGCCCACCCACCCCCCCGTTACTCGGCCCACGCCAAGAGGGAATTTATATAGTCGAGTAGCAGCACGGGTAGGCGGTATACGGGTCGGCCCCACCAATGTAAAACGCTGACAAACAATCGCTGCGCGCCCTGTGTGGCGCCATTCTGTTCGGGCCGGGCCAGTATTTATACGCGCTGCGAATTCCTTTTCGTATCGCGCGCACGAAGCGCGACAACAAAAAAAATTTGGCGCGCTGCGCGCGCTTTCGTATTTCCCTGCCTTGCCGCTGCGTGGCGGGTAGCGCAGGTGTTTATTCAAGTGGCGCCGCGCGTCGGAGGTTGCGGAGTTTTTCACTTCGCGCTGCGCGCGCCGTCACGTTTTCAATCCCCCTGCGGGCGATACGGCTCTGCTGCCATTTTTCAGCACAAGAGGGGGGCTTCCTGACTTGCCCCCGCGCGCGCCCGCGCCGCGCGCCCTCATATCAATTTCGCCGCGAGGCGCAGCAGGCAGGGCGAGCCCCCCCTCGCCCCACCCAGTTCCGCGCGAATATTTCCCAAGCGCTGCACGCACCCTCGCCCTTCCTTGCTCTGCCCCCATTCGCGGCGGGCATTGCAGCCGAACTCCTTTCCGCGTGCGCCCCCCGCGCATATTTATTGCAGACAACTTCCATCGTGCGCCGCGCGCGCCGGGCGGGCGTGCTTCAAGTCCGCGCCCTTTGGGCGTGCTTCAAGTCCGCGCCCTGAATCACAGAAAATTTTTCGCGCGCGCTGCGCGCGCCCTTGGGCCCCCGCCATTTGTTTACTGTTTGCCGGCTAGTCGTAAGCGCTAGGTAGAGCCAGGCGTTTGCTTGGCCCATCGATCGCGTACGCACCTCCGGCGGGGGCCAGGGCCTCGCGAATTTCTTTCACTCGAACCCACGCACCGAGCGAATATCAAAGCTGTTGCCTGGTGTGCTTGAAGGGTGTGGCGGATTTTGCCCCTGGCCTGCGCGCACTGTTTTGCTTGGTCGCCTCTGCCGGCAGGGTCGGTGGAAGGAACGAAGAATTTTCTCCGCGCGCTGCGCGCGCTGGCTGTGTTGTGTGTTGCCGCTGCCTCCTTCTGGTGGGCCTCAGGCGATAGAGAGCCCAACCGCGCCGGCGCGCGCTGCCTCTCTCCTCTTCGCGGGAAACGCGCGCGCGGTCATTTTTCCTGCCGGCCGGGCTTTGGGTTTGGGGTTTTTGTGCGCGCGTGGCGACCGCGGAGCGTTATCTCCTGCCTGCAGGGCGTTGCGAGTTTTCTTGTCGCGCTGCGCGCGCAGAGCTTTTTTGTCTACCTCCAGAAGGGGCTTGGGAATTTGTCCGCGCGCTTCGAGCGGCCGCGTCATTCATTGTCTGCGAAGTAGCGCAGGCGCCCTCCTCGTGGCGGCTGCTTTTGCCACTGCCCGCGACGGGGCGGGGCAATCGGAAAAAAATTTGTTCGCGCGCGCCCCCTTCGTTCCCTGGAGGGGGGGTAGGAAAAATTTTCTTCGCGCCGCACCTGCGCGCAGTTCTTGCCTCCTCTATCTGCCGCGTTTTCAAGTTTTAACTTTCTGCGCGTCTCGGGCGCGCGAAATCAAATCCCCTGCCCACAGGGCTCGGCCCCGGCACATGTTGCCCCCTTTGCCTGTGGGGCGGTGCGAAGTTTCTTCGCGTGGCGCGTTGCTGCCTCTGTTATTGGGGCTTTCGTTCCGGAACAAATTTTTTCGGAGCGCCTTGCGCGCGGCCCGCCTTGCTTCGAACTAGCTCTGCGCGGCTCTGCTTGCTGGGCCACTGGCGAAATCTCCTCTGCAAGCGAGGAGCGCAGCCCGGCCCACGTTTTACGCGACTACACTAACGCAAGTGTGGCCCAGATCCAGGCCGGGCCGAATGAATATCCAGTTGGCAGCCCGCTGTGCGGCGAGGGCGGTCGGCGACATGGTGAAGACGAGATGTGTGACGGGATTGGGGCGACCACCCGACGCATGTTCTATCTTGGCGCCGACTTGAGTAACGTCCACAGAGCATGCATGCATACCCCCCCACCCCCTACGTTACCTGGGTAACGTCTCGACTATTGTTGGACAAACTCTAATGTTTGTGCTTTTCCATTATCCATCGTGGCTGTTGTAACAGCATTAGAGGCAGAAACTACAGATAGGAAAAGAAGTACTGCAGCAAGTCTGTGTGCTCCTGGACTTTCTTTTAGGTTCGTTGTACCACGCGCCGGGTTCGTTGTTCACCTTGCGGAGGGCAAGAGAAATTTCTGTGTAAGTACTTACACGGAGGTGGCCGCAAAAAAATACTAAAATCGTGCTCTTTGGGAAGGTACTATATTTCTGTCGTGCAGCAGCCACAGAATCGTGTCGTATCAAATCATTTACTGCAACACGGACAGCTTTCCTTTGCCAAAGTTGAACAAACTGCGACTGAACAAAAGACAGAGAACTCGAGCAAAACCAAAAGGGAAAAGAAAACAGCATTCCAATGACGACACCATTCAAATGAATGTGAAAGCTGCGCAACCTGCGTCCTACGCAAGGACGAGAAGAAATTTGACCGTCATTACGAATATAGCATGTTAGGACCACGAAGATCTTCAGCAAGGGCTGGTGACTGGAGGACAGAGGACCACGTGGGCACAAAGTAGAAGTTTATTCCAATGCAGAATGTCTAGCCCTCGGCGCACAAGAAGAACTTCTTCTACATGGGGAAAAGGAAATCGAAATAAACTCGTGAAAAAATCATTGCCGACGCTTCTTGTTGTTCATGCGCTTTTAATATTACCCGTACTACACGCTTCCCCCGCCGGGCTGGCGCAGTTTCTGAAGCAGTACGAAGAGGCCGAGCAACTGTTTCTGGCGTTTTTCCGCATAGTGCCGTCAACAACACTCCACGGTAGTACAGGCACTACGGTCGTGAGCAATGGTCATCATCTCTCGACGACGCCCAGCGGGCAGGGAAAAAACGTTCTCCGAATATCTCGCACAACGCTGGTGGAGCCAGACTCGTCGTCCACACAAGAGGAACTCATATGCATTGCAAATATGTCTGGGTCTGGAAGAATGCAACTTGTGATGCTGCATTTGGAAACTACAAAAATCTGTATTGCATGAACAGCTGCATACGAGGCCCAGTTGTTGCCACTGCGAGAGGGCATTTCTCATGCGGTCTAGGCATCAGGAAGCCCTCATAAAACCTGTGATGCTAGGGCATGCATCACAGACGTCAGGAGTCATGCAAAATGTGCATGACAGACCTTGCATCCTTCCAGACCCAGACATTTTTGCAGTGCATAACTCAAGTTTTGTCGCGAGTCGACCGGAGACTTCGAAGCGCCGTCCGTCCAGCGAGCGCTGCGCGCCGAGAAATTTCTCTACCCGGCGACCCCGCAACTAGAACCGCTAAAACGCGCCGAGACGGTGCGCGCGCAGTGGAGCGTTTCTCGCCATTGCTTCGTCGACGTCAATGACCGGTGCTTGCTGGTGTCGTCTAGAAGTACTTCATCCGGAGGTGGTAGTACTTCTATTGGCGCGACAAGTAGTAGTTCTTCTGACCATCCGCTGCCGTTTGGCAGCGACTCGGACTGCGGCAGGAGGTCTTCTACAACTACATCATCCGATCAACATCAGGGGCCATCATCATCATCTCTTCCGCTCTTCTCCGCTCGCACCAGCAGTGGCGCGTTACTGCAACAAGCAGATGACAAGGCCGCACAGATCCTGAAGCACGCGGCGCTTCTCGCCGACCATCGCAACAGCCTGCAGCTGCTTGTGACCGAGGGGTATGGGACTTTGCAGAAAACCTTGTACGACACAAACGCCGGCACGGAAAAGCGGTCGCGCGCGGTGCTGGTCCTGCGGCAAACGGTGACGAATCTGCGACACTTGCTGCTACGGGACACGAGTCGGCCGGATGGCACGTTGTCCTCGTTGCAAAACACCTGGAAGTTTTTCGCAGAAAACTTTCGGTCTCGCGTATTGAGAGGAAAAATCCCCTCTCCCCAAATTAAAAAGGTACGTTTCCAAAAATTTGTGTTGCGGATTTGAGGTCACAGATCACATCTGTCTTGCAAGAAGACAAGGGCAGAAGCTTCCGCCCCATTATGGAAGCGATTTGTCATGCTGTTGGGCCTAAAGGGGAGCCGTTTGCCATGCTGAACAACTAGACCCGTACGCACCTACCCAGCCTGGGGATCTGGCCGCCATGCCTCTCTGCAATACAAAGCTGATTTGTGGCCACAAATCAGCATCACAAATTTCCGTTCTGATATGGGGAGGGGGGATTTTTCATTTTGATATCGCGTGGAGGCGCACACCGCGTCCTTCGCAGGAGCCTCGTCCTCTTCGAGTTCGTCGTCCTCCCAATCGACATCTTCTTCGCTAGCCACCGCGCTGAAATCGGTCGTGGACGCGACTTATCCTGTGCAAAAGTATCGTACCCGTGCCCGTCGTAATTGCATTTATGCATTACAAATTTCTTTCTCAAGGCAAATCAGCATTACGAATTCCATTTGTAATGCTGAGAAAATTTGTAATGCGATTTCTACTAGTACGATGCTTTTGCATTTCATACGACTTTTCTCGCTGACATGATCTTTTTCTTCGACGAAGAAGCTCAAGCTGCATCACAGGGAATAAATAAAGAGGTGTCCCTTTCAAGATGCGGGATCTTCGCTTCCCTAGACCACGCAGGTGCGTTCGCACAAAAAGTACAGCAACTCCAGGCCCAGCTGCAGGATACGGTGGGGATTACATCGGCGTACGCAGTGAAATTAGACGCGGTGTTGTTTAAGGCGGAGAACCAAGACGCGGACGCGTGGCGGGCGTCGGTTGCGGCGGAAAAGGCCAAGAAGGTGACGCAAATCGCGGAGTTGGTGGAGCTGACCGTCGCCGCGGTAACTTTGCTTTCGTTATTCCAGCACTTGGTGTACCTGTACCGGTTCGACTGCCAGATTCTCGCGGCTGGCGATCTGAACACGGAAAGTAGTGAAATTTCCCTGCAGAATTCGTTTGCTGCGAACGACATTCCTGATTTAACGCCTTTACGAACTGTTTTATCCGAATTAAACCGGTATTTTCAACGTCAAAGCGCCAGTAGTACCGCAACTTCAACAAGTAACGCCTACCTTCTGTCCGGCGCGTGTGCACTCGGCGGGCCAACAGCTGCGTGTACTGCGAACCCAGCAATCCAAAACAACCACCAAGTGTCCAGCGGGAACGAAAGGTGTTGTGCGACAGTAGGTGATCGGGCGCGGCTGCAGGCGTCTTCCGGGGCACTCTTGCATACGGCCCTGGATTGCTACCGGACGCGGATCCCCACGCAGTTGCGGCTTCCGAATAGAAGTGTTGCAACCGCCACACTCGGCGTGGATCTGTGCCACAGCTTTGGCCGGGCCGCGGGGGCGCAAATTGCCAGCCTCGACGCGGACGACGGGCACCACAGCTTTGACCAACTTCAAACCGTCGTTGGGCGCGCGGTGTCTTCGCAGGCCGAAGCGTACGCGGCGGTTGGGGAAAACAAAGCGTGGCGGTTCCGCCGATTAAGGCGAAGATCGGGAGGACAAAGTGCAGCAGCTAGTACCTTGGTCCCGCAGGCCACCGAGGTGAACGACCCGGGGCCCGGTCACTGCTACGCCCCGTACAGCTGCAACGGCTTCGATCCGAACTGTTTCCTGGGTTGCGGCATGGGCGGCGGCAACTGTGCTTACACGAACGCGCCGCTGACGGGCGGAATTTGGTTTGTGCGCGCCGCGGATGGCGTTTCTCCCATCGCGCCGGGGGTTTCCACAGCGCCGCACCCAGTCTCGTCCGCACACGCAGCCGTGGCAAACGACGGAACGACGCTTGTGGCCCCCCGGGTCGGCTTCTACTCCCGTCCGTGCGAAATTGTGGAACTGCCGTGCAAGAGTCCTTTTCGAGACCAGGATTGGACCAGAATGGCCGCGTTGGTGGAAGAGGACAGCAAGGACAGCTCTGGTCCACCCGGCACCACGACTTCTTTACCCTGGCCTCTAGACCAGACGAACTTTTATCCTGATCTGCCTTTGTCGAGTTTTACCTCCCCCGCGCAAAACGGAACTGCCTACGGGTGCGAGGAGCGCATCGCGGTACCCGCCGCCGTGCCCGCCGCTCTGCTTCCGTCTTCCGCTAGTCTCGGTAGTACTGGATTCACGATGGAGGCCTGGGTCCGCTTCCTCGAGCCGCTCCCCGATGCCCCGTACGACGATCCCCAGGGGCGGTTCGCGCAAGCCCAGCCGACGCAGGTGCTGCTGGGCCGGCTCTTCTACTTTTTCCTCGCGGTCAGCAGGGACCCCTCATCTTCCGGGCACCAGTCCTCTACTACAACTGCTGTCCGGCTTTCCTTCTTCCACCGTGGACTCACGATGAACAGAGGTTCCTTTCCGGATCGCCGGTTGCACTCGGCAGCCTTTGCTCTGCCGCTTCTCACGTGGACGCACGTGGCCGTTGTTGTGCGTCGAGAGCAGGATGATCATGTCGACTCCTCGACAGGAGCAGCAGGCTCTGGCTCTGGCACATCGACGAGTGCATCAGCACCCGCCTCCTATTCCGTGACCTTCTACGTCAATGGCGAGCAGCTGAGCGCACACGCAAACCTGGAAGATCAAACGGCTACCCTCCCGCAAGATGCGTCTTCCTGGAGCCCCGCCTCGTGGGCGACAGAGCTGCGAAAAGAGGTTCTGCACCTGGGTGGGTCCGTGGTTGCGGCGCACGAGCAGGCCGCTGCCGGGAATGAAGCTCCGGAACAAACTACGAACAATATGCCGTTTCCCTATTACGAGCCGGATTTACCCATTCTGGCGGACTTCGAACTGGACCAACTGCGGGTCCACCTGCGGGCCCTGCCTCCCGACGCACTGGGGTATTTCACCACCCCGGCCGCCGTGCACCGGTCCTGCGGGACAACGAGCAGCGCAAGAGGATTTTTGAGTGCGGGTAGTACTAGCGCATCAACGTCCTCCTCCTCCTCGGCACCCAGCGCCGGGAAAGAGCACTATGACTTGGGCACCTGCTTTCTCAACACTTTGGCCCTTGGTACGACGAACCTGCTTGCCGCCTCGGCGAGGACTAGTACCGGCGATTCTACTGTCTGCGCCGCTGGGCACGAGTGGCTGCAGCACAAGTGCGTACAACAGTGCCCGCTCGCGCAAACGGATACAGACAATGTTCAATTCCGCAGGGCGCGCAGCGTTTTGTTGTACTCCACGACCGCAACGTCCGCTTCTAGTACAGCAGCAGCATCGTCGAACACCAACTTAAATCGGTGCGATTGCGTTCTGGGCGAATACGCTGTCTGGGAGGTGACCGCCATTCGCCTGCGGGGCGACGGGACCGTTACCTCCGTCGAAATCTTCGACGAAAGTCTAGTTGATGTGACCACCACCTTCCAATCGGATCCGCTCGACCTGAGCAGCCCGGCATCAGGGCTGGTGTTTTCCACCACAAGCCAGAGTCAGCCGCAAAAGGTCGCGGTTGTTAGAGTAACGAAGGGTGCAGGGACCGCGACCAAATTGCACACGGTCGAGGTGCAGAAGGCCGGGGGTTCGTGGCAGGTGGTGACCCAGCTGCAGGACCTCTCTCTAGCCAGGGGCGTCGTCTACCTGCACCACCAGCCGACGGCAAGTAGCGTAGACGTCTGCGCCCCGTGCCCGACGGCAAGCATCGGCGTCTCCCAGCGCCCCCGGGACAACGTGTTCGCCTGTAAATGCTCGGCCACGCAAGGACAAGACTCGTTGGGGCGGTGCCAAACAAAACGACAGGCGTTGGACCGCCCAAGGGCAACGATTGTGACTGCTCAAGGTGTGTTTCATGAGTATATGTTAACTTGTAGAGTCGCGAACAGCTTCGTAAATTCATGTCCATTTTCGATATGGTTTATCATGTATGTTCGTGTACTTACTTATCTTCTCTATATCGCGCCCACATGAAGACATCACGCCAAAATTTCTTCATTCACAATTCCAAATTCCAAACAGAAAACGGTCCAGCGCAGCGGTTTGTTGCTCCGGAAAGCGAACTGCGTCTCGTATCAAATGCAAAAATGTCTGGGTCTGGATACTTGTAATGCCAAAAGTGAATGGAAGACGCACTGCAATGCGCAGCTATGCAAGACAACTTTTTTGGCTGCCATGTCTTACGTATTCCGCATGGCAAGCTGCGTTTTTGCATGACAGGCAAGAGGGCCTTTTCTCGCCTATGCAACACAGATTCTCGAGTCATGCCAGACAAGCATGACAAACTTGCATTCTTCCAGACCCAGACATTTTTGCAGTTCATATCTCGAGTTTCCGAGCAACATCGACCCTGCGGTGACCGATTTGGCGTTCGCGTCCATCCGCTACGCAGTAGCGTACAGTGACTACACGGAAAGCCTCGACAACCCTTCCGTCCCGGCAGAGGTCCTGGAGTGCGACGAGTCTGCTACTGCGCAGCAGGGAGCAGGCTCGACTTCTACCGGTAGTACTTTTTCTACGGAGCAGTCTTCAGGAGCAAGTACATCAAGTGCCAGTGGTGGAAGTACTACCAGTACATCATCAACCTCCTCCGACGCCACTTTCGTCTCACTTCGCCTGCCCGTGCTGCCCCACAAGAACATGGTGGTTCGCGCCATTGTGTGCCATCCGCTGCTATCAACTGTAAAAATGTCTGGATCCAAACTTGTGATGCGCATTTTAGAACACAGAAAAATCTCTCATGCATAGGTAGCAAAAGCTGCCTGCTTTCTGTCACGCGGAAATGGGGGACTTGTCATGCGGATTCGGCATTGCGGAAGCTTTTCGAAACCTGTGGTGCTAGAGCTTCCATGCCAGCCCTTCTGTGTCATGCAAAAACAGGATGACTCTTCCAGACCCAGACACTTTTACATTTTATAGCTGCACGCGAAGAGCGCTGTCACACAGCTGTCGTTTACCACCAAGGCAAATCTCCCGGACGTTTCTTGCGCTGTCGTGACGACCGGGGGTGCGACGCCCGCCTCGGTTCTGAGCGAGGCACCAGAGGGATTTCGACAAACGAGCAATTATGCGGGTGGTGGTGGTGGTGCTGGTGGTGTTACAACACTTACAACTGCACAAAATGTTGAAGGGCAGCAACCACAAGGGGCTCTTGCGTATGCGAACTCCGTGACGGTGCGCCTGGAAACTAACGTCGACCCGTTGTTAGTCCCCGGCGTGCAGATCAAGTATCTCCTAGACAAAAACGAAAACAGCATATTCGATTACCAACACGTCGCAGGAGGGGCCCCCTCGGCAACTACTTCTACAGGAGCATCATCCACCACCACCGCTGGTACTATCACCTTGACAACAGCCGGGCTGCGCACGGTCACGGCCTGGTCCACGCGCGTGTCCTACGAAAACAGCCGGCGCGTGTCCTGTGAATTTATCGTAGAGCACGCCAGCACCGCGCGCGTCAACTTCGAATTCGGCGCAGCGACGCTCCCGTTTCGCCGGGGATTCAGCAGCAACGACCAGGGCTACACGTTCCTGCTCGCTCCGCCCTCGGTGCTGGCCGATAAAAATTCCGCGGTGGCGCCATCTCCGATATTGAACGAAAATTCCGCACAGAAATTACTGATCAAGGTGAAGAGCAACCGGCAAGCAGCGAACGTTAATAACGCAGATGATGACTCATCAACATCTCCGCAATACGAGATCCGGACGAAGATTATCCGAACAGAGCTCTTGTCGACCGTCCTTTCCTCTGGGCAGCTCCAGACAACTTCAACATCTCAGCAAAGTAGTTCCCAACAAACTTCTGCATCACCGTTGCAACTGGACAATGGCCTGGTCGCCGACTTCGCGCAGGGGGGCGAATTGCAGCTCGCGCCGGACTCACTCCTTGCCCGGCCGGGCGCGACCACCAGGGTATCGGTACAAAGTACGATCAAGGAGCCGCACAAGCTGTGGTCCCCGGTCCAGACCTTCAACGTCGTTTTGGTCCGCACCCAGTCGCCGCTGCCGAGTCTGGTGTTTTCCCCAACGGAGCAGTTGAGCCAAGTTTCGACCTCGCACCCACACGCGCACTGGTACCCGGACGATCCGGGCTACAGAGTTCTCGGTGATCAAAAGCACACCGTCGAGTTTCTTACAACATCGAACAGCAACACAAATTCTCTCGTCGCCCCGACGTTCCTGTTCGCGCTTCGGAAGCAATCGGCTTTGCAGTTGAACCCTCCGGACCCGCCGAGCAGCGGGTTAGCATTGTTGCAAGATTTGAACTCCCAGAACTTCAGTAGTTTGTACGCGACTGACGCACTGCAACTCCCGAAGCAGCGGAAAGATTACAACCTAGCGACCGTCCGCAACGACTGCAATGTCGCATCAATTTCTTCTACAACTTCATCATCCGGGGGATCTTCGGTGACCACCAAGAAGCAATTGCGGTTTGACACACTGTGCTCGTTTGACCCCAGTCGCGGGAAAGTGACTCTCCAACTGGATGACGATGTCGCCCTGTACGCTTGGCACCGGGACAAACTCCTATCTCCCGCCGCGGTCGGGCGGTCACCGGGGTCGCGGCGCCCGCCGGCGAACCATCCGGATTTTCACGCCGTGGCGCAACTCGTGTCCCAGGCCAGGAAAGTCGGCGACCGGCTGGTGCCAACGTTAGCGCTCGCGTCCTCTGGTGCAGAAAGCGGTTCTAGTGGGACAACTTCTGCAGCTTTTAACGCAGCTGGTTTGAAATTCGTGTTGACCCATCCCACCGCGGAGCGCAAGTACTGCGTCAATGTGGTGCCGTTCTCCTTGGTAGGGGGAAAGGTGGTTCAGACGGTTTTTAGCGCAGGAGAAGCCGGTGCTGGTGAGACGAGCACGAGTGATGTCACCACGAAGAACCGGTGTCTGGACAACCCAAGGCCGGAAATAACGGAAGCTACGTCGAGTACAGCCTCAAACACCGTGGATTTGAGCATGTGGCAATCCGTCGCTCCGCACGCCGGGCAACTGACGTTTGCAACGCAAGCCTTGCATCCGCAACACAATTTGAACCTCACCCTCTACACGACCGTGCGGCGACCCGGCTTTCTGTGGGCTTTGCCAAGGCTCGCCTCCGACCACGTGCTGCTCATGCGGGAACGGGCGCCCGCGCCGAGGTTGCTGCGATTAGGCGAGGCCGGGGTCGCGGATAGTAATAAAGGGAGAACTAGTAAGGAACACTACCTCCTCTGGTCGCCCGAGATCTACTACGGATTGCACGGAGATGCAGATGCAGATCACACTGCACCAACATCCTCATCGGCTAGTTCTTTGCAATTGTACATGGCGAAAGGCGCCAGTAGCGGAATTGATCTAGATACCAGTTCCTGGACTCACGCTTCGTACACAACCCTGCCCGCGCCCTCGTTGAGGGATGTGGTCACCGTTACGGACGCCTTCACGCAAAACATCATTCCTATCGCCACGTCGACAAGAACAGTTGATCTCACTGCCCAAGGCTGTGCGTTCCCGAAAGTCTGCGCGGCCCCGAGTGACTCAAGAAGCAGTTTTGCTGTCGCGCGGGAAAAAGGATCTGCAGAGAACGCGGGGATTTTCTGTGCCTGGGTTCTGGGACAAGGCCTGCGCGAGTCGTTGAGTGTGTGCTCCTCGTCGGAGCCCTCGTCGGAACCGAGTGCTCTTTCTGGTTCTGTGGAAACGGAAGTGGGAGTGCGGTTAGAGGGATACGCAACGGTAGGAACAACTGTTACTGGAGCAACTGTGGGCTCATCGCCCACAACCACCACCACCGGACTGGTAGATCCGTCGTCCGGCCTTCGTACCATCTCTGCGGACGCTGTCGAAATAAAACTGGACGTCACCGCCAGCATTCCGGCCGGCAACGTGACTCTCGCTGTGACGGCAGATCGACGCGGGTCGAGCGGAACTACAGGTTCAACCACAAGCAGCAATGACGGAACTGAACCTCAAGATCAATCTGTGGTTCGTGAGGTCCTATCAGCGGTGAAACTCACGGGAGCGCTTCTGAAGAAGCCAGTGAGGCTATCAACGTCGGGCAGCAGCAGCAGCTCCTCTACCGAAATAAATTCCGTTGCGGGTGCAGCCTATCGAATTCGATACTCGTTCCCGCTCGCAGAACTGAATTCTCTGGATACGCAACCGTCCTACGCGACCGCTGCATCAAGTACTACCTCTGCAAGTGCAGTTTCATCTCCCCCACACGACCTGTGGCGGCCCTTTGTCCAGTTTGCGTTACTCCTTCACCCCCCAGCGTCGGAACTGCGGCAGGCGCCGGGCAAGCAACCTGTCGTGTCGGAAAGCGGCAGAAAATTCACTACCGCCGTGAAACTGCATCCCGAAGTATTTTTAAGTGGAGATCATCGTGATGCTCCTGTGCTTAGCCCCCAGCAACCGAGTTTGTTTCTGCTGAACCGGCAAGGAAAACTTCCGGTGCCCATCGCACTGGTAAGTACCACGCCGACGCAATCCGGGCGGTTGTTGCAGTTCTCGTTTCCGCTGGATCTGAGCTCGTCCGCAACTTTCCAGCCGACCTTCGTGTTCGCGGTCGGGAGGCGCTACGCGGACTACAGGGAGCTGGTGAATTGCACCGCGTTTGAACAGGCAACCAAGCTTTCGTCATCTTCTTCTTCTGCGATTCTACAGAAATCCGCTGCCATGCTGGCGGGGGCGGAAAGTGATGTACTTGGTGTTGTATCTTCGTCGCCTAGTACCCAAGGAGCTACTAGTACCGAGCAATTCGTTTTCGACTCGGATACGAACTCGGCAGGAGGACAGCAACTAGCGGCAAACACGACGACGTCATCGTCAGTGACGACACCAACTGCAGTTCGGATCAACCGACTGCAAGGAGGGGACGACGCAAGGGTGTTGCGGGCCTGGACGCAGCCCGTGGTTACAATGTCTTCAGGGGAAATTATAGGTGCAACTGGTGGGCAAACACAGCCAATAAACTTCGCGCCGTTCTTTGGCGAGAACCCCGATAATCTTCACCAGCAGCAGACTCTTCAACAGCGATCCTCGAGCAAAGAAGCGCAACCGCGCAAGCGGAATGTGGACGTGCGTCAAACAGGGGCTGCAGGATCATCAACTACAACAGAAATGGTACATTATCACCTGGACTTTCTACCCCCCGCGCCTTCCGGCGTCCGCACCGCCGCGTATGACGTTTGCGTCCGCGCGGTTGTCGACGGGAGTCTGAACTACGAAAATAGCCCAGTGGCCCACATCCAGCTGGGCAGCGACGCCGACGCCTCCTGGTTCACGCTGTCGCAGACCGCGTCTTTACGGCTCATCGTTCCTCAATTCGACTACACGAAGCTCCGGGAAGAGGAGAAACTCAAATTGAAAGTGAAGCAAATCGTCCGCGACGAATTCTCCTTACCTAGCCTCTCCTGGATCACCGCAGTCACGCTGTCCGCCGGGAGTTTGCGGATCGCCGTTGACTTTTCCCTGCCGACGCAAACTGATAAAACAACAACCTCGTCGAGCAAGTACAAATTACAGCGCGCGCAGGCGGACCGCGTGGCGAGGAGCATTGAGGACTCGGGGATTCTGCGCACTTCGGTGCAGCAGGATGTTGAAGGAAGTACGACACAAACGGCGGAACAACTCTCGTACTCCGTTTCCCTCACTGCCTTTTACGGCAGTTCCGCGGACCTTTTTGCAACGGCGAATGAGGCCGTGAACGACCCGTTGGGGATTAGCGCTCCGCGACCAGGTCACGGAGGAAATGGAAATTCTACTTCCAACAGCGGCACAGAAGAGGAAGTAATTCTGAACATTGTCCTTTTTTCCCTTCTCTTTCTCTTCGCGATTTTGTCCCTGTTCCTCTACAAACACCGAGTAATCGTGGTCCAGAAGCTGAAACACTTTCTGACGACGATATGAGAGTGCACAACATCCCCTCGTCCCCCTCGTTTCTATAGCATGAACGGCAAAAATACAAGCATCCGTAAGAGTGTCGGTTTTGCATGACAAATTTGCACAGTGCTAGAAGGCAGCAGCTGGATTTGGGATTTTGCATTACAAATGAGGGGGAGGGGGAGTTGTGCACTTTCATAGACCAAACGGCAAATCGCGAAGACGTCGAAGGTTTCGTCCGCGGAGCTTTTGGCGCAGGCGGAGAAGGACATTCTTGTGGACATGACGGACGTAGAGTTGGAAATTTACAAAAAGCAAGAGCTTACTACATCGAAAAATAAACAAAACTTCTCCTCCAACTGGTACCAGCAACGGCAAAATTTGATCCCCGAGGGTTATTGTGAGTAAAAATGTCCCCACCCCATAGTCAAGATGGGAAATCTGCAACACAAACCCGGAAGTTTTGGGAGTCACGCATGACAAGTTCCGCTCTGTATCGTAGTGCAGTTTCGCAAGGACAACCGCATCATAAAGCCAGCTCCTCATCCTATTTGCAGCATCACAAATTCCAAAATACGATTGGCAATGGCTCTCATGGGGATGCGCATTACAAGTCTTCCTGTCTTTGCAAATCTGCATTACAACTCTGTCTGGGGTGGGGACGTTTTTACTCAGGATAAGGGTATGTGCGTGTTCTGCGCGGGCCGCCGTCGCGCCTGCATCCACGGGCTGAAGTCCCAACACGCTAAACCAAACAGCGATGCCACGTTTTCTTGTTGCAACGAGTGCTTCCCACAGTGGTTCCCGCACTACAAAAACCGGTTGGAGGGAGGGGTTGACAAAAAAGGCGCGAACGGCAGTCGCGGCAAGGCGGGGGATGAGAACCGATTCGAGCTCACAGACGCGAACTTCAGGTGTGACGAAATTCCGGGTCCCATGCTGCTGCAGTTAGCGGATGGTAATGAGGGTGCTGGAAAAAGTGGCGTTGTGAAGAAGCATGAAAAAATGGATGATCATTCCGCAAAATCTTCATCTTCCCCTTCGATCGGCGGGGGTCATGTTGTCGACGGGGAGGACAACATCACCGAAAGTGGACAAGTCGAGGACCAAGGGAGCTGCAACTCGTCCGCTTTCTTGCAAGAATCGGTCCTGGCGTCGGAGGACGAGGAGGATCAGCAGGAAGATGTTGAGTTCGGTCAAAGCGAAAACGGCAGTGGAAGCGAGATCTCCGAGGAAGGTGGAAGTAGAGAGGAAATTGTTGTTCCTCCGGCAACGAGAACTACCGATACAAACGACGAGATCGAGAGTATCGTATCCTCCGATCATTCCCAAGAAGAAGGAGAAGAACAAGAACTCCACGCGGTGACGATTTTCGAAGCGGGAGATCAACCCTTCAACCCCCGCGCGGAGCAGGAGGATGAGGACGATCTTGAGGAGGATGAGCAGCAGGAGTTTAACCAGTATGAGGAGGCCAGTGCTGGTGTCTTGATGCTCGCGGAAAACAACTACAACACCATTCCGGAGCTGCGACCAACAGAACCGTCAAGAAGAAATAAGGATCAACACTTGGCGATAAAACAACAACAGGACGACTCCGTAAGCGACCTCGGATCCGTCGCGGAGGAGGATGTTGAAGGTGCGATCGTATTGGAGAAAGCTTCCACCTCCTTGGGAGTCGCGCACGAAGAGGCTCTCGATGGTGAAGAAGCAACGTTCGATCCGCGGGAACAAGAAGGAAAAGCCCTACACGACGACGGCGTTCCAACTCAAAATTCTTCAGAGCCGCAAAATAGAGCAAACAGTGCCGCCGGTGACGACAAGAAAAGAGCGCAGACAAAAGATGAGCTACTGCAACATCAGCCCGCATTGCATCCAGATGAAATCGTGCAGGTAGCTGAAATCGTGCAAGACCATTCCGCCTGCAAAGTCATTTTCAACCCCGACGATCTGGACACGGAGTGGGATTTCACGGCTTTCACGATGGACTGGGAGCAGGAGCTGCATCTGTACGACTACGAAGTTGACTCTGGTGCAGCTGGAGCCGTGCCTGCTGCACTTGATGTGGTAAACCAACCCCCGGCAATCGCGACCGCGCGCCCGAGTCAAGTTTTGCCGCCGCCGAGTTGTAGTGTGGCGATAGATCTAGCGGCTGCAGCTGCTGGTGGTGGCCGAGGTCGCTTTCGGGGGTCTTCGTCAACTATCGCTGGACCACGACATCAAGATCAAGCAGAACGAGAAATAAGTGCCAACAAGAAAAAGACGAGAAGCAGCACCAGTCCGCATTTGAAGAAGGCAAAGAAACGGAAGAACAAATCCCGCAAAAGCAGTAGACACCGGCGTGGCTCATCTTCGAGCAGCCTCGGCTCTTCTGGGGCGGCAGGTGGGCCGCGTGCTGAAAGTAGTTCCAGTCGACGCCGACGTCATAGACGACACCAGTCCTCGTCGAGAGGGGAAGCGGGTAGAAGTACTAAGCGTGAAGACCACCACTTCGAAGCACAAGGAGACCATGGGGCCGACGAGTCCTCGTTCCGGAGTCACGCGCAGCACAGCAGTAAAACAAGAGATGCAGGAGGTCGTGGAGATGGCATGGAGATTCACAGCGGCGACATGACCAGTCCGAATTTCTCTACGGCTTCCAAGACGCCAGTACAACACAGGAGCAGATCCTCCAAGGGCGACAAGAAAAAGAGACATAAGTCCAAAAAGAGTCGAAAATCACACAACACCTCCTCCTCGTCCGACACAGACGAGCATAAAAATTATTCCAGAAATATCGCACGAAAAAAGTGTCACAGTTACACATTGTGTTGCAGGCCAAAAGATTTTTTCGGTCGGTTTGCCAGCGTCTGACGTTGGCCGATTTTGAAAAATTGCAAAACTTTTTGTCTTTGCCTCAGCCGTTCTGCCGACTATGAATCGCTCCTCACCCGTGGTAAGGCGGTTTTTTGGATTTTTTCGCTCGGTTTGGAAAAATCGGACGCTGGCCAAATTTCAAAAATTGCAAGACTTCTTGTCTTTGCCTCAGCCGTTCTGCCGCCTGCGAATCGCTCCTCAATCGTGGGGAGGCGGTTTTTTGGATTTTTTCGCTCGGTTTGCAAAGATCGGACGCTGGCCAATTTTGAAAAATTGCAAAACTTTTTGTCTTTGCCTAGGCCGTTCTGCCGCCTACGAGTCGCTCCTCCATCGTGGGGGACGGTTTTTTGGATTTTTTCGCTCGGTTTGTGAGCGTTGGACGCTGGCCAATTTTGAAAAATTGCAAATTTTTTTGTCTTTGCCTCAGCCGTTCTGCCGCCTACGAATCTTTGCTCACCCGTGGGGAGGCGGTTTTTTGGATTTTTTCGGTCGGTTTGGCAATGTCTGACGCTGGCCAATTTTGAAAAATTGCAAAACTTTTTGTCTTTGCCTCAGCCGTTCTGCCGCCTACGAGTCGCTCCTCACCCGTGGGGAGGCGATTTTTTGGATTTTTTCGCTCGGTTTGCAAGAATTGGACGTTGGCCAATTTCCAAAAATTGCAAGAGCACGGCAGACAAGCTCTGTCATGCCGGATATGCATCGGAGCTTTGTTTCGTCCGTGTTTTCCCGTAGGATTGTTGCATACGTAGCAAGTTTTCTCTGCTCTCATGCAAAGATATTTGTGTTGCTGAAGCTGAATTGATAACAAATGTGTAACTGTAACACTTTTTTTGTGTGATGAGAAGACGCATCAAAACCTCACACAATTCCTCACGGAAACGAGAAAAGTCCAGCGAGCGCCGTACGAAGAAGGAGGGAAGAAAAGGTCGGGAAGATGAGACCTAGATAGAATGACGCCCGCATTTGTTCTCTCCTGATGTTGGAAAGAACAACATTTTTGTAAAAAAGTGCTTGCGCTGTATAATTTTTGTGCATGAGGACCACCATAGCAGAAACTCAAGCAATAGAACAAATGGTGTTTCGTCAACATCAAATGTGGCAGTTCGAGGTCCTCGTATTTTATGCTAAAATCAATGAACAAACTGAATGCAACACCTAGAGAAGTCTAAATGAAAATTTTTCTTCGTCAGTTATGTGGTACAGAAACAGATCAAAAGTAACTCAGCAACACAGCATTCATTTTTCGATTTCATCAAAGTCAGAAAGGGACCCGCAGTTCCACATCTCGCACGACATTGATGGCTATGTATGATCAATCCTAAACCTTTTGGTATATTTATGTTGTTGAAGACCAAAATAAACCAATGACGAAAATTGCATTATATCTTCGAAATCGAAGTTGTAGTAAAACTAAAACAATGACCATGACGCTTTCAAAAACTAACACGCTGGGCATGCGCAATGATACTTCTTTTTTTGAAACGCTGCACAACTTTCAGCTTCACTCGTCCAGTCTCATGTTGTGTACGATTTCCATTTCATATTGCATTTCACAAGAAAACGTTACAGCAACCGCCGGCCGCGTCCTGACGACAGCCACCTGGTCTCTGACAGCGACCTGGTCTCTGACAGCGACCTGGTCTCTTTCACCAGGGACGCCGCCCTACCGGTTGATCGGAATTTCATGTTGTGTACGTCGGTTTTCTGGCTTCGCTATTGCTATTGCTTCCCCGGCACGAGACCCCTGTCGTTCTTGCTTTCCGTCTGCTCGGTTGTATAGTACGAATCGGTGCTGTCGTGTACTTACTCTTTAAGTAGATAATACATACATTTTCCGACAGAAGTAAAACAACTTCTTGCCCACTTTGCAAAACGAAAAACTACAGAGCTGTGCTCTGCCATGAACAAGATCATGATCAAAAATAAAAAGGCATGATCACATTGAAACTTCCCCGATCCATGGCGAAAAATAAATTATGTTGGTCTAGATCAACACACGCGATCTGAAATCAACAAATTCCTCGTCGGGTTTGTTTGACAAAGCCATTCGGTCTGCATTCGCGTTCACGAAATCGATCGATAAGTGCTGACAGTAGATCCTTGACAAAAAAGAAAAACATAAATCGATCTTCCGAAAAAAAACTATAACTCCAGGCGGCTGGCGCCTCGGGGCTAAAATCACATTTTTGCAACATCGACGAAAACGATTCGGTCTCGGTTGTTTCGGTGTTTGGCTCTGTTGAAAGTCAGTGATGTGAAGACTGGAATCGTTCCATTGCACTCATTCATAATTTTTCCAGTTTTGGGCGCGCAAACGGTTGTGAGAAATGACACCAATCAAGTGTAAGATAGTAAAATTTTTCAAAAAATATTCAACTTTTTAGTTAGCTTAGGCACACAAAGCGGTTTTTTATTCCTGCTTTTTAACGCAAAAAGTCAGTGTACGATCAATTAGCATCTCGGCAACATAGCATCTCGTTCTCGTAAAGGTAAACGTAATCAAAAGTAGTGCGTGATGAGTGGACACCAGAGATCTTTGACTTTGACCTTTCGGGCCTAGTACTCATTACGCGCGTTTTTCTGACACAGTAAAACTAGAATTTTTCTACAAGTACATGAAGCGAAAAAGAGGCATAAACCAAAATAGTGGATACGACGGCCTTGAGTTCTGCACGACAGCGTCTTTGTTCGTCGGACTAGAAGATCAACGCACAAGAAGTCCGAAGATGAGATCAACAAGGAGCGCGGATAAAAATTCTAGTGCTAGTACCAGCACGACGAGGGCCGCAGCCCGCGCGAGGAGCTCCTTTTATCAACATCTCCGTCGCAGCACCAGTAGTATGGGGACGACCACCTCCTGCTTTATCAGCGCGATTTCCCTCTTTGCGTTGTGCGGCACCTTGAGACTACCCACGTCCTCGTCGGACACAGTTTTTCATCTCCAGCCCGCCTCCGCTAACCTGCTGTGGGACCACTACGCCCCCTTTGTGCACACCCTGGAGCACGACCGGAACCCGCTTGCCAGCCTCGAAATCGGCGATTTACTCGCCGTCGGGCGGGACCTGCGGACCGCGCTCGACGGCTTTTTCAGTGCCGACGAAGCAAAGCGGGGGGAGATAATACAGAAAGCCTTTTTCGACGATGTGCCCTGGGAAACTGTGCTGAACATCAACATTCATGACGCGTTGGAAAAGAATGAGCTGGAGGATATCAATTTCTACAAGGACCATATTTACCGTGATGACAAGGATCACAATGAAAGTAAAAAGAAATACGCGAAACGGATTGTCCAGCAGCACCTGATATGCACTGCAAAAGTATCGCACTCGTATCAATGCATTACAAATTTCCTCAGCATGATGAGAAATTAAATTTGTAATGCGGATTTCACTTATACAAAAAAGATTTGTAATGCATGCTTGCAATACGAATACGGTACTCTTGCACAGGATACCTGACAAACGTCAGAAACGAGATGAACAAGTACGCCGAGGTACCTCGCGACATACACGGAAACGACGTGGCGTACGACGAGCACGACACCGAATTGAACCGATTGCGATCAATCGCTTTCGCCCCTACCTATAAAGCCCTGGAAGACCTGCCGGCGTTCATGTGGCTGACGCTGCAGGACCTTGCGGTCAAGTACTTGGTGCGAAACGAAAACAACGTGTTTGGGCTGCTGAAAGACTGGCTGACAGAATCCCACGAGGTGTTGTCCCGCAAAAACGACGACCCTGCTTCCTCGCGGTACAAGCGGGCCTTTGACAGGCTGCAGGTGGCGCTGACGGCCGCGGGAAAGAACCTCGCTGCGGCGCCCCTGAACCGGGAAAAAAATCTGGTGTGGAACACGCTCCCCGACGCCTTGTATCGACGCGCATTCGTGGCAGATCAGGCGGACGTGTATCAAATGCAAAAATGTCTGGGTCTGGAAGGATGCGAACTTGTGACGCATACTTGGATCACACAAAAATCTGTCATGCTTAGACAGCAAAGGGAGCTCCTTTTCCTGTCGCCGAAAGAAGGTGTTTGTCATGCGGATTAAGCATTTTTGGGAAGCCGTATCTTCAAATCCTGCGATGCTAGGCCTTGCATGGCACACCTTCCGTGTCAAGCAGACACAGCATCACAAACCTCAGCAATCTTTCAGAGTACAGACCCAGACACTTTTGCAATGCATAACGTGGACTACTACGCTGCATTAGCGAAGGATGACGGGCGGTTAGTTTCCGGCAAATGGTGGAACAAGAACCCTGAACGTGCTGATTTGGGGAGGCCACTGAAAGAGTTCTTGTTTAAAGAACATGCGGACACGGGACCGGCTTTACCGAAGCCAATGAACCCTGAGTATGCGGACGCACTTCGGAATGCTCCCGAAAAAATTAAACTGTGCCGCCTTGAGCGCAGAAACTCAAACGGACCGCAGCACGGGCTTTTACGACAGTGCACAGCTCCCCCTCGTTCTCATCTCTCATGCAAAACACCAACTCTATGCTGTCCCTCTATGGATGACAAACTCCGGAAGGAGCCCAAACAGTACTTACTACACTCTTGGGAAAATTTGTCATGCAAGACCGGCATTCTTGCTGACGCTTGATGTACTGCCGTTCATGCTATACATATGAGGGGGGGGAGGGGGAGTTGTGCACTGTCATGGCTTTTGACCGTGTTCGAGTACGAACGCGACGTGCGGGATATGGACTGCAAATATGTCTGGGTCAGGAAGGTGGCAACTTGTCATGGTAAATCTGAAGCATGCAAAAATGTGTGTTGCATGAGTGCCAAAAGCTGTCCACTTTTGACCAAGTTGGGAGGGAGTTTCTCATGTAGGATAGGCATGGTAGAGACCTCACAGGGTCTGTAATGCTAGGTCCCGCATTCCAGACCTCATGGGTCGTGGAAAATCTGCATGACAAGTTTACATCATTCTTCCAGACCCAGACGTTTTTGCGCTTGATACGGAAAGACTTGCGGCAACTAGAGCAGGCTGCCACCGACGAATTCCCGGATCCCGGAGGGCTTGTCTCACCGGATATGGCAGACACGCGCGCCCCACCGTCTCTTTTCCTGCTCAATGCGGTCGCGCCGTCTCTTTTCCTGCTCTTTTCGCTCGTTCCGGAAGACCTGTTTCCCAGCGCATTCGTGCATCCGTACATGTTCGTTCCCTCAGAAGGCCTCAGGTCCCCGAATCCGCCACCGATCGCGCCGGCCCTGCGGCGCGCCGTAGAGAAGTGGAAGGAAATAGCCCCCGATGATGATAGACCCGTGAGTATCAAAATGAAAAATCCCCCCTCCCCATATCAAAACGAAGTTTGTTGTGATGCTGGACTTGCCTACACAAATCAGATTTGTCTTGCTGGAGAGGACGGCAGGCCTATATCAAGCCTGAGTAGAGAGGTTTTGGCCTAGGCGCTTAGCATGAGAAACGTCCTCTGCGCTGTAGGCCTAATAGCATCACAAACTGCCCGCATAATGCGGCGGAGCCTGTGGAACTCCCTTCTTGTATAGGCAGAGATGATTTGCGCTCGTTTCTCACCTCCAGGGGCCCTGGGCACCTCACCAATGATGTTTCACTTGGTGGAAGTTGACAGGGTTCTACGAGCTATTTTTGGTGTATATTGTCAATAAATCAGCACTGCAAATTTTCTGCGGCGTACCTTTTCAATATGGGGAGGGGGGATTTTTCCTCGCGATATTTAGCGGACACCCAGCGGCAAACCCCTTGTGGAGGTTCTCCGTAAATGTGGAGGACTTGAACCCATTTGCGCGCGCCAAGGCAGGACCGGTTCTGAAAGTAGCCAATACAAATATAACGTCTGGGTCATCGACTGTGCCAGCACCTTGTTGTGGTAGTAGAGGTGCAGCCACCTTGTAGTTCGTTGTACTGCTCTCTTTATTCACTCACACAAAAACAGACAGGATATGTCGTCCAGAATTATAGTATGCATGACAAAGTTTTCACAAAACTATAACTTGTGATGCTAATATTGCTTGCATGCCAGAGCAGCTTCTGTGCCATGCAAATACCGCACGACGGACACACATCTGCAAAATAAATCCTCCAGACACAGTAGATCACGACGTTTTTTCCCTGCATAGAAAGGTGCGAGTAACATATTCGAGGAAGTGGCGGATGCTGTCATAGGTCGTACCGCCGGTAAGGACCCCCCGTTGCCACCGTTGAGCACTATCCAGCCGTCCGAACCGCCGTACGCGGATTTGGTAGATCCGCGGAGAAACCACTTTGTGAAAAAGTTGCTGGACATCGCCTTGTATCCCCTGCATAAGATTATCGTAGTCGTACGGATTACAATCTTGCATGCCTGATTAGAATAATTACAAATCCAAGCTTGTTTGTAAGCACCTCCTGTTGACGTTGAGCCTGCATTTTTAAATACAAAATTCAATTCCTTTACTAACTTAAACTCTGGGATGAAAACTTGTCTTCAAATGCTGATCGTACTAGTACTACGTTATCGTTTTGCAATGCATACCTTGCACGACAAGGATTTGCTGCGGGTCGTCCGTTGGTTCGCGGAGTATCAATAGGAAAAATCCCCCCTCCCCATATTGAAAGCGCATCCATATGAAAATTTGTGATGCAGATTTGTGACCACAAATCGTGCCTGTCTTGCAAGAGGGCAAGCCCACGCTGCCCGGCACGTTATGCGAGCGATTTGTAGTGCTGTAGGGCATACAGGGAAGCCGTCTACCATGCTAGGCGCCTACACCACAAGGCCCCTGCCTAGGCTTACGCGCTGCGTGCAGTGCTCTACTGCAACACAAATTTGATTTGTGTACTGAAATACAGCATCACAAATTTCGTTTTCGATATGGGGTGGGGACTTTTTTCACTTTGATACGGAGCGGCGCTGGTTCACGAGGTTTGTGGACGACATGACGTTCCGCCACGCACCCTGGGTGATGCCCACCGTGATGCAGCAAACGCGCAATCGAGTACTATCAAATGCAAATATGTCTAGGTCTGGAAAAATCTTGTGATGCTAAAATGTGCATGATGATGGATATGGAAACACTTCCGAATGCAGACCAGCATGACAACTTTCATCCGGAGCACTTTCTCATAGGCAGCCCGCATGAGAAACTGCGTTTTTGCATGACAAAAACGGCTGCGGCTTTATTTGTCGGTTATGCAATACAGAGTGCCCAGGAATTATGTTAAGCTAGGATTACGAGTTCCAACTTTCCAGACCCAGACACATTTGCAATCCATAAGTACCAGACCAGTACCACGGGAGCGCGCGGAATTCGCACCAGGACAACGTGTCAAACTACAAGGACGGCACCTTGCTGTATTCTGAGTAAAAACATCCCCTCCCAAGAGTTGTCATGCACATCTGCATGCCAAAAAAGTTTCTCATGCGGTGCCCCATGAGAAGCTTTTTCTAGTCGTGTTTTGGGATTTGCGATGCTAGAAATAGCATGATATGCTAGATCTGTGATGCTGCTTAACCAGCGAAACAGGACTACACTACGAGGACAAATTTGTCATGCAAAACAGCCAACGTTGGCTGATTTGTCCAGGTTGACTCAGTCCCGACCGAAGTGGTAGGCGCTAGGATGAACTATGTATGTAGCGCTTAGGGCCCTTCCGTACGGCCATATGTATGTCCCGCAACGGGGATCGCCTATGTATGTCGGTCATTTATATGCAAGGCGATGGGTCACCCGGTCGGCAGAGCCGATCCATACGAACGAACGAGATTTCCCATCTTGACTCGTCTGGTATGGGGATGCTTTTACTCAGGATATGCTGCCGAACAAGTTCTACAACCCCAATGTCCGCCCCTCTGTTTTGCGCAACCTCGCCGAGTATGAACTGCAAAAATGTCTGAGTCTGGAGAGGACGTGTAATGCTAAAAGTGGATGATAAGTACCCGGACTGCAATACGCAGCCAGGTATGACAAATTTTTGAGCTGCTATGTGTTGCGTATATATAATTCCGCATGAGAAACAACGTTTTTGCATGACAGATTGGAGAGAGAGCCTTTTCCGATGCCCCTATGCATCACAGATTCTCGAGTCATGTCAGACATGCATGACAAAAATGTAAAAATCTTCCAGACCCAGACATTTCTGCAATCCATACCGAGAACCTCCTGGGCGGGACCTGCCAAACGGAGTTGAAGGAGGGGGGCGACATATGCACTGCAAAATTATCGTACTCGTATAAATGCATTACTTACAAATTTCCTCAGCATGAAAAATAAAATTTGTAATGCGGATTTACCCTAAAAAAAAAGATTTGTAATGCATGCGGAATCCTAGCATGACGGCGTTCTAGACCGAGGCTAGTCCAATGCACCGGGCTAGGATGGGTCGCAGTGCCCTGGACGTTTGGCGCGGCCTAGCGTGGGGCAAATCGTTTTGCTTTGTTTTTCCTCATGTTTTCCTCATGCACTACCCTAGTCCGGGCCTTGCGCGAGTTTGCGAAGCTAATTTTTGACATGCTAGGCCAAAACGCTGCGGCGGACTCGCCTAGGCTAGGACAGTGACCGTAGGCCGCCTAGCCTAGGGCGGAGAGCGCTAGTTTTTGCTTCTGCCCTGTCGGCTTTTGGTGTGCCTTCTTCGTTCTTGGGGGCCTTTCGGCAGATGCGCCGGCCTTCGGCGTTGCTTTGCCTGGTTGACGTTCAGGGGCCGGACCGCGCAATCAAACCAAGGGACGCCGCACAGCGGAGCGGCAACCAAGCCAAGGAATGGCGTGCGGCATGTTCTTGGCGCGGGCCATTGGGAACGCCCAAGCAAGACCCGAACGGGCCCGCGCCCCTTTTCTTGCCTGTGAGTGTGTGCGTGTTGCCTGTGTTTGGCCGCCAGGCCCCCGCACCGACCAGGAGGCGCCCGCGCCTCCGACTGGGACCACCGCCCGCGACGGCGCCGCCGAACTCGTCCCGCAGCCCGCCGCGGCTGCTGCGAGTGGGCACCCCCCTAAGGCCCCACGCACCGTCCGGCGCAGGGCGCGCGGCGTTGCTTGGCTGATTGTGGTGGCTGTGCTGCGCGGGCGGCGCCCCCTGATGTGGCTACCCTCCGCCCCCCCCCCCCCCCCGTAACAGCACCCACCAGCACATGCGGGCGCCGCCTACCTTGGTGGCTGTGTGTGGTTGTGTAAGGGCATGGGCCCGCGCCGGGGGCGGGCGCCTCCCTTCGCACGCTTTTAGGCCTGTGGGGGTGCCCGCTGTTTGTTTCCCCTGCGCCCAAAGGGGGCTCCCCACTTTGGTGCCCCGCGCAATGTTGTGCTTGCTTGTGCGCCAGCACGTCGGCACGCACTTTGTTCTTTTCCCCACGCCGGGCGTCTCAGTGTGATTAGATTCGGCTTCTCGCCTGAGCTGTGTGGCATTCCGCCTGTGTCTGAAAGCAAGCGCGCGTCTTTTTTTCGCAAGCTTGCCGCGCAGCTCTGTTGTCGCGTTTGTTTCTTTTTCGCGCGCGCCGGTCCATTGGCAGAGAAGCGCGCCGGCCCCCTCGTTCGTTGCTTGCTCATGCGGGACAATGCTGCGCATCCTGATAGCCAAGCAGAAGTTTTTTGCCTTTGCTTTTTTTTTCATTCGGTCCCATAGCGCTTGCTCTTGCTCTTTGACAAAACAGCGACTCTGTTTCACGGCCATAACGTATACAAATGCGCACTGCAAAACACAAAAAGCGCTGCAGTTTTGTGGCAGTCACCACACTCGCGCAACTACCAGCGCCACGCACTAGAAAGAGCGACTCCTGTTCTCTTTCGCGAGTGCTTTTTGCTTCGGTTTTTCCCTCATCCGCTTGCGGGCCTAGGGTGTACTTATGTATAAATGCCTAGGGTGGGTCCTGCAAAAGAGTTTGAAGCACCTGCATAATCCGTCATGCTCGGTCTTTTCTTTTGCAGTCTTGTAAAACATATTGAAATTCCCGTGCGAAGTGCGTGTTTTTCATGTTGCACATGCTAGGACAGCAATTTGCAAATTTTTACAACCATACTTTGTACCACTCTAGTCCATGAGCCACCCTAGGACACTGCATGCATGATTGCAATACGAGTACGATACTTTTGCACCGAATACGACGGCGTTTTGAACGACAAGATAGAGCGGTTTTACAACATATGCGTATCAACTGCAAACATGTCTGGGTCTGGAAACTTGTGATGATGGGTGGCGTATAATGAGGAGGCCACGAGTGCTGGCTCAGTATGACAAGTTTCTAAGCACCATCTAGGCATTGCCTATTCTGCATGACAAACTGCGTTTCTGCATGACAGAAAAATGGGTGTCTTGGGTAATGTGCATGACAGATTCAAGAGTCATGCCAAATGTGCATGACAGACCTTGCATCCTTCCAGACCCAGACATTTTTGCATTTGATAATGCAGGGATGCGAACTCTCGGTGGCTGCGCGACCCGGTTTTGAAAGGCCGAAGAGAGCAGGCCGACGCCACGGCGGTCTTCCTTCCGCGCCTCTGGGTGATCCTCTCGGTGACGGTTTTCCTCGTAATTGCTTTCCTCGTGCTCGGCTACTTCTACTGCCGCGCGCGCAGCCGCGCCCTGAAGCAGCAGCGCTTGAAGGAAAGGGCCGCGCGGCGGGGAGAGCGACGGGAAAAGAAAATTGCTCAGAAGATGAATGCAACTCGAACAAGCACGAGAAGTAGCGGGTTCCTGTTCGGCTACGAGGAGCAGGACGGAGAGACCACAAGTCTTAACGACAAAGGGGACTCTGGAGAGAAGAAAATAGGTAGAACGACCCGCGAAATGATAAGGAAGAACAAGTCCTCTGGCAGCCTTAGCAGAAGTAGCCCAACTTGCTTAGACATCAGTTTCATCCACAGTCGCAGCAGGAGCAGCGACACAGCAACCCCGACAAGGCAGCGAGGAGGAGCTCTGCTTGGGGACGATAAGAGCCCTTGTGCAAGAACGTCGACTCCGCAGGAGTTAAAAATCGAAGGCGGTGGTACAACTTCTGGGGACCGAGTATATGTTACTCCTCCTGCGACAATCACTACTCCGTCCCACCAGCAGGATAAGAGCGATCACCACGATCCGGCGATTTTTTCCGACTGGCAGACTGCGAACTCTAGAGATGACCAAAGAGATGGTCAAGATCAAGTGAAGATTTCTCCACCACCCGCCAACGTGGACTATCAAAATGTCGTAATTGCAGCTTCCCAGGCCGCCGCCCCCGCGCCCTGTGTCGCAGGAAAAGAAGGAGGTGAAGCTGCAGGAGGACCACATCATCATGACGATCACCGGTCCAAGCCTCACGGAACTACGGCCACGAGCTTCGCGACGGCAGAGAGTGCTGGCGGTGGACCACGAGCAGGACCACCTCAGACGAACAACCTTCCGGTCGTTGTCGCGAAACCGATCCGGCCCGCGCAACAACACGTGCTCACCCTGGAAGACCGGAATCCGCCGACGGCGAGGATGAAAAAGGAGAATATGCTCATCATCCGAAATCTGGGGAAAAACGCTCTTCCGGCAAGCCAGCTACCTTGGGTACGCTTTTAGAAGATGATTGTGCTTGTGGTGCTACAACATATTCATGCCAACAAATTATGTCCATTGCTTTTCTCGTCCTGTACTACTAGCAGTTGTAAAAAGGAGTTGATGGTTCATCCCTTCTATTTTTCGCTTGCTGATGATGTCCGCAAGAGGCACAACCACACAGTCTCTGTCTCCCATAATTTCCGTATAAATAATTGAAAAAAAAAACAGAAACCACGTTCCTCCCCTCGAGAAGCGCCGCGTCCGGAGGCCGACCCGTTCGGAAAGCCAGCAACTAAAGACGCAGCAGCAGCTGCGACGGCTCCACACGACACAAGTAAAAATATGATCGCAGCTGGTGCAGCGCCGGTCGTCGTGTCTAGTACCGGCCCTGCAGCAGCTCAGACCAGCACAGCTACTCCTCTTGTTCCGATCCACCCGGCGAACGCTTCGCACGGCGTGCAAATTCTGAGCAGAGCAGACACGAACAGCAGCCGCGCCACTCCAAATCATCTCCGCACTAGCAGCTGCAATTATGCGACAACCACGACCCTGCTCGGCACCTCGACTAGCAGCGTGCGCCCCAACGCCCCGCCACCGTCTTTGGACACGAGCAGCGGGAATAAAAAGAAGAAGCGAGAAGAAAAAATGGACGATGCGCAAAAGCTGGCGGAGCGGGAGGCCATGATGCAGTACTTAAGGGAAATGATGGGGGAGGAGGATATCAACGACTTGGTACCGTTGATGGCAGAAGAGCAAAGAACCTGCAACGACACCGACGCGGTCGGCGGTTGTACTGATACAAATTCCGAAAGAACCACTACTACGAGAAGACAACTTTCGCCAAAAGACGACCTCCACGACGGCCCTTATGGACGAGCAGAATTCATTTTGCAACCTGGTGAGCAGGTTGGACGTGATGAACTACATGAGACTCAACAAACAGGACCATACTCTTTATCAAAAGTAAAAATATCTGGGTCTGGAAACATGCGATGCTAAAATGTGCATGATGAAAACACTTCCGAATGCAGTCCGGCATGACAGCTTCTCAAAACGCTTTCTCATAGGCAATCTGCATGAGAAACTGCGTTTTTGCATGACAAAAGAGGCTGCGACTTTTGTTGGTTATGCAATACAGATTTTCTAGGTATGGAAAGCTAGCATTACAAGTTCCAACCTTCCAGACCCAGACATTTTTACAATCCATACTCTTTGTCCTTTCCCAACTTCTATCACCACGACCCCTTGCAAGGGTTCTTCGACACGGAGCCCGCGCCCGCACACAACCCGGCGCTATTGGGCGGCGATCAGCGTATTGGACTAGTTGAACCGCAGCAGCACGCGGGGCAAGGGCAAGGGCAACATCATCAACCACAATTTTTGCACCATCATCCACAAACTCAAGTAGAACAGGAACCAAATAGTTGTAAAACCCCCCCAGCAGCACGAAGACCGATCGCACCATTGAATCGCAGCCCCTCCAGCTCTAGCGAAGCAAACCGAAGTCAGCGGTCGTCAATGGCCGGAATTGTAGCAGGCGGCGCTGGGGGTGGTGCGAGTACGAGTACGTCGACTCCCGAGCAGTATTACGGAAAAATACTGGAGGAAGACGACTTGTTCTACTCGGACGGCACGGGCGGGGTTGTAGCAGACGTTTTTGGCGCCACTTCTGGTGGAGCGGGAGGGGATAATGATAATTATGTAGCTGGCCGCCCTTCTCGACATGACTTCGACGACTTCGACCCGCCAATCAAAATTATTTCCGCTGGGCGCCCAAGAGCAACAGACTACGGAGGTGGTACAGGAGGTAGTAGGGCAACAAGTCCAGCAAACCTCCAGCAACATCCAATTCTGGGCGGAAGAACTACAATTGTGCACCAGCAGCACCAGCAGCCGTGTCGTGAGAACAACATGAACATTGTGATCCTGCCCCCACAAGGCCACGGAGGCCAACAGTATGATCTTCACCTTGCGCCAGTCCAACGACCTCCGCCAAATGCACTATTGATTTCCTCCCCGTCGTCCTCGTCGAACGGCGGCCTGGGCCACCATTCGCGATCCGGGCGAGGCGGTGGTCCATTAGCGGAACCCTTGTCGGTGATTGAGGAGGAGAATTCCAGCATGTCTTTTTCTCGCTCGAGCTTGGGTGGCATGATCCGTGGGGGAGAGGACGCGGGATCCCGAGGAGGTGATGGAGTTGTAGACCACAGCTTTGAACAAGAATAAAGCTATACTTACTCAAGTGCAACTACGGGCTATTGAAGGAGAACATCATCGACGACTTTGATCAAGTAAAAATTTGTCGACGTTTATTATCTGCGTCGGCAACAATCTTCACTAGAAGTAGACGATAAACCTACCCCGTTTCAGCATTAAAAATCTTCATATGTAAGTAGCAGGCTGTAGTTTTGTGTTGGATTTTATAATATTTTTCCAGGCACAACAAGCTGCTTTCTACTTTTTGGCAAATATCAGTGGAGATGTCGCCAAGATAACACCCAAGAAAGCTCGTAGCTGTTTTTTTTTTTCTGGCACAGATCAGTGGCGACGTCGCCACGCTAAGACCAAGAGCTCTGCCCCCGCACCAGCTTCAGGAAAACGAAAACTTAAAGCAAGCTGTTCATGTTTTGCCGATAGAGTATATTTTAGTATACACGTTTGTTTAGTACTGTCATAGGTCGTCCTGCCCTCTCCAAGAGCAGGGAAATCATGTTTATTTTTGTTAGTAAGAAGAAGAACCACTCCCCAGCACGACTGCGTCGTGAAGCAAGGCTTAGCGCTTGTGATCGCATCCCGATCATTCGGTCGCATTCCCTTACACCGAGATCACCGTGGTCCCCGCACTACACGGTAGTTGATTATGTCAGTGGTAAATCACAGTGAAGAACATCACCCACACGACGCGCAGCACATTGTGTAATCTGTATTAATCATCATAGAAGACCACAAAAAGACCACCAACAGCGCCGAGACAAACCTCCCGACCTCCTTCGCTGCGTTTTTGCACCGTGTTCCAGGAACTTCTTGAAATCACTCCCACCACGTCCTGGTCATATCCTACAGAGAATTAAGAAAGACGATATACTACAACTGACAGCCAGGAGACCTGGAGTAGGAGTTTTGATGTTGATGACAATTTTTTGTTGTGGGAAACCGCCGCTAATATCGCAATGCCGCGGTTCTCACGTACCATTGCCGCTGCCTGATACCGTCATTGCACTGTTAAAAGTTCGTTGGCGTTTGCGAAAAATAAGAAGATCCAACGTCTTTGATCTCACACACAGTAGAGACGCTGGTCATACTTCTTCCTCTGACCCAATTGAATCCGTGTCCTATGCGTTTTTTCACAATCAGTACTGCAGGGAGCAGCAACAGCATCCAGAAAACTACCGAGAATCGTGATTAGATTCCACTGAATTTCTATTGATAGACATGGGCGCAATTAATATGGAAAATCTAAACCACAGAGGAAAGCAATCTGAACAAAGACTAGGGCAAGAAGGTCTGACCGCCGCCGTTGAGTGGGCAGTCTTTCATTGTTCAGGGGTTGCGCAATAAACAGTGCCCTCATTGTCATGCTACAACAGTACGAAGAAGAGCCCTCTTGTTCCACAAAAATGATACACGCGACCATTAGCTTCCCGCAAGAACTGCAGCAGTCACAGCACCCCCCGCGAGCTGCACGAAGGATCCAGATGATGCGCACCCAAGAAACCCACAGCATCCCCACATCAGCACGCAACCATGATTTGCTTCACGACCCAGGCAGGAGCAGTTTTGATGTTGTTTCCCGGAACTATATTAATCGCAGCCCGGTTCTTCATTTGGGGCAGCAAGAACGTGAACGACCGGAGGTAGGCCTCTACTTCGAACATGATCCAGCTCCTGGAATATTAAACCGCGATCATCGACATGTGGTAGTTTTCCGGGGGCGTCAAGAAAATCTCCCTACGGAAATAAACCAACAAAATCACGAAAACCGACCCTCTGACTTTCACATCACAATCGTCATGACACGGGCTTTTGTTCGTCCTGAAGATCATGTTGCCTATAATATGAGGAATGATTCACATTCGTCGGCGAATGTTGATGTTGACTATGACAATATTCATCTCTCCGAAGATGATGTTGATGTTGAAGCAAGTTTTAGTTCCACCAACGATAGCACCTCTCCAGCGGTGTTGAACGAGTCAACATCTCCAAGCGCAGCAAGCACGTCCTCAAACTACAATTATGCTTTCTACGATGAACAGGAAAGATTCTCTCCTCCACATGATCCCGTTCTTCCCGCCCAGCCGCAAGCCTCATCTTCAGTACAACAAGAACTACGGATCTTCTGCGAGGACCGAGAGTCTGAGCGGCAGCAGATGCGGCAGCTCCTCTTTTCCGAGTTTGAATACCGGCACTGCCACGCGGAGTGGCGCACTTGGACGAGTGAAGAGGAGCGCGAACCGGGTATGCAAGAAAAAAACTGTGTTAGTGTATTAGTCTTTCGGGCAAGCTGCATCACAAGTTCGCCTGCCATGACTGGAAAAACTTCTTGTTATGTCGCACAGATAGTAAGGGAAAACACATAGGAAGCGAGCCGATCATGCATGTCGAGCACGACAAGTACAACTGTTTTGCATTTTCTGCATCACAGATTTGCACTTACACAGATTTTTTCTTGCATACAGAGCCTCAACCGGGTGTTGGACGGGATGGCTGCGTTGCTGCGGAACCCGACCCGCGCAGCTTACGACCAACTCCAGCGCTGGTTCGAAGAGGAGACCACGAACTGCTACGGTTGTTGTTGTGGAGCGGCCAGTACTAGTACCAACCAGGCTTCAATTCTCAGCGTATGGATTGCAAATATGTCTGGGTCTGGGAGATTGCGAGATTTGTCATCTAGCTTTTCCATGACCCATGAGGTCTGGAATGCAGGACCTAGCATGACAGATTGTGTGCGATCTCTCTCATGCCTATCCTGCATGAGAAACTCCCTCCCGACTTCGTCAATTCTGGACGAGTTTTGGTAATCATGCAACACAGATTTTTGCATGCTTCTGATCCGGAGTTGAATTGGCTTTCAGCCTTTTCTTTTGTGAATTCGAGGGCAGTGGTTGGCAGAGGTTGTGCGGGATATTCAGTTTTTGTTATCCCGGGACATTTGTGTTCCTTACCCACTTCCTCATTTCCTGGTCGACCAGTTGGTATGGTCGACTATAGGTGCCACCCTCGTTTCTCACCTCCAGGGGCCCTGGGCACCTCACCATTGATGTTTCACTTGGTGGAAGATGACAGGGTTCTATGAGCTATTATGGGTGTCTATTGTCTATTCAGATTTAGCATGACAAATTGCATTCTTCCAGACCCAGACATTTTTACACTTGATACTCCGATGCCCTGTGCAAGTGGGCCACCGCGGAATGCGACCACTTTTGTGCGTCGAATGTTGATCAAGCCTTCTTGTTGCATAGTACTGCTACTTAAAAATACGATATAATGATAGTAGAACTGCCTTATCTGCAACTTAGGTCGTAGTTACTCTTACTTATTCGGCAGTCAGTATTTCCATTGGCGACATGATTCTCTAACACTGGGGTTCCACCTATTTTGTTGTTAACAAAGCGACACGCAAGTGAGATGAACAAGCTCTGGTGGGTGGGAGCTCCTGCTCTTATTTCTACTGCGGCCTTATTAGTTCATACGTCTGAAGATAAGAATAAGTAAATTACTCTGTTTCAACATCAACAGCAGCTGCACTAAGTACCTATTGACCGTTGGTGTTGAGCGGAGGCGTTTCCTGTTTGTCTCTCGTCAATTTTTCTTCTTTTGTTGAATTCTTCTTCGGCGTCGACATGATGTTGCTTGTGGACGATATATGATTGAAAGTTGATGTTTAGGCCTTTAAAGGTTTCTCCTGCAAGATTCATTTAAAACACGCCGGCTAAGAAGAAAAGAATTTGGCTATGTTATCGGTTTTCTTCCGATTCCCGCGTCATTTTTGTTTTGTTGTTGTGGTCGAAGGATCGCTTTCTTCTTGTTGTTGAGCTACTACACAAAGGTGGCTTGCATGGATCCTTATCTACACAAAGGTGGCTTGCTACTACACAAAGGTGGCTTGCAAGTAGTGCCTAACGTCGATTCGAACAGGAGGCAAACGACGGAAGTTCGGTTCTGGCATAAAGAACCAGAGATGAGTACGAACAAAGCAAGATCAAACTGGAGCAGTTGCGAAGCAATTCAATGCTTTCCTCGGATGAATGATCAATCATCTTCATCCTTTTTGCCTGTAGAGTCGGAGCAGATGTTGATGTATCTTGTTCCGATTGGTTGGTGCCGATTTATTTTGTCATAACCAATAGAAAGATCAAGACGCATTCTGAACCTCCAAGAAATTATGATTGTCTGTTAACTTCTTCCGCTTCCTCGGTGTTGAGAAGCAAACGCCTTGCTCGGTAAAAAGAGAGAAACCTGCAACGATAGTGACGCGATTGCGCAGGCACGGCGCTTATTTTTATAGATTGGCAACATGAAAATGTAGTGAGCAGTTATGGTTACAAGTCGAAAAAATTTCACACCCCGGAAATTATCTTCGTACCAGTCAAGTCTTGATACCGTGGTCGCTGCAAAGAGTTCTGTCATAGCAAAATCTGGGCTGTATTCTTTTTGCTATAACTACTTGCCTACGACAAAAAATAAAAGATAACAAAAAAAGTTGACTTTTATTAACGCCTGAAAGGCACAGGCGCGATTTAATCGAGCGCTCGCGTGCGAAGCAGAGCAGCATTCTCCTTGCCACGCAGAAGCGGAAGGTTGATCGTTATTCGAGCTTCTCCATTTCAGAGCAGAAGACTGCACCGAGTTTGTGTGGTCTACGTGCTTGGTATAACTACCCAGCAGAGCCCTGATCTACTTCACAGAGCAATTTACAATTATGAAGCGTAGAGACCGCATAGTCACCGAGCCGTACCGTCACCAGGAGGGACGCAGCGGGTATGCGGCTGCGGCGGGTGAGGACGAGCGGGCTGAGACGGGTGAATTTCACCCCGAAAATCGAAGCTCCACGGAAGCCACGAATAGAAATTGCTGCTCGAAAAATAAGCCGCTCATCATCACCCTGATCGTGATTGCCGCAGTCCTCGTTATTGGTGCTGTTGTCGCGGTTGTGGTTGTTGTGGCGAACAACAACAAAAACTCGTCCGGCAATGAAAATCACAACCCGGCACCAGCTCACGAACCTCCCGCGATGCGGAACCGCGCGGACCTTGGGTCGCTGAATGAATTCCATTCCTCCAGGAGCCTGAAAACCGCTTCCACGACCCGGTTGTGCTATCTGATGGGCAGACTTACGAAAAGCAAGCTGCGCAGAAGGTTTGCAACGTTTCCGTGCAGGGCCTGTACGAGGAGAACGGCACTGTATTGTCGCTTTCGGGGGTCTTCGTCAACTATCGCTGGACCACGACATCAAGATCAAGCAGAACGAGAAATAAGTGCCAACAAGAAAAAGACGAGAAGCAGCACCAGTCCGCATTTGAAGAAGGCAAAGAAACGGAAGAACAAATCCCGCAAAAGCAGTAGACACCGGCGTGGCTCATCTTCGAGCAGCCTCGGCTCTTCTGGGGCGGCAGGTGGGCCGCGTGCTGAAAGTAGTTCCAGTCGACGCCGACGTCATAGACGACAACAGTCCTCGTCGAGAGGGGAAGCGGGTAGAAGTACTAAGCGTGAAGACCACCACTTCGAAGCACAAGGAGACCATGGGGCCGACGAGTCCTCGTTCCGGAGTCACGCGCAGCACAGCAGTAAAACAAGAGATGCAGGAGGTCGTGGAGATGGCATGGAGATTCACAGCGGCGACATGACCAGTCCGAATTTCTCTACGGCTTCCAAGACGCCAGTACAACACAGGAGCAGATCCTCCAAGGGCGACAAGAAAAAGAGACATAAGTCCAAAAAGAGTCGAAAATCACACAACACCTCCTCCTCGTCCGACACAGACGAGCATAACGACAGGGTCTTTGTTCGTCGGACTCCTCCTCGTTCTCCACGACAGCGTCTTTGTTCGTCGGACTAGATCACCGCACAAGAAGTCCGAAGATGAGATCAACAAGGAGCGTGGATAAACATTCTAGTGCTAGTACCAGCACGACATCAAGGGCCGGAGTCCGCGCGAGGAGCTCCTTTTATCATCTCCGTCGCACTAGTACGGGCGGGACCTCCTGCTTTATCAGCGCGATTTCCCTCTTTGCGTTGTGCGGCACCTTGAGACTACCCACGTCCTCGTCGGACACAGTTTTTCATCTCCAGCCCGCCTCCGCTAACCTGCTGTGGGACCACTACGCCCCCTTTGTGCACACCCTGGAGCACGACCGGAACCCGCTTGCCAGCCTCGAAATCGGCGATTTACTCGCCGTCGGGCGGGACCTGCGGACCGCGCTCGACGGCTTTTTCAGTGCCGACGAAGCAAAGCGGGGGGAGATAATACAGAAAGCCTTTTTCGACGATGTGCCCTGGGAAACTGTGCTGAACATCAACATTCATGACGCGTTGGAAAAGAATGAGCTGGAGGATATCAATTTCTACAAGGACCATATTTACCGTGATGACAAGGATCACAATGAAAGTAAAAAGAAATACGCGAAACGGATTGTCCAGCAGCACCTGATATGCACTGCAAAAGTATCGCACTCGTATCAATGCATTACAAATTTCCTCAGCATGATGAGAAATTAAATTTGTAATGCGGATTTCACTTATACAAAAAAGATTTGTAATTTCACAAAACTATAACTTGTGATGCTAATATTGCTTGCATGCCAGAGCAGCTTCTGTGCCATGCAAATACCGCACGACGGACACACATCTGCAAAATAAATCCTCCAGACACAGTAGATCACGACGTTTTTTCCCTGCATAGAAAGGTGCGAGTAACATATTCGAGGAAGTGGCGGATGCTGTCATAGGTCGTACCGCCGGTAACGACCCCCCGTTGCCACCGTTGAGCACTATCCAGCCGTCCGAACCGCCGTACGCGGATTTGGTAGATCCGCGGAGAAACCACTTTGTGAAAAAGTTGCTGGACATCGCCTTGTATCCCCCTGCAACGTTTCCGTGCAGAGCCTGTACGAGGAGAACGGTGACCTCAGCTTGGAAAATAGGGTGGGACTAATTGCAAAAGCGGAACCCTGCGGAACGTGCTAAAATCGCGCTTTCGCGTGCTTGGCCCCGCAAACGCGCGATCTTTTCGAGGCGCGGCAGGAACTTCGCTCCGTCGGCGGCCCTAAGTGTCGCGGCGATCCCCCGCCGATAAACGGCACATGGGTGATTGCAAAATGTGCAACCCCTGCTCGGGAGCATGTGCGTAGGTCTGTTAAGGCGTAGCGCCTTCGCGCGGACGCTCCTACATGGTTTTGGGGTAGCGCAAAGGTAGCGATTTTTTTCAAAGCTTTGAAAAAAATCGCTACCTTTGCGCTAATAGCACGAGATCGAGACCAAATCGCGAGCGAACGCTGGCTGCCTGCGCGGCCGCGCGCGGCGGAAAACCACCTCCCAAGCGGTGCCCGAGCCGCCTGGCGATGGTGGCCGGGGGGTGCAATGTGGTCGCGCAGGTGGTGCTCGGAGGCCATGCCCCCCTCGCAGGCCCTGCGCGATTTCGGGAGCCTTGGCGTAGCCGGAGGCCCCGCCGGCTCCCTCAGCCTGCTGCGTCGGTGAGGGGGTGCGGCCGTGGTGTTCCGCCTGCCTCGGTCGGCCCGGGTCGGAGTCCGGGCGCGCGGGCGAGCGTGTTGCACGGCCGGGCAGCCCCATTCCCATGCCCCGCTTGCGGGCTGTGGCGCGGCCGGCCCTCCGTTATCGCCCGCCAGCCGGCGATGGAATTGGCACGCAGGGGGGGACCACTGGCCAGCAGAGTGCGGGTCCCGCCCCCCCGGCATGCCCTTCCCGGGCCCTCCCTGTCGGCTCAGCATTGTGTCAAGTTGGGCGGCATTCATTCTTGCAGCCACGGAAGGTCCGGCCGGCGCATCGCGGAAGCCCGCGAACGCGGTATCATGTGTGAGCAGCGCCGCCCCCCCTTCCACGAATGTTGATACATTCAGCGGCCAAAGTTGCGGCGCCCCCCCTGACTTGCTCCCCGCAGGTCTCCTGCTTCACCCCATGAAGGGTGAGAGGGGACTATGGATGGCAAGTCATGGCGCTGTACCTTGGGCCAATACGCACTAGGGCTCGAGTACCTTACAGGTACCAAGGAGGAACTAGTACCTGCTACTAGTTCAGGAAGGGTTCCAAGGTAGGCTTCCTAATTGCAATGCTAGGAAGGCTTGTGCACTAATTGTAACAATGAGGAAGTAGTGCACGTACCTGACCTAGTTCAGGTAGCATGTACCCAATGAGGCACTAGTGCAGGAAGGGTTCCAAGGTAGCATGTACGGACCAGTACAGGTACCTTGGGCAACGTTTCCGTGCAGAGCCTGTACGAGGAGAACGGTGACCTCAGCTTGGAAAATAGGGTGGGACTAATTGCAAAAGCGGAACCCTGCGGAACGTGCTAAAATCGCGCTTTCGCGTGCTTGGCCCCGCAAACGCGCGATCTTTTCGAGGCGCGGCAGGAACTTCGCTCCGTCGGCGGCCCTAAGTGTCGCGGCGATCCCCCGCCGATAAACGGCACATGGGTGATTGCAAAATGTGCAACCCCTGCTCGGGAGCATGTGCGTAGGTCTGTTAAGGCGTAGCGCCTTCGCGCGGACGCTCCTACATGGTTTTGGGGTAGCGCAAAGGTAGCGATTTTTTTCAAAGCTTTGAAAAAAATCGCTACCTTTGCGCTAATAGCACGAGATCGAGACCAAATCGCGAGCGAACGCTGGCTGCCTGCGCGGCCGCGCGCGGCGGAAAACCACCTCCCAAGCGGTGCCCGAGCCGCCTGGCGATGGTGGCCGGGGGGTGCAATGTGGTCGCGCAGGTGGTGCTCGGAGGCCATGCCCCCCTCGCAGGCCCTGCGCGATTTCGGGAGCCTTGGCGTAGCCGGAGGCCCCGCCGGCTCCCTCAGCCTGCTGCGTCGGTGAGGGGGTGCGGCCGTGGTGTTCCGCCTGCCTCGGTCGGCCCGGGTCGGAGTCCGGGCGCGCGGGCGAGCGTGTTGCACGGCCGGGCAGCCCCATTCCCATGCCCCGCTTGCGGGCTGTGGCGCGGCCGGCCCTCCGTTATCGCCCGCCAGCCGGCGATGGAATTGGCACGCAGGGGGGGACCACTGGCCAGCAGAGTGCGGGTCCCGCCCCCCCGGCATGCCCTTCCCGGGCCCTCCCTGTCGGCTCAGCATTGTGTCAAGTTGGGCGGCATTCATTCTTGCAGCCACGGAAGGTCCGGCCGGCGCATCGCGGAAGCCCGCGAACGCGGTATCATGTGTGAGCAGCGCCGCCCCCCCTTCCACGAATGTTGATACATTCAGCGGCCAAAGTTGCGGCGCCCCCCCTGACTTGCTCCCCGCAGGTCTCCTGCTTCACCCCATGAAGGGTGAGAGGGGACTATGGATGGCAAGTCATGGCGCTGTACCTTGGGCCAATACGCACTAGGGCTCGAGTACCTTACAGGTACCAAGGAGGAACTAGTACCTGCTACTAGTTCAGGAAGGGTTCCAAGGTAGGCTTCCTAATTGCAATGCTAGGAAGGCTTGTGCACTAATTGTAACAATGAGGAAGTAGTGCACGTACCTGACCTAGTTCAGGTAGCATGTACCCAATGAGGCACTAGTGCAGGAAGGGTTCCAAGGTAGCATGTACGGACCAGTACAGGTACCTTGGGCAACGTTTCCGTGCAGAGCCTGTACGAGGAGAACGGTGTTTGGATCGGTAAAATCCCCAATCCTACTAATGTCGTGGATCCAAATCGTGCAAGAACTCATGAGGATCATAGGCCTACGAAACAGGTAGGGAGATCATGCAAAGTAGCTAGGTTCATAGAAAATCATAAATGTATAGGGCACCAGATAGGGAAATAGATCTAGACGCACACCATTCACATGAAAACCTGAACACACTAGACAGGGCCAAGATGGCTATTTGTTACCGAATAGAGATTAGCAATGCACGTCGTGCCATCGTAGCTAGATGCACTCCGCTCATGGAGACTAGACGTGGAGCACGCCCTGTGTTCTCTCGAATACGATCCAGCGACCACTGCCAGACAGGATTGGGACTATTTCCCAACAGAGTTATGAGCCCAACTGCCGCGTAGTTGGGTCGTAAAATCTGGAACCTTTAGCAGTTGGATCGGTTGGAAATTGTCTAGGTTGCCTGGCGTGAAAACTTTCCACGCCACAGCGAAAGTTTTACGCAGGAAGCTGACAAACTAGCAGTAGTGCTAGAACTAGACGCCTTGTGTAGATGTTGGGCAAGAAGCATCTACAAAGGGACTGGATCGCATTACTAGGCTAGGAAAGGACAAAAAGCGAAGCGAAGGATAGTGCCTAGATTGTTGCAAGATTCGAGGACAGCGCCGGACTACAGCGCAACTCGTCGAATTTGCTGACAGCAGGACTACGCCCAAAGACTGGGAAAAGCTTACGCAGACAAAGAAGAACAAGGAGAAGAGCAAGGGCCGTAGATATGTTTTTGTAGTAGAAGCAAGAAAACAGATGGCCACCAGTACCGGAAGCAGACCAGACCAGCGAGGCAGCAAGTACCGTCGCAGAAGCCGGCGAAGAAGACGAAGAAAAGGACCCAGCAGTAGGGTTAGGCGCTTGCCATCGGGCAGGCGAGAAAACGGCGCAGGAACAGAAGTCGCCGATAGTGGTAGTCAGTGCGCATTCGGGATCGAGCGAGTAGCCCAGTCGCAAACAGTCGTAAAAGATCGCCGCAGCAACCGCAGGAAACAGGCAGGGCGAAGAGGGAAGCCGCTCGGGGGAGAAAAGTTGACTTTTGTGATCAGGATGTAGATATAGAAATAGGCGAAACTAAAGTTAGTGGTAGGAGTAGAATGGCTGGATGCGTCTTGGACTGAATTTATCACGCTTTATACCGCAGTAGTTTTCTCCGTAGTGTCAATCTGTCATGCTAGATATCGGAGTAGCTTTGCTTTAGGCTAGCCCTCAGTAAGTTTTGCTCAGAGTCAATTTCTCATGCTCATTTCGTAGTGGATTTAGACTTAGCTCACAAATACAACGTTTCCGTGCAGAGCCTGTACGAGGAGAACGGTGACCTCAGCTTGGAAAAGCTGAACCGGCCCTGCAGAATCTCTGCAGACGAGCGGGGCGGCGAGAGGACTGTGCTGCTATCGGACGATTGGCCGTTGGCTGAACTACCAGCGAACCTACCTCAGCGAAAAAATGCAGCGGCGGCTCGATCTTCGGCTTCGTTCCTGCAACTGCAGCAAGCGCAGGCGGAGCAACAGAGAAGCGACGATGGTCGCGACGAAGTAGAGCCGGGTGACAACCAAGAAAAAATGGTGGAGCGCCTTCCGAAGATGTTTCCCAATAAGCAACTGCGGGAGTTTTATACCGTTTGGAATGACACGGAAACCCACCCGAGTAGTTCCTATTTCCAAAACCCAAATGAAATTCCGGAGATGCTTCTGTGCCACACGAAAGACTACCAGACGGGGGCTGTGGACGAGGGAAGCAAGGGTCTGTGCCATTACCCGGCCACTGATACAAACGGAATTACTTGGAACATTCGGGAAGTGTGGGTCTTGACAGAAGACGAGGTGTTGAATGGGCATGCGACTTATTTCAAGAACGAAAAGCTGCGCCAGTTGGCCAATGCCTACGGGACGTTTCACAGCTTGCCTATCCCGCCGCAATTGAATCCCGGAGATGACCTCCCGCCAGCACCTGCGCCGTCTCCTGCACCCGGACCGCCGCCGCCACCCGGACCGCCACCGGCACCGCCTGCGCCGTCTCCTCCACCCGGACCGCCGCCGCCACCCGGACCGGCACCGCCTGCGCCACCCGCACCGCCTGCGCCACCCGCACCGCCTGCGCCACCGGCACCGCCTGCGCCGAAGGCACTTGCTGCAGCGGCCCACTTCGAGTTTGATTTTGACACCAACCACGAACCGGAGATTCTTGTAGAGGTGCTGCAAGACAGTCTGGCTTCCCTTCCCTCTGGTGCGCCCACTTTTGGAAGCACGAACTTGCGCCAGCTGGTAGCCTTTTCATTTTTTTTCTACAGAAGTCATATTCGTGCAGAGTGGGCATTGCTGCACTCAGCGTGAACCCCCAGAAAATTCGGATCGGGTGACGCGGCCAAAGATGCATGATACATAGCTTCTAGTCTGTGCTACCAATAGTAACTCTTCAGCTATTAAGTAATTGCCGGCGCATCGGTCGAGTGTCCACCATCTCTCGCAGCCCTTGCTTTGTTTGGAACGATTCATGTCTGACGAGTATCCGAAAAAGAAATTCGAATTGCGAAATGCAAATTCTGCCCCGAAAACGAAAATAAAAATCGTCGACTTCCTTCACACAGGTCACTGCGGTTGAGGGGCAGCCGGTTCCGTGGACTCAGGAAGCGCCCTTTTTGAGGGACTGGGGGTACAAGTTTTTCTTTCGTGCCCCCATAGTCTTGACGTACAACCCGCTGATGTTTTTCGCCGGACCTCACTTCGTTTTCAATCTGCGCATTGGATCGGTGTGGAATTTTTTTACCGTGCAGATTCCGGCCGGCTTAATTCACGAGGCCGCGCTAGGAGATGCTCGGGCCCCGCTCAGAGGCTTTGCCGTCGGCGACAATGTTTGTGTCAAGTATCAGCCTCTGCATTCGGACGGGCTCCGATCCGGGAACGCCGGCCCGAACGGTGCTTGGCACACGCCCGCGAACCGACTGCGCGCCGGACACCGCTACCGCGTTGTCAAAGCCGATCGCCCGATGCCGACACGCTCGCCCACGCCGCCCAACACAAACCAAGCGTCGGCCCGAAACGCTGGCTACGGCCGGGGCTGCAGTTTTGCCCACGATGGCAGGTGGTCTGGCGCTTGCAACGAGCCCGATCTGCAGAACGTCTGGGACCTCGACAACTTACCGGCCACCGGCGTCAACACGTCTCCGCAGTCGATCATCGCGACGGAACTTGACATCGACCCCGTAACCACCCCGGGCGGCTGCGTCCTCAACGACGGAACTCCGTGCAACACGGGCGACAACCTGATTCCCAACGACGTGACCCGCATCAGGTCCACCATATGCCTCGTCGGCGTCAACGAGTGGACGCGCCTGCGGGCGCAGCTGCAGCAAATTTTCCGGGCCCACGGAGCGGTGAATGTTGAAACCGGGGAGACGGAATTGGGGCTCCGCGCAATGATGGACAATTTGCGGGACGTTGGCACCAACGTGTCGACCCACTTCGCGGATTGCGTGGGCAGCTTCAACGCGATGGTCAGGGATCAGGCCTGGGGAAATGTTTGAGCTCTAAATAGAAAACTACGGAGGTCGTACTGTATTAACGAACGACAAGTAATAGGTGATATTCATACTATGCAAAAACAGCTCCGATTTCTTTCTTTTGTATGTAGTGAGGCCATACTTTAGAACCACTTAAGTATGCGGCCATGCAGCAGTAAAAATTGTCGCTGTTCAAAATGTCGCCACTCTTACATGAGAGATCTTTTTTTCTTCTGAAACGAATATACAGATTTGCATTCAGTCTAGATTGACTTTAAACCTCAGGCCGTATTTTTGTGAAAATTCGCAAACAAAGATCATCTTTTTTGGCATGCGAGTTTTTCTGAAGACTTGCCAAATTTGTGCCCATAACATCGGTCTTTCAATTAACTTAATTTATCTTTTTTCCAAACAAAACAAGAAACGGCATGTCTGGGCTTTTCGGAAAGCGCAATAATCTTTAACGTTATTCAATTACTATTTATTGTAACGCAAGCCGTTGCAGCCAGTTTGCTCTTTCTGATGCCGCGTCGAGTCTCGTCGCGAAGCGCCGTGTAGCATTCTGAAGATGTTCTTTGTTTGTGCAGTAAATATAGTATAGATACAATCTGAACACGAAGAGGAAGCCCGGACTTGTTCTCATGTAGAAAATAAAACGCAAGACTGCAAAGACACTTACTCACGATGACAGTCGCAAACTTTGACACGGCTCGACGTTGGTTATGATTGCGCAGTCTACTTTTGGGCGAGCAATATTTAAATTTTGTATGAGCGCTATGCTCTTGAGAGCCCGGCAGCAGCATCCGCCAGGGGGCAGGATGCGCGATGTCGTGCGCCATCGGCCTCCTGCAGCTGACAGCAAATTGCATGGAAAGACCGTGGTATAAATGAAAAATCATCACAGTTCTAGTAGCGTTTTATTTGATGCTGTTACCTCCAAGAACAAAAGTATAGAGATTGAAGCCGCCGGACCGCTCACAGACGCCCGCCGGGCGGATTTTTGACCCCTCCCGAGTCCGTTGTTCACCTATCATTTTTGTTTTGTTGTTGTGGTTGAAGGATCACTTTCTTCTTCTTGTTGCTCAGCCACTACTATTACACAAAGGCTTGCATGATCCCTATTAGTGCCTGCTCTGGTTGCGCACAACTACCGTCGTGCCCCACTGTCTTAGGAATCCTCGTTCGTCGTTGTTCTTATTTTTCACGCACGAGAACCCTCTTTTCTTTGATACTTTTCATCCCCACCTCACCTTTCTTCCACGGCGAGATTGTTCTCGCACTCGCTCGACGTTTATCGGGAAAAGCAAGATGATCAAGAAGAAGCCATCTCACGACCAAAGAAGCGGATCAATATCTTTATTCTTTCAGCGTAGGATGTAACACTTCAACAAGAACCTTCCAGCATGCATTCCTGCTGCGAATGAAGGAGACGATGCTCCTGTCATTGTTGTGCGACGCTGATGTTGCACCAATTTTCAGACCTGACGTCTTGGCATTTATGCTGACAAAACTGATTTTTGCGCACAGCGTTGTAGCAAACGCTAGCACAAAGAAAGTAAGTACAAACGGATAAGTATGGAAGCAGTGTTGTGAGTACCGACTCAATAAGGTCGTTTTCCAGTGTATTTAGGCTCCTCGCTGGATCAGGATCAAGTACACGTTTATTTCGTTTGTTGTCTAAAGCCTATTTTCCTGCTCGCCGTGCTCGCTGGCACCACAATAGAATAAGTGGTCTGATGTCTCCCCACCTGCAGTGCCAGTTGTAGGTCTTTTCACACCACATTACGATCATTCCGTTCCGAACTGTAATCTTTCTTTAATTTTCATCTTCTCAGACAAATAAACACATACACAACGAAGATATTCCTAGATAATGCAAGGGTCTGTGGGGAGGTTACAGCGTTTGTTTCCCGCCGCGCTTACGCCATTTCTGGGCACAAATAACAATTCGGGCCACCTTCAAGACGACCGGAACACTAGAGAGGTGGGCGGGAATAAAACAGGCGTAAGCCATGACACGGACAACTCCAGTTGCGGTGACAGCACAAAAAGGCAAACATCACTACCGCAGCCGGCACGACGTTCTTTCCTGGCTAACACGCCCGGTGGTCGGAGGTTCTTCCCGGCTGCTGTGCACTGCGAGGAACCGGCGGCGGCAAAACCCGAAAAACTAACCTTGGATGCTCGCTGGCGCGCAAAACCCGCCGCTGAGAGGACCAATGCAGGTATTGGTTATACTTATTTGTTTGATGAACAAATTTCTGGCTTTTGATAAATGCGATACCGATACTAGTCTACTAGACTTCTGCATCCATGTGATGTTTTCTTCATTTTCCTCTTGATCTGCCTGAGAGTCGAGCTGGTCGAGCCACCTCCTGTTAAGCCCTGCACTTTGAGATGATAGGAAAAAAGTCTGTAAAATTCATCAAAAGACTACTTCGTTGCGACGCCGAAGGATTGGTCGCGCGCGTGGGACGAGTATGAGAGTGCACAACTCCCCCTCCCCCTCATTTGTCATGCAAAATACCAAGTCCAGGCGCTGCCTTCTGGTACTGTTTGCATGACAGATTCTGCAAGCCCAACCAGTACTGCATTACGCGCATGATCTTGTCATGCACAGGCTCCACGTGTGTGGGCGTTTGTGTTGTTGCGGATGCAATTATACAAATGAGGGGGAGGAAGCGGGGTTGTGCAGTGTCATATCGAGGATTGGGACGGCCGCCACCCCGTGGACCGGGGCCAAGACCTGCGGCAGGAGATGAAGAAGCGGCCGCACGTGGTACGGCACATTTTTTTGCTCCGCCACGGCCAGTACGAACTCGACTCCGACGAAGAAGGCCTCACGGAGCTCGGGCGGCTATGGATTGCAAAAATGTCTGGGTCTGGAAGGATGTAACTTGTCTTCATGCTGGTCTTGCATTCCTGTGAAATCTGTATTGCGTGACCAACAAAAGTGGTAGCCTCTCATGTCATACAAAAACGCAGTTTCTCATGCAGACTTCGGATGGGAAAGCGTTCTGCAAACTTGTCATGCTTTTCTGCATAAGGAAGCGTTTTCCTCTTGCACATTTTAGCATTACAAGTTTCCAGACCCAGACATTTTTGCATTTGATAGCGGCACCAGGCGCGCAAAACCGGGCAGCGGCTCCGGCAGATGCAGGACGGCCTGAAGTCGGATCACTACGGGGAATATCAAATGTAAAAATATCTGGGTCTGGAAGATCGCCAGGTTTGTCATGCACATTTTGCATGAGTCCTGATGTCTGTGATGCATGCCCTAGCATCACAGATTTTGTAAGGGCTTCCTCATGCCTATACCGCATGACAAATGCTCTTTCCGTGTAGCAAAACTTAGACTCTCTTTGCTGCTCATGCAATACAGATTTTTTTAGAATCCAAAATCAGCATGACAAGTTGGATTCTTCCAGACCCAGACATTTTTACATTTGATAGGGAAATCAAAATCAACTGGAAAAAAGTGATCTCCTCCAACCTGCTGCGCGCCAAGCAAACCGCAGACATTATCGCGGAGGAGTTGGACATATGAACTGCAAAAGTATCGTACTAGTATGAATTGCAATACAAATTAGCTCAGCATTACAAATGGAATTTGTAATGCGGATTTGCCTTAAGAGAAAGATTTGTCATGCATGAACGCAATTAGTACGAGTACGATAGTACTTTTGCACAGGATAGGACACCACCACCCACGAGTACGACCCCCTGCTCAACTATGGAAGCGTCAGGATCGAACTCAACAAAATCAAAATGATTTGTGATGCATAAAATCGATACCAGTTGGAGCTTCAGTGTCCAAGCGGCGCATGACAAATTTGGGTAGAGCCGAAATCGAGTCTGTCATGCTGTTTGGGCAAAGAAGGCTGCTCCTGTCGTGCTACTCTGGCAGCGCATTGCATACCTCTGAACAGGATTGCAGCTTTCGGTCTCATTTGCCTGCTCCCGCCCAATACAGGCCTTACTTGCCCTACATTTTATGCATTACAAATTTTTCGATTTCGTCGACTTCGACGATCCTGACACATCCATATCCACGAGGGCAGGCCGTGCGTGATGCACCCGGGGGCCGGGGTGGACCTGGACTATGAACCGCAAAAGTATCGTACTCGTATAAATGCATTACAAATTTCCTCAGCATGACGAGAAAGAAAATTTGTAATGCGGATTGACCTTAGGTAAAGGATTTGTAATCATGCATGACTGCAATACGAGTGCGACAAGTACTTTTGCACAGGATATGGACAGTTCCAAGTTGGCGAAGCTGGGCACCGACCCGCCTAGGATCGAGTATCATTTGTAAAAACGTCCCCACCCCAGAGTTGTAATGCAAATCTGCATGCATAAAATGTTTCTCATGCGGAGCCCCATGAGAAGCAGTTTCTAGTCGTGTGTTGAGATTTGTCATGCTCAAATCAGCATGGTATGCTAGATCTGTGATGCTGCTGCAGTAGCTAAACGCGACTACAATACGAGGCCAAACTTGTCATGCGCAACAGCCTAAGCTGGTCGATTTGTCTAGGAAATTGACTCTGGGCTGGGGACGTATTTACACATGATATCGAGGCAGCCTTCCGCAAGTACATTCACCGGAAGGAGAACTGGAAGCGCGGCTCCAAGGCGTCCAAAGTATCCGAAAGCTACTCCGGGAAAGAGGATGGCGGAACGGGGGGCAGCAGCGACGCCGGAAGCGGTGCAGGAAATGGGGCGGCGAAGGAGTAGGAATTCAATTTAATATTGTTGATGATGTCTAGTTGCATCGGGTTCGGGATAGGCTGAAGAACGACCTGAAATCAAAATAATTACTTTATTGCGCAAAAATGATGAATCTGAATGTTGCTATCCTTACTTGATGGTACTGTGAAATTATTTTTGCTGTGCATGAAGTTGTACTGCTACCCATGTACTTTTTCTCTCCACCTACTAAGGTCCCCAAAACACGAGTGCCACATGAACGTGATTCGGTACTTTGTGTGGCGAATCACCACGCTGCTGCGAAAAAAGATTGATAACGATTAGGGCGAACGCCTCTACAGCTCGAAAACCTCTAGAGCTCAATCTCTAGAGCTGAATCTCTACAGCTATTTGGTGATGCTCTAGAGCCTAAGCTCTACAGCTTCCGCCTATAGCGAGCATCTACAGCTCGACAGCCAAAAGCCTTTTTTTATCGTTTTTGACACTGAGCAACCGCAGCTACCCGGCCGATCTGCTGCCCCTGGTGCTTGCCTAGGAAACCGAGCACAGAAACAACGAACCAACCGCAGTGGGGCTGTGGCTAACATCAGAAACAGCCAGCCGCATGGCTGTTGCCTCCATGCTTTGAGGTGTGGCCGCCGGCGCCGAGAGTAAAACTCAAAAACACCCCTGGCAGGCGTGCCTCTTACTTAGATTTTTTGGGAGGCAACCGCCAGCAGTTGCGTGGTCCTGCTACTTGCTACAGGGTATCGGGCCAAGCCTCGCCGATGGGCAGCCCGGATGGAAAAGCATGCACACAACAAGCGCAAGAAGACCAAACGCAAGAGAAACTGTCGGCGCACAGGGGGCGGCTTGATGCGAAGGCAACAGATGTCAGCCGCCGCAGAGGTTACATCCGTGCAGCGGCGCCGGCGCCTTCGGCAGGTTGCAGCGCTTTGGGCGGCCGACTTTTGTTGGTTATGCAATACAGATTTTCTAGGTATGGAAAGCTAGCATTACAAGATCCAACCTTCCAGACCCAGACATTTTTACAATCCATATGAGGTGATCGTGTGCCACATGAACGTGATTCGGTACTTTGTGTGCGCTCCCACCTCGCATGCATGCGCCCACACTCTGACCTCCCGAGGAGTGCGAAGCACTTGGAATGCCACTCCGCGAAAAGTGTGTGTGGTGGAGCTTCGTGGCGGCATTCCGTTGAGTTGCCACTTTTGGAAAATAAAATCCTACTTCCACGGTGTGGCTTTTGTTTGGGTGATAATTCTGCGAGCTAGTTTGTGAGTGGGGTAACAAATTATCCGGAAGAGTGGGCATCCCACTCTTCATCTGCCCGGGCGGGTGGGTGGAAAGTGGGACGGATCCGCTTTTTTCGGGTCGCCGCACCGATCTCGAGTTTCTCGAGCCGGCTTTTGGCCCAGAGCTGAGGATAGCTGATCCGTCCCACTCCGCACCCGGCCGGCCGGCCGTATGAAGAGTGGCGAGTGGGATCTGATGCCCACTCTTTCAGATAACTGCTTTCCCGCTGGCCGATAGGCCTCGTCCGGCTCCGGCAACGCGGCCTTCTCCTGCGACGAAGTCTGAAACTCAGATAGTTGTTGGAGTGATAACTCAGGGCATTGCCCGCCCATTTCCCGTGGATGGTCGGCGGTTGGGCAACGGGGAATATGGAGCGGTAAGTCACTGAGTTATCACTCCGGCATGGCAAAAGTCACCCACGAAGTGGCAACGTAATGCATTAGCACTCCATTTCCCGTTGACAAGCAGGAAGTGGAGTGCAGCACATAATTCAGCGAATTATCACTCCGGCAAGAATCAATGATCACAGGGAAGATTTTTGGCGGGCTGATAATTCAGCGGAAAAGTAAAGCACTCCACTCACACCTCGACCTCATACCCTCACGGGCAGTATTTTGCTGTATGGCGCGCCACAGGCTTGTCGGGTCACAACGCTAGCGTTTAGCCAACCCCTTCCAACACGCTGCGTCGTCAGGCGCAACGGTCTGCGCCTCGCCCTACGGGGTGGGGACTCTTTGCGCAATTTAAGAAAGACGCGGCGCGCTGGTTCGTGTTGGTTTCTTTCCTATCTTTACTCACATGCGAAACGCTCGGAGCTGCACCATTTCGGCGCTCGTCCCGCACCGAGGCGAGTTTCCGGCGTCAAAGGGTGGGCCTTCTAAATCATGCGCCCTTTTTCATCTTAAAATCCTGGATTCCTTGCGCACTGTTGTTCTCAAGTTATGTGGAATATTCCGCGCCGTTGTGCCCCCTCCACGGCGGCGCGAGATCCAGATACTTCTACTAGACATGTCCTTATGTTCTTTTCTCCATCTACTAAAGGTCCCCAAAGCACGAGTATGAGGTATCAAATGTAAATATCCCTGGATGTCTGGAAGAATGCAACTTGTGACGCTGCATTTGGATTCCAAAAAAAATCTGTATTGCATGAGTACCAAAGGGAATGCAGTTCTTTGCTACACTGAGAAGGCATTTCTCATGCGGTAGAGGTATTACAAAGCCCTCTAAAAATCTGTGATGCTAGACCATGCATTACAGACATCATGGGTCATGGAAAACCTGCATGACAAATCTTCCACTCTTCCAGACCCAGACATTTGCGCATTTGATATGAGGTGATCGTGTGCCACATGAACGTGATTCGGTACTTTGTTTGCCGCGCCCTCCAAGTCCCGCCGGAAGCCTGGCTGCGATTATCCATTGCAAACATGGCAGCTGGGTCTGGAAAGTATACAACTTGTAATGCTGAGCTAACATTCCGATACCTGCGTCGAAACCTGTGTTGCATAAATCAACAGAAGTCGCAGCGCCTTTTGTCATACAAAAACGCAGTCTCTCATGCAGGCTGCATATGCGAAAGCGCTGTGCAAACTTGTCATGCTTTGCTGCATTTGGAAGTAGTGTTTTCATCATCCACAGTTTAGCATCACAAGTTTCATCCACTTCCAGCCCAAAGCATACTTTTTCTTTTGATAGCGGTTCCGCGGCGATAACTGCGGCATGACGGAGATCATTATTTACGACGACGGGCGGGTCTATCAACGGCAAGTATGTCTGGGTCTGGAACAATGCAACCTGTGATGCTGCCTTTGGATGCTAATAAAATTTGTGTTGCATGACCACCAAGAGGAGACCCGTTTGTGCTACGCGGAGAGGGCGTTTGTCATGCGGAATAGGCAGCAGAAAGCCAGAAAAAAAATCTGTGATGCTGGGTGATGCAGTACAGGCAGCATGGCACATGCAGAACATGCATGACAAACCAGGGAATCTCCCAGACCCAGAGATATTTGCAATGCATAGCGTCTCTCTCGGCCGGTTCGGCGACCAGGGGCATTTGACGATTGAGGAAACCACCTTCCACTGATATCTTTGAGAAGGAATGGAAACCTGTGACAGCACGTTGGGCACATGCGTAAAAAGAAAATCTTAAATGCACGATGTTCAACACTATCTCCGATGAAATTCATTCGAACATCAATTTGGAACTACAAATGCAATATTGCCGACAGTAGTTGGTAGGAACGATCGCAATGTTGACAACAATTTTTCAAAGAAGCGAGCTGAAAGCCGCGACCGCTGCGCCCACGCTGCACATTTATTCCCTAGAGCATGGATGTGCCTGAGCATCTGTGTGCGCGACGAGTTGCAACATCTTTCTCGCGACAGGATTATGCTCTACTCCTGTTTATTGCGCTGCTGTTCCGAAGATGAAACATGGGTACAACGTCCTTGCGGTTCTTGCGCAGGCGGAGAAATATCTTTTTTCCTGCGCTCCACAAGATAGAACCAAAAGTGATGAAAACAGCTGCAAATTGTTGCTCACACCAAACGCAAACACCGCAAAGTACCCCGGCAGTGACTTGATGTTGTGCAGATCCACCTCCGCTGCATCAAAAAGGCCTACTGTCGTCTCAAAGAAAGGCGTCGTTCACTGTGCGGCTATATCTCTCAATGATGCGTTTTTGACGATGAAACCATCTAGCGTGTACACTACATAAAAAATGGCACTACAAAAAAAAAACAAGGCACTTCTACATGTAAATTGATTTGTTTCGCCGACTAGTGCTTACTAAATCTTCTCAGTTAGCATCCGCACAATAATGACCACTTCGATTTTTTTCTCTGGCCTGGACCTCTATGACATCAGAAGCGATTCAGTCTGTGCTTTTAGACGCATACAACTGTCGTGTTTCCACCTCATGATGCGCTTGCACTTTGCGTGAATCTTGTTTCTTTTGCTCCCGGCGGATTCAGCACCATGGTAGAACTAGAACTAGAATTAGAGGATGTAAAGTTCTACAAGATACATCAACGCGGAACGAGAGGCTTTAGGTCGTTGTCCTTGCGCTACTCAACAAGAAAGTAGATCTGGTGGTCCTTAATATTCCCCGTTTGTTCTTCCCGGATACTCAAAAACTTGTCGAATTCATCTGCAGAAAAATCCGTTCAATATTAACCGACTCACCAAGATGGAGGTCGACGAGGAGGCCGAGACGCAATGGCTTATAACCCGCTCAGGTGTTGCAATCTCAAACGTCACAATAGAATATGGACATCTGTGATGCAAGAGTGCGTGATCTAGCCAACTCTCGTAGGATTGCGCATGACAAGTTCCGAAACCCCGAACCCCACTACAATCTGGCGAAATTTGTATTGCAAAAAGTGGAACGCTGTGCGCGTCTGTCATGCTCATCATGCAACACAAATTCCAGACTCTATTGTAACGTTTGAGATTGTAACGTTTGGGCAAGTCATATGGCTGTGGTGCTACTCCTGGTGCGGGCGACACCATCGCCAGCTCCCGCTGCGCGCCCCGTTCGCGAAAGTGCAAGAGTGCCTCCAGGAGATGGCACGGCATGACGAGGAAATAATCGAGGAATTGAAGCGGAAAAACGAGCTAACGAGTCTGCAAGTGAAGGCCGAAAGGGAACGGGCGGAAGCAAGGGCGTCGAACTTCAATGGAGGCAGAAAAACAAGGGTTGTTTTGTTGGAAAGAGACCACGCAGCCAACATCCTGGCCGACGGGAGGCCAAGAAAAAATGAGGATAGCAACGAGGACGTGGAAATGCCGCCTGCAGAGGACGTCGATCCAGACATAATTCTTGCGGGTGAACAAAATGATGCAGCGGCACAACAACCTCCGGGCGGGATAGTAAATGGAGACATGTTGTCTTCTGATCATGCAGGAGCTCCTCCGCACAACGAGCAAGAATCGACGCGTGGCGCCGTCGTGCTGAATGTCAATAGCAACGCCGCCGCCTCTTCCTCCTCTTCTGAACAAGAGATCAGCAACCAAAAGTCGTCCGCAAGCAGCGCATCCTCCTCCTCTTCGTCCACCACAGCATGCTCTGCAATCAAAGATCCAAACGGGACAACAATCGGCGTCGGCCCTTCATCGCCCGATTTTAGCAGTTCCTCTTCCTCCGCAGCGGAGGTTCTTTTGAGTCAGGGAGGGACGAAAGGCGGCTCGAGCGGAAGTAGGAGTAAAAAACCACATCAAAGCGATCATGTTGAAAATTACCCAGTTCTCGCCTCCGCGCGGTTCTACTCGGATCACTGGCCGCTGGTGGGGGTTTCCAGACCAAAAGAAGACGTCGGGGTGTATCGACTTATCTGCAACATGGAGAGAGCAAGGCGACACGGTATTGCTTTTTTAGAAATTTTCATGTTCAAGCTGATAGGTCGTTGTTCCATGGAATTGATGTGATACTGAAGTGTAATCAGTCTCAGAGGTTTACAGGCAGAGGAAACTCGTATTGCTCCTGTGCATGAAAACGTATTCTCACTTATCCCAGTAGAACCACGAAGGTGAAATGTGAAATCAGTATGGTATAGCTATAGTGATGTTCAAACACGACCAGGTCTCACCCACAATCCGCTCCTGACGTGGCGGCAAACGGTCGACGATCCGCGCGACCCAGAGACGATGCTCACCCCGCAGGAGTGTTTTTTTCTCCGACCCGAGGCCGTGCCGCTCGGCGTTCCGCCCGCCCTGAACTACGCGATTTTGCTGACCAAAACGCACGAATTGCCGAATCCGGTGGAAACGATGTTTCACCTCCACTACGAGAAGTATTTTGAAGAGAACATGGCCGATGAGGAGAGCGAACACATATGCATTTTGCAAACATGTCGGGGAGATAAACAGGATTCATTCCCATGCCAAAAGAGATTGCTCAAAGGACAACAAGATCTGTCAGTAATAGATGACTTCGATCATTCGCAAAATGATACGAGCCCCCCAAGCTGTGTTTATGTCGTACGAAGGACTGCGGTACGGTGCGAGTATCACCAGCAACACAAATTTACTTTCCACACGATGTTGACACACTCAAACATGTTTGCGATGTATCACACAGCCTTGACTTCGAGTATCAAAGTGAAAAAAGCCCCCACCCCATATCGGAAACGGAAGATGCGCGAATTTGTGATGCTGTATTTGAGTACACAAATCGACTTGTATTGCTAGAAGGCCAAGAGACGAAGCTGCGGCCTAAATTGCAGGCAATCTGTCATGCTGTTTGCCACTTCCAGTTGCCTCCTGTCATCCTGGAGCTGCAAGGCTTTCCCACGCTAGACAGCACTACAGTCCGCATCTTTTGCCTTCTAGCATCACAAAGCTGATTTGTGACCACAAATCTGCATCACAGATTTCCGTTTTGATATGGGGAGGGGGCATTTTTCATTGTAATATCGAGACGCTCAAATTCCTAAACGCGTACAAGCAGTCGCCCCTGGGAAATCTCGACTGGCAGAGACGGAACTACGCGTTCTGTTGCCAGTATGGTAGTGTCAGGATTGAAATCGTCAAAGTTGAAATCACTTGTAATGCATAAAATGCAACGCACAGACTGCCTCTATTGCAGAGGACGCAAGGGATGCAGATTGTAGTGCTGGTAAGGGTCGAGAATTGGGGTGCTGATTAGCATCACAGAGGGGAGCCCCTTTGCCCTAAACGACATGACAAACTGGCTTCCGGTACGGACCAAATTTGTCATGCACCGACGAGAAACTGCGGGTCCAATTGGTATCGATTTTATGCATTACAAGTTATTTCAACTTTGTCGATTTCAATCCTGACATTCCCATAGCCAGTTTCACTTGGCGGACCTGTGCGCGAAAACGAATGTGCACCTCCACAACCGGGCCTCGACATATTTTGCGCGGCTGTGTCTGGAAGCGTGCAAGGCGTTCAACACCGCGACTGGGCAGTACGCCATGATGAATACGTGGACGACGGTCACGCACATGGTCTACCACTTTCTCCGCACCTTGCCGCGCAAACCGGTTTATGACCCGCTCTGCTTGAACAGAACGCCAGAAGTAGATGGCGGGGAAAAAGAAGACCCTCAAGAAAAAACAGCGCAAGAATTGTCCTCCTCATTTCCCGACCCACGGCGGTTCTTCAATCTGCCCCAGTTCCTATGCATTGCAAATATGTCTGGGTCTGGAAGAGTGTAACTTGTCATGCTACATCTGGATCGTGGAAAAAGTTTTGTTGCATGATTACCAAAAGAGGTTCACTTTTGAACAAGTCTAGAGGCAGTTTCTCATGCGGAAAAGGCATGATAGAGATGTCACAGAACCTGTCATGCTAGGCCGTGCATGCCAGACCTCATGGGTCATGGAAAACCTGCATGACAAGTCTGGCACTCTTTCAGACCCAGACATTTTTGCATTTGATAGTTCCGTTTTGGCGACGATGCCAATTATTTGGGCCGTTTCGACCCCCTCACCTGCAGCATCGACAACCCGGTGAAACTATCAAATGCAAAAATATCTAGGTCTGGAAGATTTTGAGATTTGTCATGCTTGTTTGGCATGACCAAAAAGTTTGTGATGCGTGTCCAAGAAGAGACCCTTTTGCCTGTCATGCAAAAACGCAGTTTGTCATGCGAAAAACGCAACACAAAGAAGCGCAGATATTCATATTTCTCATCCTACCTCATGCTTGCCTGTGCATTACAGAGCATTCACTATTCCCAACGCAGCATTACAAGTTTCCAGACCGAAACATTTTTGCAGTTGATAGAAACCAGAGCCGCTCAGCGAAGAGGCGGAAGAAGATTTCCAGCGGTGCAAACAAACCTGGGTCTTCAACGCTTTGGAGTTCCTCGACAACCTAAAAACCGAGCTGGCGGACCCGAAGTACACCTCGTCTTGCAAGCTAACCGACCCGTATTTGTCAAAGTTTCACGACGTGTGGGGTGCGCTGGAATCGGGCGGCTTTCTGCCCAAACTGTATCCAAGAAAAAAACTGCGTAAGTGTAAATCTGTGATGCAGAAAATGCAAAACAGTTATACTTGTCATGCTCGACATGCGTGATCGGCTCGCTTCCTATGTGTTTTCCCTTACTATCTGTGCATAACAAGTTTTTCCTGTCATGGCAGCCGAACTTGTGATGCAGTTTTCCCAAAAGACTTAGATGAACGCAGTTTTTTTCTTGGATAAACTGATGGACCTGTTGATTGCGGGTCTGTTGGCAAAAAACCGCCTGCACACAATCGGCCCGATGGTCACGACGGCGCTGGAAGCCATTCACACTCTCGTAGAGGCCGAAGTCAAGAAGAAAATACTCAACGCGAGTGCAACTACTACTGAGGCTATGAACAACAATTTTGCTGGGAACACGAACAACGAGTTGAGTGCCGCTTTTCTGGAAAGCAATCTGGTTGAAGATGAAGAGACTCATCAAAACGAAGAGGAAATATCAAAGCCCTTCCAACCGATCCCCGAACTGGTCGAGAAGCTGTCCTTGCTGGGCCATTTGGCTAAGAAGAACCTGCTTTTGGAGGCAAAAATCGACTGCGATAAAATTTTCCCCATCCTGCAGCAGATGTTCATTCACCAGCACCTGGACGTAGCCGTGGAGAATTCTGTGCAGTACGTGCAACCAGTCTTAGATGTGATCGCGGCAAATTTCCGGGCAAGATACACCACGCCGAGCTGGGAGGTGATTGATGTTCCTGTGGAGGAACGGGAAGTAGTAGTAGACCAGGAGGAACATAATCAAAATTGTACACGGGAGCAAGTTGTGTCTTCCTGTAGCAGCGACAATCAACCTGATGGTCCTAAAAATGTCCCTGCCGACGTCGAGATGGAAGCCGGCAAAAGTACTGAAGATCTTTCAGGACCGCCTTCATGCACCGCGGCGCCGACATCAAAAGCCTCATGGTCCCCAGTCGGCGCACCATCGACAACCTCCGCTGACAAGAAAACTGCCACGTCCAAGCTTATTTACCACCCGTCATTACAACACCGCGTGCGGGAGTACTATCGGGCGCATCACCTGCCGAACCGCGGCAGAAGTACTACTGCCCCACGACCAGTGGCTGAGAGTAACGCAGGTGCAACAGCAGCAAACAGTAGCTCCTCCTCCTCATCACGTGATAGAATTGCTGGTCTGACTCAACAGCATCATGATACGGCCGCAGGCGAAGAAGGAGCGGTTGCTGCAAAAGAAGCAGCGGAAGTAATAAATCCCTCGTCCTCACCACCGAAGAACGAGGAGCAGGACCTCGTACAGATGGTGCACAAAAAGCTGCTGGGCGGGCCGGCGGGCATACTGTTGCAGGAAAACAAGCGAAATAAGAACAAGATGAACAAGAAAACCACCGCAAACAGCTCCTCAAGCAGTAGTTCAAGTAGTTCGTCTTCTTCCTCTTCTTCCTCTACCCCGGCGCCCAAGAACAAGTCAACAGCGCCGCATCTTCCGAACCGCAAAAGGCGGGAAAACCCGTCGATTTGGTGTTTCAGTGACATGTTTGAAGAGGCGGCCTGTCGAGCGGGAGGAGGAGGTGCGGGGGGTACTGGTACAACTTCTACTGCAGGAGGAGGAAAAAACATCATAACCGGTGGAGGTGCAACAATAAATTCCACTTCTTCCTCGCCCGGGGTTCCACTGCTTCCCTCCAACATTCCAAAGGACTTTCCATTCTACAAGTGTGCCGGCACTAGTACTAAAGGCAGTACAGGTTCTTGTGGCAGAACGTTTCTCTCCTCCCTCTCCGAAGGGAGATCTTTTCTTGCCGAGAAGAACGAGGAGGACGAGAAAAAAACCTCATCTTCTGAAGAAGACGTTCTTGAACATCAGCCGAAAACTAGTACACAACAACTACCAGCAGTCGTAGACCCTCTCTACGACGACCCCAAAGGCCGGCAGCCCACGGAAATCTTCTTGGCCAAATTGCTGAACGCGAAGACGTATGCACTGCGAAAGCTGTATCGTACTCGCAGTGATTGCTGTTATGCATGACAAATCTCTTTCCTAAGGAGAAATACACCATTACAAATTTCATTTGTAATGCTGAGCTCATTTGTAATGCAATTTAGTACTGATGCTTTTGCATTCGATAAGACGAGCGCGCCTTTGGTGCGTACCCTCGCGGAGTGGTACATCACGAAGGGGAAAGCGGTGCAGCGACTCGACCCGGGGACCTCAACGCATTCGACGGAAGAAGACACGTATCCACGACGAAAAAAAGAAAAACTGTGTCAGTTTATAGTGTCTTGGGTATTAGTGACAGCATAACCAATCTGTTCTGCATGACAGACATCAAAGCCTTGGCCTGTCATGCACAGCTGCTAGTAAAGTATCAGTGAAAACACGTATGAGATAGGACGCCATGGGTGGCTAGCATGACAAGTTCAAGTGTAGCAGTGCTGGATGCTTTACATCACAGACTTACACTCACGCATTTTTTTTGTCTTGCATAACACGGGCGACGTGGTGGTGCACCGGTCCGCGGCGCTCTACACGCTGTTCGGCAGCGAACTCTTGTTCACGACGCTGTTTTACCGAGTAATAAAAGCCTCCGATTTCGACAGTTCTTTCAATGTTCCCCCCGACACCGAAATACCCTTGATCCGGCGGTTATGGATGTGTCAGGATCGAAATCGACAAAGTCGAAAAATTTGCGATGCATAAAATGTAGGGCACTGGAGGCCTGTATTGGGGAGCAGGCAAATGAGACCGATTGCAAGCCTGTTTAGGGGTATGTAATGTGCTGTCAGAGCAGCATGACAGGAGCAGTCTTCTTTGCCCAAACAGCATGACAGACTGGATTTGGGTGCTCCCGAAATTTGTCATGCGCCATTTACAAACTGAGGCTCCAACTGGTAGCGGTTTTATGCATCACAAATTTTTCGATTTTTTCAATTTCGGTTCTGACACTTCCATAGCGGTTTCTCACCTTTTTCCACGCGATTTTGGCGCACCCCAACGCGTATCAAATGCAAAAGCGTCTGGGTCTGGAAGAGTGGAACTTGTAATGTTGTCCGCGGATTCTAAAAATATCTGTGTTGCATGAGCAGAAAGAGGAGTCAGCTCTCGGCACGCAGAGAGGGCATTTGTCATGCGTAACTAGCATCAAGAAGCTCTCAACGAATCTGTGATGCTAGCAACAGCATCACAGACCTGACGGGTCATGCAAAGCGTGCATGACAAGCCCCGACTCTTCTAGACCCAGACATTTTTGCATTTCATAACGCGGTCGGCACCGTGGCGGCCTGGTGCCACCCGACGGGCCCGTTTGCCTTCATCGAGCCTGTGCCGAGTTGCGGAGGGACGTCGGGGGGTAAAAATTCTAGGCCGCAAGGGCAGCATTCGCACGACACCAAAAATAGAAACCCAAGCGCGTCCCCAAAGACAACGACCCCGGCCGGTGCCGCCGGAGCTTTGTGCCCGCCGAGTTTGATGAACAACAGCAAAACTGCTGCTAGTGGGCTCACTTCATCCTCCGGAGTTGTAGAGAGTGCGAATTCTTCGACGCAAGGTGCAGCAACTACGGGAGCCGCTGCTACATCGAGCTCCAGCTCGTTTGCGGCGGATAGTTCGAGTACTGGACCTCCAGGACCCACCGACAAAAAAGTTGTAGACCCGGGGCGTCATCAACCGCAGCAATTACCATCGTCTGGAGGAACACCTACGACAACGACAACCACGACTTCCTCCTTTGTCCACTACAGGGTTCACCAGGATGGCGTGGTGCGCGTCAAGCACTTGTTGCAGAACCTCTTCGACTGGTTTCTGCACGCGGTGGTGCGAAATCCCAACATCGCCTCGTGGTTAGAACAACAGAGCCCCGCCGCGCAGATGAACCCCTCGCCTCCGGAGCGGAAGCGCAAAAAGAAGAACGGTAGCTCGTCGGCGTTTTCCCCGCCACAGAGAGTTGGTGGGGGGACTACGACAGGAAATGGTGGCCGGACAAGAGCTATGAACTGCAAATATGTCTGGCTACAAGAATGCAAGACTTGTCATGCACATTTTGCATGACCCATGATGTAGTCTGTGATGCATGCCCTAGCATCACAGACTTTCGGAGGCGGCCTTTCTGATGGTGCGTAGAGTGCATGACAAATGCCCTCTCCGCGTAGCACAAAATCGACTCCTCTGGCTGGTCATGCAACACAGGTTTTTTTGGAATCCGAAGACAGCATCAGAAGTTGCATCCTTCCAGACCCAGAGAACAACATGTTTGCATTTGATAAGAGCAGACGGGAAGGATGTGAGTGATGATGACGACGAAGATGAAAATGCGAACCGTAGGATGAAAATGAGAGCACGACTACGAGCTGCAGGTGGGTGTGGGAAGAAACCTAATACTATCAGCCGGTCGGACGACGACGAGGCCATGGGCGATGATGAAGACGAGGAGCCGAAACACTCCTTTCCCGGACCGCTAATGAACAAGAATCGCGGTGGAAGAAATAGCGGATCTGGTATTGGTCCACAACTTATGGGTAGTGGAACCACCACCAACAACACAACTGCTGCAGGACAGCACAACAACCAGCAGAGTGGCAAGCGAGCGGCAGGTCACCAGAACAAGAACTTCATATCCTCGCCCAACAATCTCACCGCACAAGGCTTTGGCGCACTGGAAGACGGTAGTGGTCGGGGGGGAAATCGGAAAAATGATCCGGGCACTTCTACCAATGCCGCTGTCCCCGACGGCGCGGATTTGTACAACCACATCAACGAATTTTTCTCGACAGGACACACCGGCGAGGACGGAGAAGGGGACGACGATGAAAATGAGGATTGCGACATGATGACAACTGGAGCTACTACTGCGACTGGCCGGCCAAGAACGATGCCCATGCCTATGATCCAGCAGATGTCTCTGCAGCAGGCGTTGCATACAAGAATTATGTCTTGGACGGTCGTTAACATACAGAAGGGTGAATTTGCAGTGAATTTGTATTGCGTGGCATGATGCATGAATTAGAGGGCATATGAAGAGCGCGAGAAGGACGCCAGGCAGTCAGCGTTCCGTGTAAGTAGTTGAAAGGCTGTCACTTGCCTGGTGCCACTTGGATGGTGACGCTCACTGTCAGAGCCTAAAGTAGAGACGCACGTCTTTGCAGCTGCCTGGTGCGTTGCCAAGAAGTAAAGACTGCCTCTGCGGAGTTCATAGTGGGTCGAGAGGGAGGGGGCCGAAGCCTCAACAGGAGAGGGGCACTGGGTGAGCATCTAAATGGGTAGCTCTCACGGGTTGCGGCTGGCTCGGCTTGGATGTCTGGAGACATGTTGCAATGGATGCTAGCATCGCCTGCTTGTTTGCTCTGTAGCTTGCTTCTTCCCAGCTGTGTTCCTGCCTCATCTTGTTCGGGTCCTCGAGTCTTCTTCGACGTGATTCCCAGGTCAGGAATTCTCCTGGTGAATTTTGGGACTTTTCCTTTTTTTGAAACTTTTCTGGAGCTCCAAAACCCGGAGTTTCTCACGCGCTAGCGAATTTTGAAAAGGAGCCGGAGGCCAAAATTCACCGGCGCCCTTTTCAAAATTCACCCCAAAATTCACCGGGCGCCCATTTTCGACCGTGATAAGCAAACTTTAGCGCAGAAAAGTGCTCAAGGAACTCCGCAAATAGACCCTGGGAAGCGGGGCCGAGGGGAAAAGACGAGCGCCCTCTGCTGCCCTCAGCCCGTCTATATTCTGCCGAAAAGGCCGGAGAGTTCACGCGCCTGCCGGATAGACGCGCCAAAGCTCTCGGCCTGGTCCTTTCGCCCTTGCCTTCGCGCCTTCTTGCCTAATTGCATTTGCTTCGCAGCGCTTTCTTTTTGGCGTCTCTGCCCCGGCTGCTGCAGTGCTCTTATGCGAGCACAGGGAGACGAATAGACATGGCCAAAGAACGGCACCCAGGCCATGTCTAGAAGCTGCCCGCCGCATAAGCCTTGAATTCTGCGGTGTGCAGATCGCACTTCCCAGAAGGGCAAGAGGGACAATGTACCGGCGGACCCACCTGCAATTTGTCATGCAAAATTCACTACAAGTGCGCAACTTCTCATGCTAACGGATGTTAAAGCTCTAGTCCTGCGACTGGCCGGCCACGAACGATGCCCATGCCCATGATCCAGCAGATGTCTCTGCAGCAGGCGTTGCTGATGCGCCAGATGGAGAGCGTCGGTTTCCTGGCCGGTGGGGCTATTACAATGAAAAACGCCCCCACCCCCGAACTTGGGAGCATTTGTATTGCAATTCTTTCCAAATGAAACATTCGGCCTCTTGCATCTATCACCAGCATCACAGGTTTCCAATCGTGAATTATAGCAAAAATTTGTATTGCAAAAGACCTCAACAAGAGCGGCGCTTGTCATGCAAGCGATGCGATATACGCCTAGACTCTGCATCAGAAAGACAAAGACTCGCACTCCTTTTATGCATGAGAAAAAGTTTTCATGTGGAGAGGGAGACTTCGCATCGCAAATTTTTGCAATTTCAGGGGTGGGGGGCACTCTTCACTGTAATAGGGGCTGCAGCTGGTTCCAACGCGGCCGGCGGGACAAACATGATGATTGGACCCGCGGCGCCTCCTCCGAGAGTTGCTAACGGCAGTGCAACTCCCAACGTAGTTGGTGGAGCAACTGCAACCACGGCTGCTACAGGTGGTCCCGCAGGTGGAGTACAACAACAACCTGCCGTGGCCCCGCCGACCCGGAGACTGCGGGGGATCCGCCCGCCCCTGCCGGGTACTGCGGCCTACGCGCGGGCCGCCATGTACTACTCTTCGAGCGAGGACGAAAACGCGCAGGAGGACGACTGCGACGCGCAGTATCAATTGCAAATATGTCTGGGTCTGGGAGATCGCGAGATTTGTCATACTAGTCTGGCATGACTCTAAACTCTGTATTGCGTGCCCGCGAAGAGCTCTTCTTGTCTGTCATGCAAAAACGCAGTTTCTCATGCGGAGTACGCAACTCTGAACCACGGAAAAACTTGCCATACTGGGCGGCGCATTACAGTGCGCTCACTCTTCCCTTTCTTGCATCACAAGTTTCCAGACCCAGACATATTTGCATTTGATACGCAGAGCGACGCTGCTAACCCGGGCTCGGACGACGACGACGCGGGCCTGGCGCAGTACGTGCTAGGCGTCGGACCGTACGGCCTAGTGACGGCTGGTGGGCTGGTTGCGGATCAAGAGGAGGACGAAGACGACGCCATCATGAGTGATCTGAACGCAATTTTCAGGGAAGGCAACCACGAAGCAGATGACGAGTCGACAGACAATGAAATGCCCTCCTCGCCAGCGGCGGAGGTAAAAATAAATCCCGATTCCGATCATTATATATTCTGTTTGCAGCTGAGAAAAAATCTATTATGAATGGAATTCATCTCGCATAGTACTCTTTTTGAAAAGTAGTCCTATCAAAATGAATCGTAGAAATCGTCTATCACAAGAAAAAGTGTTAACATTAACGGTTTTCACCGATTGCAGTCATGCATCACAAATGTAGCCCAATATGCATGCTATGCATGACAAATTTTGGCACGTTTAGCGATGGTGATGCATTGCTGCATCACAAATTCCGTTAACGCTAACACTTTTTCCTGTGATATCGTCCTCCTCGTCCGCCCCTTCGCTGTCCGATTCGGATGCCGTATGAACTGCAAAAGTATCGTACTCGTAGTATTGCAACACAAATTAGCTCAGCATGACAAACGGAATTTGTCATGCTGATTTAGCTTGGAAATGAAATTTGTCTTGCATGATTGCAATTATTACTACGAGAAGAATACTTTTGCAGAGCATATGCCAACGACCACACCAACTTCCTGAAGCAGCAATTCCGCAGTTACCACATCCTCCTGTGCGAGATCGTTGCCCTGGTCCGCGAGAAGATTCGCCTCGCGGAGCCCTTTGCGCGGCTGATGAACAAAACCGAACCGCTGCCCAAACGGAGGTGTCTGGAGTCTCCGGGAAGCGGACATCAAGCCGTCGGGGCGAATGGCGGAAAGGCAGGTGCAGTGGTCTCGGAGAAGAGCCCGGAACTGGTGGCGCCGCAAGGTATATTCTGATCAATTTTTCTTAGCATGTAAGTTTTCTCATGAATGCCTGACGGCACGACAGGTTGTGCATGCAGGACATCAAAGATGGATTGACTTGTGATGTTCTGAACCATGGGAAAGCAATATTCCTATCAGGTGAAGGCATGCCACAGTGCTTGCTGGACCTCGACGAGCATTGCAAAAAGATGACGCGGCTGCTTCAGCAAATCGCGGCGCATGACCCACCTCTGTTGCCCCACGTGCAGCAGCTGCTCGTCTAGTTGCTAGTACCATTCAAGTTTCCTTCTTGAAGATGCACAGCACGTCGAGGGTGCAAATACGAAATGAAAGTACAGATGAAATAACCCTTGTGACCAACTTCGACTTCCTGTACAGACAAAGACTTCCCCACGGAGCGTACTAAACTGTACATCAAAGTATTTTTTTTGTTTACAACGAATCAAATCTATCTCCTCTCTTTCGTGATGAAAGCCTATATTCTTCATTGTCAAATGAGATATAAGAATCCAAAAACTCTATAGTACTCTTGAAAATCACACTCGGTTGTTGTAGCCATTGGTAAAAGATAGAAACGGTGTCTCCGGTATAAAAATTTGAGAAGTTTTTTACAACACAAACCCATTGTTCTCGATGACGACATTTTTATTTCGATCATTTTGTACAAGAAACTTTGTAAAAGGTAGACTTGGCCACGAAAATAAATTGACCTTCGATTGTGATTGTTGCGAAGAAAAAACGCATCGAAAAAATGAAGCGTACGTCGTGGCTTGGTTGTTCCACTTTCAAAGGAGCTTGGTCTTTGATCGTGGTATATGTGAAGATTATTCGTGCACACCAGTGGTGCTGATGTCCATGGTCCATCAAAGCAAATCGTCTTCGTGTCAAATTTTGCGCGCAAAAACCGAAATAGTTTCACAGAATGGATGCAGTTGTTCGTGTTTGTTCTTGTTGACTTGACAATCCCATTAGTAATTTCAGTGTCCTGCAGCTAGGATATATCAATCCTACCAGTAGACTCGTTGACGCGCGGACTGTGCGAGACAGCTTTGCCAGAAACGGCCACGACGCAGACGTGGAAATTATTTTTTCCCTCGATCATAAAAACCGACACGGCAAAATGGTTGCGATTGGCTCCAGCGACGGCGATAAGCAGATTGCGCTTCTGGCGAAGCAGATTCATGACAAGGTTCGTGGTTCTACTTCGTTCGCATACCTAAAACTGCGAATGATTTTTATGTATCTGATATTATGAAGGCTTGCTTTTAGGACGAAAGAAATCACCCTCGTGAAAGCAAATCGTATCATGCTGAAAGCCAAATCGTAGGTGGCGAGATGAACTCCGAAAAAATAATCCTCGCACAAAATAAAACACCAGGAGACGGAGCTTCACACGCTCCGCGAGGCCCAGGATAAGCAGTGGGTGGCGCTACTCCAGGAGAAAGAGGCGGTGATCGAGTGCTTACTACGCGAAAATGCGGAACTGCGAACGCGGCTAGGCGAGAACCTGAGAACAACAACGCCGCAGCAGGACAATACAGCTGGCGCCGAGCAGCAGGAAAATTATGCTACTACGCTCTCATCCCGCGGACCATTTCGAGCGGTATCCACGACGCCTGATGGGGCAAAAGAAGCGGGACGCGCTAGTAGAGAAGGCCTTGTACAACAACAACTTCCGGGGGACGAGGGAACGACATTGTCACAAAAGCTGCAGCCTACATTGTTTTGGAACGAGTATAACTTGCCTTTTTCTTTTTTAATGAGCCCGCTCTGCATGTTGTGCATTATTGTCAATGACCGCGGCCTGGAACCATCTCTACAACTGCCGCACGCGAATCATGCTTGCAAATTCAAACAAAACCTCCACTATCAACTCAGGAAAATCGCCGGCGCGACGACGTCCTCCCTACCGCCAAGCAACCTCGCGACACAGATGAGTCGCATCATGGTACTATCTTCTACATGATGTTTGTTGTCGTGACCCCTCCCTGACATCGAATACAAAAAATCAGTCAGCATTTTTGATGTCAAAAATGAAAAACCATTTTGAACCAAAACCAAACCAAATCAAACCTCGATAAAAACTAACGCATGCTCAATAACCACACAGCTGGAGGCCCGGCTCGGCGCCATAGATTCCGAGCTGCAGAAGAGTTCCAGCAGCGCGTCAGACGCCCGCGCGAAGCGGACGAGTAAGATAGTGAACAAGAACCCTTTTCGCGAGGATTTTGTCGGATCTAGTGCGGTTGGAGCGACGAGTGCTTCCTCGACGTTTTCATCATCGTCCAAGGGAACAACCGACGCCAGCATTTATTCCACGGACCGGTTTTACACGGCCAGGGACGACCATACCGTCGGGTCCTCTGTGCTGGGGACGAACTATTTTTCGGGTGGAGGTGGTGCAGGAGCAATTCTAGCATCCACTCCGGATCATCTTGACGGTACTTCTACTTCTAATCTTCGCGGCAAGTCAACATCAACATCCACCTGCTCTGCGGCAAGACGGCCTTCGGGTAGTGGTGGGTCAGCACCGTCTGGAATCACGAAGTTCCAATTTTCCTTGGACGAAGCGAATGATATTACTACCGAGAACATCAAATCCTGCTACAGTGCGGCCACTTCTCCGCCGCAATGGACGCAAGCAGGGTGTGCAATCAGTAATACGGGCGGGTTATCAACCCGTGATTTCAGGCCCGGCGGCATCCCGCAGGAGCTGATGGAGCCTCTGTCCATCGATGGGCCGAGGAAATCCAATCCAGAGCCTACGGAACTGGTGAATAGGAACGACAGGAGCTCCGAAGCTGGAGATCGGGACGAGTCGCAACATTATAGCACGGATAAGAACACGACGGAGGCAACTACATCTCGAAGTAGTGCACGAGAGAAGACCACATCATCTCCACAAGCGAAGACCTCATCCTCAGTGGGGGCTCTCACGCTCGACCAGCAAGACCGCGCCGTGGAGTCCGAACTAGAGCGCGAAATGCTGGAACTGCAGCGCCGCGTGACGCAGGCGAAGGAAACCATGCGACAAACGGTGTTGCAAGCGTCTGCGAAATATCAAATGTAAAAATGTCTGGGTCTGGAAGATTGCAACTTGTAATGCTAGCTTTCCATAACTAGAGAATCTGTATTGCATAACCAACAAAACTCGCAGCCTCTTTTGTCATGCAAAAGCGCAGTTTCTCATGCGGATTGCCTATGAGAAAGCGTTTTGGGAAGTTGTCATGCCGGACTGCATTCGGAAGTGCTTTCATCATGCACATTTTAGCATCACAAGTTTCCAGACCCAGACATTTTTGCACTTGATACGAGAAAGGGCGGCGATGACAGTAGTACTACTCCATCGTCACTGTTCTCGCGTGAACGGGGGCGATATAAACTGGAAACGGCGCGAGTAGACCACTCTCAACCGCAAACCCACGACGTCCTCGAAGAGGATAGTAATCCGTCTAATTATTCCTCAACAGCAGGAGCCTCGGCGGCGACCCACGGAGCTCAAATAGGGAATCCAGATGTTGACCGAGACGCGGATATTAACAAGGAGAACTTTACGCCGGCGGCTTCCACCAGCTCAAGACGGTACAACTTCCAGAACAGCATGCTGGCCTCCGTAACGAAGTCGGATTACGGCGACGCGAGAGCGGCAGCTGCTGGTGCAGCACCAGCGTCCCGGCGATCGGTTTTCGCGAATAAAGCAAACCCGCGCAGTGCCACCGCGGACGAGAGTGTTTTGCTTCCTCGATCGCTGTCGCAGAGGTCATTGTCGCCGACTGGGACTTCTACGGCGTCTGGAGGAACTAGTACAAGGCCGGGAGAATTTAGGTTCGCAGATAAACTCCTGGAGATACAGAAACGGAGGCGGAGCACGAAGAGATAAGGGAAATGGATGGTGATCAGGGAGACAGCACTGAATTAAGCAGCAGCAATGCTGTGCACATCACTAGCAGGTTGATCTGCAGCTCTGCAGCAAAACCTTCAAGTCACTCATCTGGTGTAGTTCATTGTGCAGCTGAAGCTCGTGCGCAGGCTGTTCTACTTAGGCACCTTTACAAAAAGCCAATGCATTTCACAACTTTGAATGATGGATTATGAAGCAATCTTCTATTGGCGATGTTCATGTTGAACGGGTAAGCAAAGCGTGAAGCAGCACGTCGTCCACGCTTCTATCTGCTGGATAAAGGACGTCGCTGATTGGCTGCTAGAGTGAATTTTCAAAATCGTTGGGCAGAACTATTACATGAGAGACGCCTGCTTTCATCGCAACAGAAATATGACAAGGAGAGATGTCAAAAGAAACCGTCATTGTGTCGCTGCTCGAGTTTACTCATTCTTATTTCGCTCGATCTCGAAGTCGGAAAATGCCAATATAAACCAATACAACCGGACCAGCCTGTTCTTGTATTCCGTTTTGAACTTTACTTACACTTTTTTTTAGTATCTAAGTCTGGGACAATGTTGCGTTTTCATTTTTGAGTGTTGACGTTTAAGTATTTAGTTCCGAAATAGAAAACCATCACAAAATGGGAATCGACGGAATACGATTTGAGGAAGTTCGCGACATCCTCGAAAAGAAGCACTACGCATGTCGCAACATCGCCGGATCGCACCACATCTTTCGGAAGCCCGGATATGCCTCGATTCCCGTCCCCGTGCACAATGGCAAGGTGAGCTTCGTCATGTGCCGGGTTGTCGCGCGCCTCGTACGCAACCACCAAGCCCAACAGCTAACGAGAGGCTTTCTAGTACCGGAGGAAGAAATTGCCACCGTCGTTGGTCCTCCATTGCAAATAAATCAGACCAGCGTCAGCAGGTGCGCAGAGCGGAAAATCGCCCGGCAGGCCGCAGCGAGACGCGAGGAGACATCTTCCGTCGTCTTGGCCGACGAGCCAGAGTGGGAGCAATGGGAGATGCAGGCGCAGAGGAGTTCGGAAAAAATGGACGCACAAAAGCGCGAACTTCGCATCATGCTAGACGACCTCGCTTCGGGAGAACCCACCCTCGAGCAGCTCCGGGACTTTCTTGACTCTGGCGAGGGTGCGGCCGCGTTCGTACACTTCCCTGACGAAATGCACGACCTCCAGTTCGTGCTCGTCGAGATGTACCAGGACCGTCTCGGAGAGTCCGCAAGCGACAGCGAGACGACGAGGAACACGCTCTCCGCGGCATTGACTCGCATAGACAAGTGGACCCGCGCGCACTGGCGGAACAACAACGAACTACAGCAGGCACGCGAGGAAGTCGTGTCGTTTGTCGTCGACAAACTCTTGGACCGAGTGGAGGAGGTCGAACACCAAAGCTCCTCGTTTGCGAATCTGTTGGCGGACCTGATGCACGTCGCGCAGCACGCATCGTTGTTCAAAATGCTGCGAAACAACCTACGCTTCTGCAAGCTTGTCGTGAGGCTCGCACCACACTTCGAACAAGAGGTGACGCACCTTTGTTGCGCCACTTCTTCGAAACCCGATCCAAGTTGTGCTGCTGCGCCGGAAACTTCTAGTACGCCAACGGTTACTGACGAACTCAGTAACTTCGCCAAGGCAGCTGTGTGGGCACGCATGCTGCACGATCTGAACCCGCTGAGCGTACTACGGAAGCACGCGGAAGGGAACAGTGAGGACGACAAATTTATTTCAGACGAGAACTTCGCACACTGGGAATTTATTACGGAGCCGCTGCTCCAGCTGTTTCGGTATATGCCGGACTTTGCCGCCACACTCCAAGCTGGCTCGTCTTTCTACGCGTGTGCGTTTCACCCCATGACGGTGTCAACTACAACTTCCGCCGGCGCTCGGCAGTCCCTGGACATTCCACTATTTCAGCAGTTTCTCACGAAATTCCAAGAAATCCTCGACACGATTGCGCTGAATGAGTTTGTGAAACGGGAATCGAGCTTCATACAGTTTCTGATCGCGCGGGCGTCGCATGAGATACACTTCGCAATCGAGCGAAGTCATCCTCCTGTCTCCGCCCCTGCGGAATTTCTGGCCGCGACCGGTGGACAACTCGCGCCTTTGGATTATTGCCGCCTCTTTAGCAGCCTCGAAGACATGAAACAACGAATCGAGATGCTCCACCAGGTAAACGCGGTTGTATTGCGCACTGCACAGGTCTACGCAATCCTCGACAACTGCGTCTTCCGGCCGACAGAATCGCTTCCCGTCGCTGCCGACTGTGATCAACAAACTTCCTCTGCTGACGGGAAAAACGAAAAAATTGAACCAGCAATGAAGAAGCTGGACGACTGGCTGCTGTGCAGGTTCGTGAACTTCGGGTGCCATGTGTTGCTGCAGTCCTTGCTGATGTCTCTATCGGTGTTTGCGGCGACTTCATCGACAGGAGCCGCCGCCATCCTCAACCCCTGGCTGACCGACACACGGAAAACTGTGGTGTCTGTGGACGACGCTTCTGCCGAATTGAACATCCTGGTGCTGTGCGAGTTGTTCGACCGCACAGCAGCTGCGGCGCGACAGCCCCGTCAAGACACTGTATTGGGCGACACTTTGGCTCCGTTGAACCGTCTTCGGCAACTTCTTGCTGCAGGTAACGTTCTCTGGCTGCCGGGCTACGGGGCAATGGATGTTTGCGAAATCTTGCACGGACTCTCGCCCGCTGCTGCTGAAGCAATCCAAGGTGCCAACACGGCACAGGTGGCGACATCCGAGTTCACGCAAGAAAACGACCTGAACGCCGTGAAGGGGTTCATGGTAGCGCTGTGGTGCGGTGTGCGGATTGGGCAAATTGTACAGGTGCTGAAGCCCTTAGACCTTTCCGTTTCACTCGCGCGCTATGGCCTGCCGCAAAAACGAGAACTTCTCCTCCATCCACCGCGCCAGAAGGTCGGTGATCCCCGGGACAAGTCCGTGCTGGTCCTCGCAAGCCTTTTGTTGCAGGTACGTGAATTTTTTTAGGGGGCATATGTGAAAACTACATGACGAATGATCAAAATGAAAGCCGAAGCATGAGCATCTGCCTATAGCTTTATTTCAACATGTGACTTCAGATACAAACGCAAACCACAGCTTTCGCAACTCCCAAGCGACACATTCGACGCCGCAAAGCTCCGCTCGGAATTGCAGGAAGGAATCGACAAAAATGAAAAGACGAAATGCCAGGACTTCGTAGACCGCCTCCTATCCTGTTTGCCGGAATTTCTGCAAATCGAAAAACCGCCATTGGAGAGGATGTGTGCGGTCATCTCACAGTGCTACTACGACGCCGAGCGCCTGCCGCAGTCAGCGTGCGTGTGGGCGCTAGCGAAGGACGCAACGATCTTCGCGGTCACGTCCGACGTCCTTGCGTGGGAGCCTCTGAGCCGCATATCGGCTGAAGTGCAGAAGAATGGATTTGTCCTCCCAGCACCTATCCAGCAAATTCGCCCAGCGGCGTCTGCGGACCAGCCGCCAGCAGTTGAAGTTTTCTACCCAGATGATAGGACGCAGACCAGCCTGAATACAACCAGCGCAAGCTACGGCATCAGTTCTGCGCTACTTGATGACACCACGTTCGTAACCGCCGGCCGGGCACTGACCACCGCCTCAGAACCAGGTCGAGACGAGTTGTTTGAGGCGATTAGAGACTTCTTCAAAATCTTCAAAAAATGGAAGAGGCTGCTGAGCCAGCGAGTATTTACCAATGACGTAGCAGCAAAAACGGGAAGCGCAGCAGGCCTCTCTGAGCAGCATCAAGAACTGGCGAAAACGTTCCTCAGCAAAGCGCGCAAGCTCCTCGAGGCCCAAGTCTCACTGCAACAGAAAGAGCGCGTCGCGGGTCACAATCGCGCGGACAACTCGCATCGCACGGACCTGGACCTGATAAACGAGCAGGACGTCGAGGGTGTTGGCCTCGTTTTTGATGGTGAAGTCCTTTCTGATGGTTCTGCAGAGCTTGCCCTTGTGTCTGCACATGGCGATGCATCGCCGTCGTTTTCCCGTCGATACCACCAGTATGTGGAGCACACTTTGACGAAAAATGTTTTTCACAACCTGGCACCACAACCTGAGGTCTTGCTCGACATCCTGGCGGTCGCAGCCCTCGTGAGCTGGCGCCAGACACTGTCCCTGCGTCGCGAGACCAGGAAGCTCCGGAGGAGGTCCCCAAACCTTTTTGAGGTCACGAAAGGCTCCTCTGGCGCGTCGCCCAGCATCGAGAGTAGTTTTACACCCTGCTCCCAGTTCCGATCTTCTGAGGAGAAAACTAACTGGTTTTGGAAACTGGAAAGGGCCGATACCATAGCGGCTCCTATGATTCTCCTGGCCTTTACGCTGGAAGCCGCCCGCCGGCAAGGTGCGCAGTTTCATTACAAGGGCAAGCGCATTACAAATGTAATGTTTCTGGAGGGTTTTTGTCCTGTGGAAGGACTTACTACCGCGGAGTTGCTGTGCGATGGGCATCGGATGTCGCTCTATCCGAGCGAGGCGAAGAAGAAGAAGTGTGTTGCAATCTCGACCGGCGCGGCACAGGGCAGTCGGAAGGAAAAGCCGCACAAGAAAAGCCGCAAAGCAAAGAACAAACCTCGCGCCGTTGATGCCGCCGCTCCTACGCAACAACTTGCCACGACCGGCCAGCAAGCAGCTGGAGCTCAATCCTCTCCGGCAGTGCAAGATGATGAAGTGCGGCTCGAAGTTCTGCGAGAGCAAGGCATGCGGTATTTTTGGGCTGCATTTGCTCTCGACGATGGTACCGTCGCGCATGTCGACTTGTCAGGGCCTGTCCACGACAAATTTGAGTACCATCTCGTGCCGGGCAGTGTAGGCTTCGCGAAGGCACCCGCAGCTGCCTCGAAGTCGACAGCAGCATCCACCAATAGCGAGTGCGAATCCCTCAGAGATGATGACCCGCTGCCCGTCTCTCCCCGCCCCCTCGCAAACGACGAGACTGGTACCTTCGGACGATTGGCTGACTCCGCGGCTGGCCTGGAGGGTGATTGGGCACCAGTTTACACTTTTCCAATGCCGTCCCTGGCGCTTATCGAAACATCCACTCCAGCTGCCGGTGCCGCGGATACCCGTCGTTGCGTAATGAAGAGCACGACAAACGACTTCCGCGTTTTTAAACGAGCCACGGCATCCAAGCGAGCGCAACAATTCGGTCCACTGGAGTGGCTTGAAGTGTCCGGTGCTATCGAAGTGACGTTGTTGCCCGACTTCCTAAACGCGGTCACCAAGGGTGTTCGGCAGTCGTCAGACGTAGTGGTGATAAAATCTGTTGCGGACGAGTGTGCTATTGAACTCGTTGGTCGTTCGCTCGTCTCAGCATTGTCCGCGCCCACTGTTTCCCAACTGCGCGCCAAGGTGGACAAGGCCCCCGGTCTGAAGAAGCAGTACAGCGGCCAGGGTGGTTGTGTGTTGAGGCCGGCGGAAAGCAAAGCACTCCCTGCGGAAGCCCATGTTCCGCACTTCGCGCGGCTAGCGGCCCATCAAGATCAAGATCGGAGCAGCAGCCTGGCGTGGTATCTGTATTCGAGTCAGATGGTGCCGCAATCGCTCTCATTTCAGCTTCTGATGGGGAAGACAAAGAACGTCGTGCAGTTTCCGTTGCGGTGTCTGCAGTTGTTGCGCAAGGACGGTACAGCGTACGGGCCCCAGTGGAGTTCCGCTGATGGCATGCGTGCCGCAGAGAAGCGATCTTTGGCAGCAAAATATGGGAAAGATGACATCGTCCGCATTATCGACAAAACACACCCTTGGTTCAAGTACCCGGGGCGAATCCTACAAATCACACGAGAAGCAGCTATGTCGGGACATGTCGTGGTGCAACTAAAAATAGACGACGAGGTGGACGAGATCGTGCATTTGTCGCCGCGCAAGCTCGAGCTGGTTCTGCGGGGAAGAAGGAAGACATTTGAAGAGTACCAAGTGCAAATATGTCTGGGTCTGAAAGGCTGCAGCTTGTCGCACGGAGTGTCGATCACGGAAAAATCTGTGTTGCATCAACGCCAAAAAATGACCACTTTTTGTGGTGCTTTGGTTTCTCATTCCCACTTCTTGCTATAGCAATAGGCCAATGAATTTGTCGTGCGGAATAGACATGAGGAAGGTCGCAAAACCAAAATCTGCGACGCTTCTGGTTGCATGCCAGACAATGCGTCGTGTGTGGTCCACGAGATGCATGACAAATCTTGCAATTGTCCAGACTCAGACATAGTTGCATTTGATAAAGAGAGCCGCCAAGCGGTTTCGAACCTGCTTACCACGGAAGAGTGCGAGCAGTTGAATGATTGGGTGAAAGCTTCGGTGCCGTACCTCAGTTTTTTGCGAATGACGGATCCAACAGTGCGCAAAGGTTTCATCCTTGCCGTGAACAACTTCGAGACTGTTTTTGGTCATAACGAGCTCATGCTTGCGTGCACGGACAAGTTCAAAACGCTCCTATCAATGGCACAAGATCCGGATTACGACAAGACCTTCCGACATCTCATCTCCTCCACAATGACGTCTCCTGGCCCGGAGCTCCACCAGCTCGCAAGCAGTCCAAAGTACCGGACGTGGGTCCGGTGGCTTCGCGGTGCAGGTGGATATATTATGCCGCGGGGCAAAACAAACAGCGAACAGGACCAGAAAGACGCGGCGAAATTATGGAACGACGTGTACGAAACTCGTTTTTGTTTGTACGAAGGCAGTTACGACAGCGCGCAGGACTTTTACAACAAATGGAATCGCGTTGTTTACGGACTCGACTGCGAGAGCGCCTTCGGGGCAATAATTTTGCGCAGCGACGCGTCTGATGCTTCGGAAGATGAAGATATGGACGATGACCCGGAGCCGCATTATTTGGCGCTGCCGCCGAGCGAAGCACATTACGCAATCGTAAAAAAATGGGTCTCAGGTAAGAACGGATTTGATCCCCAGTGGCCAGCAAGCACATTGGAACAAAAACTGTTGCAATCCTTCGGCGCGCAGCATTTTTTTGATTCTGGTACGGCCGACCTCCTACAAATGTGCGAAGAAGCCGAGGCGGACCCCTCGTGTAGCTGGCGCTCGCACTGCTGGAGCCTTTGCTTGTTCTTCAGCATCGTGAGCTTTCTCCACGACAACCCAAATAACCTCTGCACAAGCGCGGTCGGACTCAACAAAGCGGAGCTCGGCAACCCGGCGGGGAACAACTTCTTAGACCTGCACAGCTTCAATCCCGAGGCCAGCCGGAAGGTGGCAGCGTTTGTGAAACAGTATCTCCCATTCATTCGAAACAAGTTTCCGGACCACATGTGGCACCTCTCGCCCTTTCATTACCGGCACTGGGACGCCGAGCTCTTTGCGGAGCTGTGCAACGGAGCTCTGGACTACCACCTCTGTTACGACGCACAAGACCGTGACGGTGCAGTTGCGAAAGTGCGTGACCGCGTGCGCAGAATCGGGAGCACGCTACTGCAGAAAGGCGGAGTCCTCCTGATGCAGTTGTACCTCTCCGTTCTGAGGTTCTGCTGCGGTGGCATGTACAATGTGCAGGAGGAAGCAGAATTCTCGATGCGACCGGTCTACCCCCGGGACCACGATCTTGGTTTCGGTGCAGATGTCAGTGCAGACCAGGTGGTGAAATTTTGCCACTGCGACAACATCCACACGCCCTTTGGCGTCACATCCTGGGTAGCCATAGTGGAATCCATGTGGCACGGAATAGGACCGTGGCGAAACAAGAATCCACGCGATTGGTGGTCCAGTGAGCCGCCTCCAACGTCGCTCGCTGATTGCCACGCATTACTTGCTGAACTGCAAAGGCAAAACTGCTTCAGTACATAAAGCAGCAGAATTGTTTAAATTTTGGTTATTTGCAAGAATGCATCGCCACCTTTTATGTAAGATTAATCAGTGCACCAGTTGGAGCTGACCAAAAAGTCCGAGCTCCTCCAGACAAATTCACTCTAGTTCAATTGTAAGTATGTCTGTCAAAGGGACAGAAAGGATGATTTTACTTGTGGACTTGTTTAAAACAGATTGATTTAGTACTTGAGATACTCCCTCAATGTAATGTCAAAATTCACACTGCAGAAAAAATCTGCGGAAAACTGCGGAGACGATTAAATGCACACTAAAAAAATGACAAAAGTGCCTCAGAGTATTTGATGAAAGTTGAGCTGCTTAATTGGTGAACTATCTTCCGTCCTGAAAATGATTTCTCCACTAGATTCTTGTGTGCAATAGAAACCGTTAGTTTTCGTTTTGTGAATCCGTGGGAGGCTATTGTGTTTGAACCAACCGCTCACGTTTCTATTGCCAATCCGATAGATCTGATTGTTTCATCCTTCGAGCGATGGTGAGGGAAGAACAAGTAACACCACAATGGCCGAAGTTTCTGAGATCACTTGTTGACTAATTCTATATGTAAGAATCACGTCGGTTCGAACTCCTAAGCGGCCTCCCGATCGGTAATCCATTCGTACATACTCCGCATCGTCATCGGTCGCACGAAAACAGGCTTATTATCTCTCGGCATCGTGCCTACCTAGCTCGTGCGCGCTTTCTGCATATCGTCAATGTAGTATGCTAGTACTAATATTTTTCATGCCGCATGCTACAACTGCGAACACATGACTTATCATGCACATCCTTGAGTCGTCAAGTGACAACTTGCATTCCCACTAAGTCCCACTACTAGCATCACAACTAGACCTTCAATATGGTTTGCCTTTTCTTTGGAGGTTTGAAGTGTGTTCGACATTTTCCCGACATCTAAATCTATGGCTGAATTATAGGTAGTCTAGGAATTATAAGTACGTTTTCGCGAAATCATGTCGTTCACGCCCGAACCTGATCTCCGGGAGCGTTTCGAAGCATGCCTGCTCCTGCACGCCGTTGGTGATGCGATGGGCTACCGCGGAGGCCAGTGGGAGTTCTGCGCGAGCACGACGAAGATTCGGAACGACTGCGAGGAGCTGGGTGGGGTGCTGGAAATGGACTTGACAAACTGGATGGTCTCCGACGACACGGTGGAGCACCTCGCTATGGCCGAGGGACTCAGTCTCGGCCTATCGAAGCTTTCGACGCAGATGAAGCAAACTCTCCTACAAGGTGTCGTCACGCAGGAAGTGATATTAACCAGCGGCGCAGGGCCAGGGCCCGCGTCCACCTCCGTTAAAGTGAGTGAAAATTTGCTTGATAAGATTCACTCGTCGAAGGAAAAAAGCCAGAGTTCTACCAGCGCGACTTCTGCAGCGAAAAATAAACCTCTTTCCAAAGAACCTCCAAATACTACCGTCGCCACCTACGACCAGCTCCTTCAGGGCATCGCCGTGGGTTTCAAGAAGGCCGGCAACGATTTCACCGGGCGTATCCTACGTAAAAGCGCCCCCTCCCCATAGTCAAGATGGGAAATCTGCTACACAAATCACCAAGCTTTGGCTGTTGCGCATGACAAATTTGGACCCGTCACGTAGTCGCGTTTAGCTAGTGCAGAAGCATCACAGATCCAGTTGATCGCGCTGATGTAAGCATCACAAATCTCAAAACACCACTAGAAAAAGCTTTTCATGGGTCTCCGCTGCATGAGAACCATTTTAAGCTTGCAGATTCGCAATACAACTCTGGGGTCGTAGGGACGTTTTTGCACAGGATAGGGCGGGCCCCGGGCAAGGGGGAACAGCAGTGCATCAAGCTCCTCACCGAAAACGGCCACAACTGGGACGCCAAGCCCTTCGACTCGCGCAGCGGCGGCTGCGGCGCTTGCATGCGGACCAGCGTGTTTGGCTTTCCGCGGTCCTTTCAGACCATGCTGACCCTGTCTCTCGAAGCTTCCCGGATGTCCAAGACGGTCCCGGTGGGCTTCCTCGCCGGCTTTACAGCCAGTTACTTCACCTGGCTGGCGCTGTACGTATCCTGAGTAAAAACGTTCCCACCCCAGAGTTGTCATGCAGATTTCCAGTCACAGGAAGATTTGTAATGCGCATCTCCATGAGAGGGATATTCAATCGTGTTTTGGACTTTCTCTAAACAGAACAATGAGTAGATGGATTTGCGTTGCGGCTGTACTTGCTAAACTGCACTACAATACAGAGACGAACTTGTCATGCTTGACTCCCAAAACTTCTCGACTTGTGTTGCGAGGTCCCCATCTTGACTCTGGGTCTGGGGTGGGGACGTTTCTGCTCAGGATAGTACGAACCGGAAATACAGCCGGCGCAGTGGGCCGAGAAGCTGCTGCTCGAGGGGTTGCTATCGCAAGAAAAAAGTGTTACAGTTACAAATTGTGTTGCAAGACCAGCAACACAGACAGCCTTTCTCATGCAGGAAATGCTTGGGAGCCTCGTTTCCTCCCTGTTTTCCCTTATGATCTTCGCATTACTCTCTGCCATGCAGAGAAAATTTGTGATGCAGAAACTCCAACAAGTGTGTAACTGTAAACACTTTTTTCTCATGATAGTTGCCCGCCGTGGAGGAGTACTTGAAAAACCAGAGTGGTCTATGCATTGCAAATATGTCTGGGTCTGGAAACTTGTGATGCAATAAAGGGAATAGTGAGCACACTGTAATGCGCTGCCAAGCATGACAAGTTTTTCCGTGGTTTTGAGTTGCGTGCTCCGCATGAGAAACTGCGTTTTTGCATGACAGTTTTGAGGAGCTGTTCGCGGCTACGCAATACAGAGTTTAGAGTCATGCCAGACTAGCATGACAGTTTTCGCACTCTCGGAGGCCCAGACATTTTTGCAGTTGATATGGTCCCCGTCCGAGACATCTACGGGACCTGGAGGCAGGCGGTTTCTTTCCGTTAATCGAAACTGAATTTGGCCAGAAATGGCTCTGGTACGCGAAAGACTGCCGGAAGATCTACTTCATGGGCAGCACTGGGGGTGGCGCCAGCCGCGGCGAGAGTGGTCGTGTACAACAACCATCAAAAGCCACCGCTGGAAGGGCGGGCAGCTCCACCGATTCTTGCACACCTGGTGTAGCCACGACAGGAGAGCCGACAACGAGAAATTCTTGTACCGGCGCCAGCACCGAGGATGGGAATAAGAAGTTCTGGCCAATACCGCGTGTAGAAGGAGCTGGAGCAAGACCAGTTTTATTCCAACCCGGCGAACACGAGGTGGCCGCTATGGACACACTGTACATGAAAATCGCGCAAACATCCATGAACAAAACGGGCAAGTTTCCGGGCAGTTGCGGCACCTCTGCGGTTATGAACTGTAAAGATGTCTGGGTCTGGAAGATTCTGACACTTGTCATGCACGTTTTGCACGAGCCATGATGTCTGTGATGCATACCCTAGCAATACAGATTTTTTGAGGGCTTCTTGATTCCTATTCCGCATGACAAATGCCTTCTCAGCGTAGCAAAAATTGCATTCCGTTTGCTACTCATGCAATACAGATTTTTTCAGAATGCAGAGACAGCATCACAAGTTGCATTCTTCCAGACGCAGACATTTTTACACTTGATAGCGGTGCTGATCGCCTACGACGCCTTGGTGCACGCTCTGTACTACGACCGCGATGGTGACACGCAGAAGACCATGGAAGCAGGACCCTCCGGCGCTTCATCCGCCGCGACCAATATTAAAATTAGTCTGAAACAAACACTTGGACAACATCGCCAGAGGTACAAGACCCTTGTGGAGCGCGCGGTGCTACACCTATCAAGTGCAAAAATGTCTGGGTCTGGAAGAGTGTAGACTTGTCATGCAGATTTTCCATGACCCATGAGGTCTGGAATGCGGAACTTAGCATGACAGACTCTGCGAGGTCTCTGCCATGCCTATTCTGCATGAGACACTCCGTTCCAACTTGGTCAAAAGTGGACAGCTCTTGGCACTCATGCAACACAGATTTTTGCATGCTTCAGATTTACCATGACAAGTTGCAATCTTCCAGACCCAGACACTTTTGCAATTCATAACACCGGGGCGACAACGATTCCACCGGCTCCATCGCACTGTCCTGGTACGGCGCGCTATTCGGGTTTCAGGGCGTGCCGGAAAAACACTACAGCGGGATCGAGTATTCTGGCCGCTGTCGGAACGCGGCGAAGAAGTTGTTTTCCCAGGTACAGCAGTCTAGTACTAGTACAACAACAGGGACAAAGGAACAGGAACGACCATCCTGAGCAAAAAAGTCCCCACCCCACAGTTGTCATGCAGATTTGCAATAACAGGACCATTTGTGATGCGCATCCCAATGATAAGTAGGCATTTGCAATCGTGTTATTTTTTTTTGCTTTATGGTGCAAGTAACACAAGAGGAGCTACTGAGTCAAGCTTTGCTAAAGTAACAGTGTGGACTAAAATTCCAAAGCAACATGGGCGCCTGACCGCCGGATAGCGAGGACATCAGCGAAATTATCTGTGATCATAAAAACAAAGCTCCTTCACAATCTGCTTTCTACGAAGCTCAACATCTTCTGTCCTCTCGGTCTTATGTTCTAGGTAGTTGTACGATCATGAAATACAAATCAAGATGCACCAGACATGAGCCTGCAGTACTAGTTCCGCAAGTGTAACCAGAGTCCAATTATCGGTTGTAAACGAAAAAAATCTGTCAAAATCAGAAGCAGAGACGGGCCCGACCTCAAGTCATCGGTCGTGGGTCGGTATAGAAAGACGATCCGGATCATGATATGACGAGCACAGAAAATGAAAAATGCTCGGTGCTGTGCAAATCGAAGTTCAGTTCGGTGAGTAAATTTCGATCCATGTCGTGACATGAGTAAAAGCAGAGTGCTCATTCGGTATGATCATGTCGAGTCGAAATCTCCGGTGACGCATCGACTACTGTGTCGGTACATGATCTGGAGGATGCGCCTCATGTAAGTCAAGCCAACTGTGACGGTCACAGTCAAATATAATAGAAGTCTGCACATTAAACAAACCTTCACAGCTACTTTGCCAACCGAAGAAGTAAAACAAGACCAACAACATTAGAGCGTAATCTCTTTCCCCACATCGAGTCGTTTTAACTTGTACTCGCTTGCCGAAGAGCCTGAGCTTTTTGTTTTGTCTTTATTCAGTTTTGGCTTTTGCACTGCATAGTACTAAACCAACTTAATATTTATTTGCGAACTACGTACTGGCACTACAATTGAGGCCGATCACAGATCCAAGTAACTAAACAAACTGCACAAGCATAGCCTAGTGCTCGTTCTTCTACCATAAAATCTACAAAATAAAATGTTGGCTACTTCGCGGCGCGTGATTGTCTCGTTGCTGGTGGGATCGACCGCTGGTGGTGCCTTTGGTCGTGAGTTTACTGACCCAGTCAGAGGTGGGAAGCGTCGTGCGCCGGGCTACCAGAAACTACTCAATACCTTTTTTGCTCCCTCCAGACACGACTCCTTGTCCTTCGCCATATCAAATGCAAAAATGTCTGGGTCTGGAAGATTGCCAGGCTTGTCATGCAGTCTTTCCAAGCTCCCCCACGTCTGGAATGCAGGGCCTAGCATTACAGGTTTTGCAGCTCCTTGGTGATGCGTATTCTGCATGAGAAATCGACTCACAGCATGGCCAGAAGTGGGCACCTTTTGCACGTTACGCATCACAGATCTTTGTAGGATCCGAAACACGCATCACAAGTACGGAGCCTTCCAGATCCAGACATTTTTGCATTGGATACGCCAGGTCCGTCGACGATCTTCTGGGTCCGGATCTGAGCGATGCGCGCCAAAAGTGGTATGAGAGTGCCACAACCCCCCCTCCCCCTCATTTGTCATGCAAAAGCCCAAATCCAAGTTCTTCCCTGTGGCACTGTTTGCATGTTGACAGATTCCGGAAGCCCAGACAGTACTACACTAGGCGCATGAATTTGTCTTGCACAGGGTGCCCGTGTGGTGGTGTTGGTCTTGCTGTTCATGCAATACAAGCAAGGGGGAGGGCGAGTTGTGCACTCTCATAAGTGGGAAAACGGGCACAGGAGCGCTACGAGTGACAAAGCTACTTCTCTGAATGTCTACACCTCTTATTCGGAGCGACACGATAAAGCTGAAGAACGCTTCCAGCGCCGAGCCCGCAATCGGATGTTATGCATTGCAAATATGCCTGGGTCTGGAACTTGTAATGCAAGGAAGGGAATAACGCGAACGCTATAATTATGCGCTGCCCAGCACGACAAGTTCTTCCGTGGATCTGCGTTGCGTCCTCCGCATGAGAAACTGCTTTTTTGCATGACAGGCAAAAGGGGCCGCCCTTCGCGGCCACGCAATACAGAGTTCAACGTCATACCAGACTACCATGACAAATCTCGGAATCTTCCAGACCCAGACATATTTGCAGTTGATAGATGTCCGAGTCCCCCCACACTGGGAGGACGTGCTTCTCTCCTGGCTTGAATTACGATTTGCCGAAGGGGTTTGACTTCCGACCCAGAAAGGCTCCCAGAGCCGTAGACTCTCCTTTTCTTAATCTTGTCCGCGACCTTTTTTTCGCTGGCCCCGCTATGATGTTTGACCTCAGCCACATTGAAGACCTCCAGCGCCAGCGAAGGGATATTCTTCAGAAGACTGCCATTGAGAGTCGCGCCACCAGCTCCCAGGAAAGCGCCCGCGCGGCGAATTGGCCAGAGACAACTATAGGAAATATGAAAAATTCCGAAGACAGATCGCAGGCTATCTATGAAGCAAAAAAAAAAAAGCCCTCGCGCCGCCTTGCATTTTTAGCATCGGGCCCGCAGAGCAATGCTTTGCTGCTCACTCCGTGGCGCCTTCTGTCCCCCCAGCTAGGAGCTCTGTAAGTGACTGTCACCGTGCCCAAGAGGCGACATCTTGCAATCTTTTCCTGCTCGTTCGAGGAAAAAAGGCCAGATGAACGCGCGCTTTACTTATTTTGAACGAGCCGGTAGATGAACGCGGGCGCGCGTGTGCTTTTTTTTGTAGCATAGCAGACAGCATGTTTTTATCGAGAAGCTCCCTGCTTCTTTTGTCGGCGGTTCCAGGACAGCGTGGATCGATGTTACGTTCTCTCGCCCTGGCGCCACCGTGATGTCCGCGCAGAAGGATAAGGGCGACGACGACGTCCGAGAAGTATCCGTGGAGTGGGGAGTTAATAACCGCGCAAACCAGCCCGCTCTCAAGCTGATTTGCAAACTTCGGTACCTTGAAACGGCGCCAGAGAAAGGCATGGAAGTGGTTTCGTTTTCTTTCGGTAGTTATCAAATGCAAAAGTGTCTGGGTCTGGAAGAATCCGAACTTGTGATGCTGCATTTGGATTTCAAAAAGATCTGTATTGCATAGGCAGCAAAGAGAATGCAACTTTGGCTACGCGAAGAGGGAATTTCTCATGCGGAATAGCCATTGCGAAGCCCTCAAAAAGTCTGTGATGCTGGGGCATGCATCACAGACATCATGGCCCATGCAAAACGTGCATGACAAGTCTCAGAATCTTCCAGACCCAGACATTTTTGCAATTCATAGTGGTGATCAAACTGGAAGCGAAGACAACGTGGTCACCGTGCACATTCCGGACGCGCTGCGCCGTATGTCTGAAAGCGAAGCCTGCCAGAGCGAATCGGCGCCGCGGAAGAAAGTTGTCAAGAAAGCTATCAAGAAGAAAGCTACCAAACACGGAGCCGCACCAAAGCGGCCGACTGACGTCTATCAAATGCAAAAGTGTCTGGGTCAGGGTGGAACTTGTGATGCGTCCTGTGGGTCACACAAAAATCTGTGCTGCGTGATCACCAAGAGTTGTCCTTTCTTGACCAACATGAGCGGGAGTTTCTCATGCAGGATAGGCATGATAGAGACTTCGCAGAATCTGTCATGCTAGGTCCTGCATTCCAGACCTCATGGGGCATGGAAAATATGCATGCCAAGTCTGCACTCTTCCAGACCCAGACGCTTTCGCATTTGATAACATCGCGGGAGTGCGGCTTCCCACTTCCCAAGGTGGACGCCGTGCCAAAAAGACTGTCGACCGCCTGAATCGTGGCAGCTCTTCCTCGGTGCCCACGCAGCCGAAGGCAGACCTGAACCAAAAAAGCGATGTCAAAAATACTGTCGAGCGGCACGACGTTCCTTCTTTGCACCAGGAGGAGGAGTTTTTGGATGAGTCCGGTTTCGATTTTTACATGATGGGCGAGTAGTTTCCATGGGAACTACTTGTAGAGCAGATGTGCTCAAGTTTACAGAAGAACCTCTTGAGTTCATCATTTATTTCACAGAAGATTTTTTGAGTTTTCTCGAGGTCAGGCACTCACAACTTACGAGGAACGCAGCTGCAGCCTAGGAGCTGAGCCCAGCTGGGCTCGGAGGCAGAGTAATCGCTCTTTTCACCTAAAAGCACTACCGGGGAACCCGTCTGGATAGACTACAAGGTTATAGGAATCTAGTCAGTTCCCGTAATTGTGCCGGTTGGGAGCTGCTTCGCTTGTCACGCTCCTCGCTTTTTTCTAGTCGTAATTAACAGTAGAAGAAGATATCTTGAGCTTGCTTCTCCATCGGGATTTCGCGAATTTCACAGGATACGTGGTAGAGATCCTGTGACCTTTTGCTTCCACCGACGAGATGAGCCCTGTGTAAGAGTTTTAGCTGTTTGTTTTAAATATTTAATGACAGACACATCCCGGTGCATCATTTTCGAGTTGTAAGTGACGTGCCGACAAATATCGCGCGGTCAAACAAGTACGTTTGCGCGGTCAAACAAGGTCGTCTTTCCGTGCCGACAAATATCGACTTTCTACCTTTTGAGGCCAGAAGTCCTACTTTTGCATAGCTGTTTTTAGGCTAAAGGTTTATCGGAATCGTGCAAACTAGTCTTTTGGTAGAAGTTCTACCAGGGAAGATTGATCGTTCAAAATGAAGTGATGTCGGGGCGTAGTGCTCAGTATTTATTTCCTTTTCCAGTTGCCACTGGAAGAGTCGCGTCCTGAAAAGATCGAAGTATTTTTGTATATCAATCACTCCTGTGAGGAGGCAGCAGCATCCGCTAGAGTGCAGGATGCGCGATGAACGCGACACAGGGCTCGTAGCCCGTCGCTGACATTGAAAGACCGTGGTAAATGAATCAACCAACACGACGCTAGTAGCGAAAGCGCATCGATGCTGCCATCAGGAACATTAGAATTAGAGCCCGCTGGTGCGCTCCAAGTCGCCCCCACCCAGCAGGGCGGCCCAGGCACCTCCAGGATCCTTGTTCACCTCTTGAGATGTTCGTCCAAATCACGAATACAGAGGGCGACTTCACACTCTTACTCGCTCGCACAACGTTGAGTGGATCGCTTTCTAGGGTACAGGATCAAATTTAGAGCCCCACAAACCTCTCGCAGCTCTCACAGTGGCAGGTTGGAAGCTGACCCTAAGCAACCTTTTTCTCGGTCATCTCAGTCACAGATCCCAAAAATGAACAAGATCCGCCGACTGTCAAGCCAGTGGGTTTATTCAATTTCTTTGTTTTCTCTACGTAGGTTGTTTTTCGTAAGAGTGTGTTGAATTGGTGGCCGTGGACGTGCACCGAGCGATCAATAGTGTTTTTCCGCAAAAAACGGAAGGCACGCGTTCTTTTAAAGCCCAGTTTATTTTCATTGTGAAACTACAAGGGAAGATCCAGCTTCTCCTTTTCTGATGTAATAATGCTAGCTACGTACCCCCTGGCGCAAGCCGCCGGGAAGGGGGTTGTAGTTCGGAGTGGTTATATGAATTCCAAAAATGTCTGGGTCTGGAAGATTGCNGCTAGCTACGTACCCCCTGGCGCAAGCCGCCGGGAAGGGGGTTGTAGTTCGGAGTGGTTATATGAATTCCAAAAATGTCTGGGTCTGGAAGATTGCAACTTGTCATGGTAAATCTGAAGCATGCAAAAATCTGTGTTGCATGAGTGCCAAAAGCGGCACACTTTTGAACAAGTTGGAAGGGAGTTTCTCATGCAGGATAGGCATGGCAGAGACCTCGCAGAGTCTGTCATGCTATGGCCCGCATTCCAGACCTCATGGGTCATGGAAAATCTGCATGACAAGTCTACACTTTTCCAGACCCAGACATTTTTGCATTTGATAGGTTAACATTTTTACCTATGTGGACTAAAACTCCGACGCGGCGTGGCCGCCTGACCGCCGCGATCCACCGCAAGCGCAGCGAATTTCTGTTGCTATCCTGTGCAAAATTATCGTACTCGTAGTAATTGCAGTCATGCATTACAATTTTTTTTCCTAAGGTAAATCCGCATGACAAACTTTGTTTCTCATGCTGAGGGAATTTGTAATGCATTTATACGAGAGCGATGCGTTTGCAATGCATAGTTGCAGCAGTACCCCAATTGCCCCAGTTTGCAGATCAAGAAGCAAGCAGCGGAAGAGGAGCAAGACCTCCCGGGGGCTGCACTGGTGGATCCTGACGCGGAGGAGGTTCTCGAGCAGCACAACCGTTTCGTAAATATCTCGGAAGATGCTGCGCCGGTCATCGAAGAGTCTATCCTGAGTAAAAATGTCCCCACTCCAGAGTCAAATTGGGAAATCCGCTAGACAAATCAGCCACCTCTGGTTGTTTCGCATGACAGCTTTGTCCTCGTAGTGTGATCCTGCTTAGTTCGTTCAGCAGCATCACAGATCTAGCCTATCACGCTGATTGGAGCGCTGCAAGTTCCAAAACACGACTAGAGAATACTTCTCATGGGGCTCCGCATGACAAACATTTTTCGCATGCCTACCTGCATGACAGCTCTGGGGTGGGGACGTTTTTACATAGGATAGAGTCCTGGTCCTCCTCATCTTCCGGAGTGGACGTCGCGGAGAACTACACTAGAACCTATCAAAAGGAAAAATCCCCCCTCCCCATATCAAAACGAAATTTCTGATGCTGGATTTGAATACACAAATCAAATTTGTGTTGCAGTAGAGGAATGCACGCAGATCCTGAGCCTAGGCGGGGGTCTTTTGGTGTAGGCACCTAGCATGGTAGACGACTACCCTGTGAGCCTTACAGCATTACAAATCGCCTGCATAACGTGGCAGAGAGCCTGGATCTGCCTTCTAGCAAGACAGGCCCGCTCTGTGGTCACAAATCACGAGTCTGCTTTTCAGAAGGATGCGTTTTCAATATGGGGAGGGGGGATTTTTCCTTGCAATAGAACCCCTACCAAAAGTACTACTAAAAAAACGTCATTCCAAATAAAACGCAGTGGCCGGTGCGGTACCCACGGGGGTTGGCTGCGCAATCCGTTGCGGCTGCACGAACTAGGCAAGCTCTCCGGACCCAACAGTGCGCAGCAGGAGTGGCTGGCGCAGCGGGAAAAAAACATCGACGACTATTTCGCGGCACGACTGCAGAACGAGGTCGAGGTGGAGGTGGGTAGCAGGAGCTGCACTACAACTACTGGCGAGAGTGGAGGAGGTCAACAGCATCTTCTAAATACCCCCTTTCACGGTGTTGATCCGTCAAATTTTTCTGCATTCGGCGCGACGAAATCTTCAACCTCTGTTGATGCTGCGAAGAGCACAAGCAGCAGTACTGGAGGCGGAACCAGAAGTTGTGTAGAAAATGATCCTGCATCGAACATCAAATCGCAGGACCAACATTTGTTCCTCGTCCCCAGTTCTACTCGTAGTACACAAAAACTCCCGCCCAGCCCGCTCTTCCGGCAGCCCTCAATAAACCTCGCTCCCCTACTGGAGGAGCAGTTGCAAGTCAAGCAGCAAATTCAAGCCACGATGCCCGACTCGAACCACTTTCGGCAAGATCATGTCGACCTTTTGGTTCGAGGGGTCAAGAATCTCAACGACGGCGCCATCGGACCCGGTGATCAGATGTCCTTGCAGGACGAGCTACATCAAGGGGATTCGAAAACTACACTCCAACAGCTCCTCGAGGAACCTTCTTCAAGAACTACATCGCCCGGTTTTGATTTGCCAGCATCGGCGCAGATGAGCAGTGGAAGGGCCGCAGCACCACCTTCCGGTGACGTAGTCGTAGATGGAAATTATAAGGGCGCAAGGGTTTCTATCGAATATCAAATGTAAAAATGTCTGGGTCTGGAAGACTCATGCTGTTTTTGCATGACACAGAAGGTCTGGCATGGAGGCTCTAGCATCACAGGTTTCGAGAAGCATTCGGAATGCCGAATCCGCATGACAAATCCCTGATTTTGGTGACAGAAAGTGGGCAACTTTTGCTGCCTATGCATGAGAGATTTTTCTGTGTTCTGAAATGCGCATCACAAGTTTCAACCTTCCAGACCCAGACAT
>CAJINV010000004.1:5477710-5556733 GCA_905178155.1 Amoebophrya sp. A120 | reverse complement strand
ATCGCTCTTTTCACCTAAAAGCACTACCGGGGAACCCGTCTGGATAGACTACAAGGTTATAGGAATCTAGTCAGTTCCCGTAATTGTGCCGGTTGGGAGCTGCTTCGCTTGTCACGCTCCTCGCTTTTTTCTAGTCGTAATTAACAGTAGAAGAAGATATCTTGAGCTTGCTTCTCCATCGGGATTTCGCGAATTTCACAGGATACGTGGTAGAGATCCTGTGACCTTTTGCTTCCACCGACGAGATGAGCCCTGTGTAAGAGTTTTAGCTGTTTGTTTTAAATATTTAATGACAGACACATCCCGGTGCATCATTTTCGAGTTGTAAGTGACGTGCCGACAAATATCGCGCGGTCAAACAAGTACGTTTGCGCGGTCAAACAAGGTCGTCTTTCCGTGCCGACAAATATCGACTTTCTACCTTTTGAGGCCAGAAGTCCTACTTTTGCATAGCTGTTTTTAGGCTAAAGGTTTATCGGAATCGTGCAAACTAGTCTTTTGGTAGAAGTTCTACCAGGGAAGATTGATCGTTCAAAATGAAGTGATGTCGGGGCGTAGTGCTCAGTATTTATTTCCTTTTCCAGTTGCCACTGGAAGAGTCGCGTCCTGAAAAGATCGAAGTATTTTTGTATATCAATCACTCCTGTGAGGAGGCAGCAGCATCCGCTAGAGTGCAGGATGCGCGATGAACGCGACACAGGGCTCGTAGCCCGTCGCTGACATTGAAAGACCGTGGTAAATGAATCAACCAACACGACGCTAGTAGCGAAAGCGCATCGATGCTGCCATCAGGAACATTAGAATTAGAGCCCGCTGGTGCGCTCCAAGTCGCCCCCACCCAGCAGGGCGGCCCAGGCACCTCCAGGATCCTTGTTCACCTCTTGAGATGTTCGTCCAAATCACGAATACAGAGGGCGACTTCACACTCTTACTCGCTCGCACAACGTTGAGTGGATCGCTTTCTAGGGTACAGGATCAAATTTAGAGCCCCACAAACCTCTCGCAGCTCTCACAGTGGCAGGTTGGAAGCTGACCCTAAGCAACCTTTTTCTCGGTCATCTCAGTCACAGATCCCAAAAATGAACAAGATCCGCCGACTGTCAAGCCAGTGGGTTTATTCAATTTCTTTGTTTTCTCTACGTAGGTTGTTTTTCGTAAGAGTGTGTTGAATTGGTGGCCGTGGACGTGCACCGAGCGATCAATAGTGTTTTTCCGCAAAAAACGGAAGGCACGCGTTCTTTTAAAGCCCAGTTTATTTTCATTGTGAAACTACAAGGGAAGATCCAGCTTCTCCTTTTCTGATGTAATAATGCTAGCTACGTACCCCCTGGCGCAAGCCGCCGGGAAGGGGGTTGTAGTTCGGAGTGGTTATATGAATTCCAAAAATGTCTGGGTCTGGAAGATTGCAACTTGTCATGGTAAATCTGAAGCATGCAAAAATCTGTGTTGCATGAGTGCCAAAAGCGGCACACTTTTGAACAAGTTGGAAGGGAGTTTCTCATGCAGGATAGGCATGGCAGAGACCTCGCAGAGTCTGTCATGCTATGGCCCGCATTCCAGACCTCATGGGTCATGGAAAATCTGCATGACAAGTCTACACTTTTCCAGACCCAGACATTTTTGCATTTGATAGGTTAACATTTTTACCTATGTGGACTAAAACTCCGACGCGGCGTGGCCGCCTGACCGCCGCGATCCACCGCAAGCGCAGCGAATTTCTGTTGCTATCCTGTGCAAAATTATCGTACTCGTAGTAATTGCAGTCATGCATTACAATTTTTTTTCCTAAGGTAAATCCGCATGACAAACTTTGTTTCTCATGCTGAGGGAATTTGTAATGCATTTATACGAGAGCGATGCGTTTGCAATGCATAGTTGCAGCAGTACCCCAATTGCCCCAGTTTGCAGATCAAGAAGCAAGCAGCGGAAGAGGAGCAAGACCTCCCGGGGGCTGCACTGGTGGATCCTGACGCGGAGGAGGTTCTCGAGCAGCACAACCGTTTCGTAAATATCTCGGAAGATGCTGCGCCGGTCATCGAAGAGTCTATCCTGAGTAAAAATGTCCCCACTCCAGAGTCAAATTGGGAAATCCGCTAGACAAATCAGCCACCTCTGGTTGTTTCGCATGACAGCTTTGTCCTCGTAGTGTGATCCTGCTTAGTTCGTTCAGCAGCATCACAGATCTAGCCTATCACGCTGATTGGAGCGCTGCAAGTTCCAAAACACGACTAGAGAATACTTCTCATGGGGCTCCGCATGACAAACATTTTTCGCATGCCTACCTGCATGACAGCTCTGGGGTGGGGACGTTTTTACATAGGATAGAGTCCTGGTCCTCCTCATCTTCCGGAGTGGACGTCGCGGAGAACTACACTAGAACCTATCAAAAGGAAAAATCCCCCCTCCCCATATCAAAACGAAATTTCTGATGCTGGATTTGAATACACAAATCAAATTTGTGTTGCAGTAGAGGAATGCACGCAGATCCTGAGCCTAGGCGGGGGTCTTTTGGTGTAGGCACCTAGCATGGTAGACGACTACCCTGTGAGCCTTACAGCATTACAAATCGCCTGCATAACGTGGCAGAGAGCCTGGATCTGCCTTCTAGCAAGACAGGCCCGCTCTGTGGTCACAAATCACGAGTCTGCTTTTCAGAAGGATGCGTTTTCAATATGGGGAGGGGGGATTTTTCCTTGCAATAGAACCCCTACCAAAAGTACTACTAAAAAAACGTCATTCCAAATAAAACGCAGTGGCCGGTGCGGTACCCACGGGGGTTGGCTGCGCAATCCGTTGCGGCTGCACGAACTAGGCAAGCTCTCCGGACCCAACAGTGCGCAGCAGGAGTGGCTGGCGCAGCGGGAAAAAAACATCGACGACTATTTCGCGGCACGACTGCAGAACGAGGTCGAGGTGGAGGTGGGTAGCAGGAGCTGCACTACAACTACTGGCGAGAGTGGAGGAGGTCAACAGCATCTTCTAAATACCCCCTTTCACGGTGTTGATCCGTCAAATTTTTCTGCATTCGGCGCGACGAAATCTTCAACCTCTGTTGATGCTGCGAAGAGCACAAGCAGCAGTACTGGAGGCGGAACCAGAAGTTGTGTAGAAAATGATCCTGCATCGAACATCAAATCGCAGGACCAACATTTGTTCCTCGTCCCCAGTTCTACTCGTAGTACACAAAAACTCCCGCCCAGCCCGCTCTTCCGGCAGCCCTCAATAAACCTCGCTCCCCTACTGGAGGAGCAGTTGCAAGTCAAGCAGCAAATTCAAGCCACGATGCCCGACTCGAACCACTTTCGGCAAGATCATGTCGACCTTTTGGTTCGAGGGGTCAAGAATCTCAACGACGGCGCCATCGGACCCGGTGATCAGATGTCCTTGCAGGACGAGCTACATCAAGGGGATTCGAAAACTACACTCCAACAGCTCCTCGAGGAACCTTCTTCAAGAACTACATCGCCCGGTTTTGATTTGCCAGCATCGGCGCAGATGAGCAGTGGAAGGGCCGCAGCACCACCTTCCGGTGACGTAGTCGTAGATGGAAATTATAAGGGCGCAAGGGTTTCTATCGAATATCAAATGTAAAAATGTCTGGGTCTGGAAGACTCATGCTGTTTTTGCATGACACAGAAGGTCTGGCATGGAGGCTCTAGCATCACAGGTTTCGAGAAGCATTCGGAATGCCGAATCCGCATGACAAATCCCTGATTTTGGTGACAGAAAGTGGGCAACTTTTGCTGCCTATGCATGAGAGATTTTTCTGTGTTCTGAAATGCGCATCACAAGTTTCAACCTTCCAGACCCAGACATATTTGCAATGCATATCGTAGCAGCCAGCACAACTGCTGCAGCTCCGTCAGATCTTCACGTTTCTGCAGAGAATGAAAATACCACCACGCTGCCGGGAAAAAACTGCTCATTCTCTCAGCCCAACGGGCACGAGGACCATGGTTTGCAGCCTGAGGCTGCCGAGAGGTCGTCCTCAAACTGCATGACTCCGTCTGCTTTTATCACAAGGAAAAATCCCCCCTCCCCATATCCACCGGAAGTTTCTGATTCTGATGCTGGATTTGCATATACAAATCAGGTCTGTCTTGCAGTAGAGGACTGCAGGCTCCTGCCAAGCCTGATTAGAGAGGTTTTGGCCTAGGCGCTTAGCGTGGGAAACGGCTATGCTGTAGGCCCAACAGCATCCATCACAAACCGCCTGCATAATGCGGCAGAGCCTGTGGGATTGTCTTCTTGCAAGACAGACGTGGTTTGTGGTCTCAAATCACCAAGACAAATTGTCGGAAACATACCTTTTCGATATGGGGAGGGGGGACTTTTCCTTTCAATAGCTTCGCCCTCTGTACCCGTAGAAGGAGCAACGGCTACGACCAGTCCAGACCGAGTTGATATTTCGACATCAACAGCTGTGGCAGCTAGTACGCCGCGAGAAGAAACGCGACAGGACCTCGTAACAACATCTATCCTGAGTAAAAATGTTCCCACCCCAGAGTTGTCATGCAGATTTGCGACTACAGGAAGATTTGTAATGCGCATCTCATTGAGGGGCGTTTCCAATCGTGTTTTGGATTTTGTAATGCTGTAAACAGGATGAGCAGATGGATTTGTGATGTGGTTCTCGTTGCTAACATGCGTAACTACACTACGGACTGCAACTTGTCATGCGTGGCTCCCAAAACTTCTGGATTTGTGTCGCTAAGTTCCCATCTTGACTCTGGTGTGGTGACGTTTTTACATATGATAACATCGGATCATACCCAATCTCCGTCAGTCTCCAGCGGTAATATCGAGGATTTTGCAGAACCGACAGCCAACCTTTTTGGCATATCAAATGTAAAAGTGTCTGGGTCTGGAAAGTTGGAACTTGTGATGCTAATTTTGGACTCTAAAAAAATCTGTATTGCATGACCAGCAAGAGGAGCCACATTTGTGCTACGCGAGGAGGGCATTTGTCATGCGGAAATGGCATCAGGAAGCTTTCCAAAAATCTGTGATGCTGGGTCATGCATTACAAGCATCATGGGTCATGCCAGACAAGCATGACAAGCCTTCCATTCTTCCAGACCCAGACATTTTTACATTTGATATGGCAGTAGTACAGGCAACCCGTGGAAGGAGCTCCGGTGCACGGCGTTGTGCGACGTGTGGAGCAAGGCGGCGCATCGAGAACACATCGAAATCGATTGGGGTGAGGTGAACCGCTGCGTGCTGCCGATGAGCGTCAAACCAACGTGGAGAAGAACTGTAGTAGGGGAGAGCAAAGCTGAGGATGAAGAATGCTCAAGAACATCGGGGGAGGTAGAAGTTGTGCAACAACGAAGATCGCATTATCATCAAAAGGGACAACAACGACCCAAACTCATGTCACCATCTGAATCTCCTCAACCTGCTTGTTCACAACCCCACCGCGACGAGTGCCGCACTCGTCGTGTATTCCTCCCGTCCACGCAACAGACAGTGACGGCAGCGCGAACCTCCTATTAAGAGGAAAAATCCTCCCTCCCCATTTCAAAATGGAAATTTGTGATGCTGATTTGTGGTCACAAATCATCTTTGTCTTGCCTATAGGGCAATAGGAGCCATGTGGCGCATTCCAAAGGCAATCTGTCATCCGCTTTCGGCTACTGCAAACCTGTTTGCCATGCGTAATTGCGAGCCTTCTGCATACCCAAACAGGCTCAGAAAATGCCGCCAAGCACTTTCTGCAAGACAAACCTGATTTGTGTACTCAAATCCAGCATCAGAAACTTCGTTGTAATATGGGGAGGGGGGATTTTTCCTCACAATACCTCCGCGGTTTTGTTCGACACGTCTTTCCGTCAGATTTTCCGGCTTTCCGGGCGGGACCGCGCGGTGGTGGCCGACTATGCATTGTGCAAATATGTCTGGGTCTGGAAGATTGCCAGGCTTGTCATGCATATTTTGCATGACCCATAATGCCTGTAATGCATGACCTGGCAACATCACAGATTTTCAGAGGGCTTCCTGATGCCCATTCTGCATGAGAAATGCCCTCGCCGTGAGTCCACAGACTGGACTCCTAATATCGCTGGGCCTGCAATACAGATTTGTTCAGAATCCAACGACAGCATCACAAGTTCTCACCTTCCAGACCACATCCAGGGATATTTGCACTGGATACCGACCACTTTCTCACGACTGACGTCCGCACCAAGATGGAGCCCGGGGACGTGTGTTACTCCTGCGTCTTGGACACGATGGCGCGCGTGCTGGATGTGGGATTCGTGTGCAAGATGCAGAACGACATTTTTCTCGTCCTCGAGGGCCACGATGCGAAGCAGACCTTCGACTACCTCCAGAACTACGTCATGTACACGCGGCAAACTGGGCTTGACGTTACCATTTCCTCCTCCGAATGCGGACAAGTCGATAGTACTTTCATCTTCGACGACGAGATCGCGAAAGCGGCGCGCATACGCAATTCCACCTTCCACAAGATGTCGGCATCCGTGGAAATTGCAGGACCGGCAAGCGCGGTGACGGTCGCTGGGACCGTGGCGCGACTGTACGAGGACTCTGATAGAAGTACCGGCGATGAAATCAATCCGGTCGTTTTCCTGTCCTCTAGTCTTGACGAGGAGCCTGATGAAACAGCCGATAACAGCACTTCGACGACAGCAACAACCGACGACAGCGTCGTGGCTCGCCCGGCGTCGGCAGCCTTGCGTCGAGCGGCTTCCCTGCGGAAAAAAATCACCCGCATGCCAACAAACAGCTGTCTGTCCTTCGCCGCTGCGCCGGGTAGAACGAGAGAACGACGTAGTCGTCCAAGTATGTTGTTCTCTGCAGAACAAGAGGATAGTACGTGCCCAACTACATCAAGTGGAAGCAGTAGCTGTGAAGAGCAATACGCCTATAATCCGGAAGAGCTTCTGCACCTCCACATCGCCCGAGTCTCGATGACCGGCGAGGACGGATTTGTTATTTTCGGCCATGACCGGCTGGTGCGGATTTTCAACGAGAAAGCCCTGAGGACCACAGGGGCCTCCGCACTAGATGAACCCCAGAAGCAGGCCAGAGTTGTAATACCAGAACAACGAGAATTATGTGATCAAACGTTTGTTGACGGATCTTTTACTACAGACGACGACCGCCACGACCCTCAGCTGCTCCTCGGCACCTACCAGGCCTTTGACCTCCTCCGTCTGGAGGCCGGGCACGTCAAAATGGGCCAGGATCTGCTGCCCGGCATGGTGACCCCGGTGAGAGCCTCCCTCGCCTGGACGATCTCGCAAAACAAGCTTCGCAACCACACCCTCTTCGGGTGGCAACGATTGTTCTACGATCTGGCGCGCGGCCCGAAGTGGCGTTTGGTCGGGTTGGAAATTCAACCGGGCAAGTTCGCGCACCCCGGCTGCGTCCTCATCTCCGACGGGGGCTTCATCCGACGGATGGTGGGGCACATCGGCAGCTGTTGTTTCTCCCCACATAAGAAGACCCGGATTGCGTTGGGCTACGTCCACCCGGAATACGCGGAGGAGGGGAAGCGCTTGTTTGCCAGCGTGTTGTTCGACCTGCCGGCGGGGAGAATGTCCGGCGAACGGATCAAATTTATGCTGAGCAAAAACGTCCCCACCCCAGAGTCAAGTTGGGAACTCAGCATCACAAATCCAGAAGTTTTGGGGGTGACGCATGACAAATTTTTCTCTGTATTGTAGTACAGGGTAGCAAGCACAACCACATGACAAAGCCACTCTCCTATCCTGCTTACAACATTACAAATTTCAAAAAACGATTGGAAATGCCATTAGTTACAAATGTTGCTGTAATTGCAAATCTGCATGACAACTCTGGTATGGGGGACGTTTTTGCTCAGGATCAAATTCCACTTGATGCAGGGCATCAAGCGGGGTAACTACAGAAAATTGGTGCCTCTGAAGGTGGTGGATTTACCCTTTGTGCAACATAGACCACCACTTTTAGAGAAAATGACAACGATAAAGACATGACTACATGATCACGACTTCCCGGGGCCAGTGTATACTACTCGAAACGGAGTCTCATGCTCACTACCCATCTTTCTTATGATTCTCTTTCGAAAATGGAGATGTTTCTTTTTCTTCTTCATTCTGGGGTTCGAATTATGACAATTCTCGATCGATAAGGATATCATCTTCGGAGGAAAAAATAAAATATCGAAAAATCTGATGTTGAAATTCATGTCATTCTTTGATGGATTCATAGGAATAAATTCAAATTTTTCCATTTTTTTTGTTCTGTTGCTTTCCGGAATTCGTAATGTGAGTGAATTTGTGATATTATCGGATTGAAAATATATTGTCGATTGTAGAGAGAAGATTCATTCATGATCATCCATTGAGATCAGAGACCATATATCATTTTCGAAAGAATGAAATTCTGATATTCTATCAATATTATTCTATGTCTATTCGCTTTCGAAAGAAGAAGAATCTTTCCATTCTAATTTTGATTCTTGAAATCCATATGTCGTTTTCAATTCTTCAATGTGATTAAAAATCAAGAGGAAATAAAAAGTCATGAAGAATGAATCCACATAAAAAATCAAGAGGGAATATGAATCCATATACATGTCATTGAAGATATATTCATTGTCTTAATTTCTTATATTCATTTCGATTATCATGAATCACATTCACAGAACATCTTAAAAATAATTCGAATACATATTCCTTCTCTCCATTCTTCTCGATGAATCGATCGATATATGATTTTTCATGGAAAAATCTTCCAGATCTATTTCTGTTCTGAAAAGAATTTTGTTTTCGATCGATATCTTGAAGATGATTTTCGTATATTTGATGTGGCATGGATTTAGTCATAATCTGAAATTCATCATCACAGATTGGAGATTTTAGAAATTTCTTCCTTCTTTCGAATATTTGGTTATGTATCGCATATGTATCGCACCTTCGCCGTCTTCTTTGTCGTCACGTACTCGACCAGAACGGCATCCATATTGTCCCGCGGTTTTTCATGGCAATAATACTGCACGTCCGTCGCAAGGTCGAAGCAATGCTGCAAATCTAGTGCCCGCGTGGCAGAAGTAGCACGCATCTTCTGCACCCTCGCAACACTAGTGGGGGGCATGGAGATCAATAACGAAGAAGCTTGTAGAGCGAGTAGGAGTGCTACTGACTCTACAAACGAAACGACTCGCAAGGAGGAGGGCAGCATCTTCAGAGGTTTATGAACAATCATGATGGAGCTCTTTGTGTTTTTTATTTTTTTTCCGTATGACAATTCGAATTATTAAAATGGAGTTTGTAGTCAGGTACAAGAATATGTAAAACCCCAACGTCAGTTTTGCAAATGTAGCTTTTCCTGTCGTTTCAGTTTTCAGTGTCTGTAGATGCTGCTTTCAGTAGGGACAGCGAGATATCGCTGGTTAGCAGCTCAAATAATAAAAAGGCCGTGATTATTGTGAGGTAAGCAAATAACTAGGGTAATCAGGAGGGGCCTGCTGTCAGCGACATGTGTTTTTTCATTGTCATTCTCCTACGAGCGAGAACATGTGTCAAACCGAGAACAAAAGCGCAAGCAGTCACTTACTTACTATTGAAAAATTAAAGCGTCGTCTCCACGTTAAAATATCGCCTCGCGCGCTCTCATCATGATCGTGATCAGCACCTATTTTTTCCCGTGATGTGGTGCAGTTATTCTTGTACTCTTTAATTTCGTACTCTAGCATGTAGGAGCCACCGAACCACGGGTATTCAACTCACTTATCTACACTGACGTGGTCGTGGACCGAAGAAGTTTTCGCGCTTCAGCTTGATCAAAATGTTGTCTTTGTCACGTCTGTACAACATTGGATCGGATTTGTATTGTACCGAATTGGTCTGTTCGTAGCAAGTACTCAGGCGGTGCGGCGGTACAGCAAGTTTTGTCCAGTTTCTGTTCTATTTGAACGCAATTCTTTCTCTCGATCTTCAATTTTGATCCTCAAGACCAGTAGTGCCCCCCTAGCATCATCTTTGCAGTAGAGTCTTCGTGCTGAAACAATACATCCACTGATTTGCATTGCTGTATCAACCTCACTGTCGCAGCGCTAGCGGCACTAGTCAACATTCGGTGCTGACCACCCGTGGTAGAAAGAAGTTCCCAGGATGAAAAACAATTCTTCCCGGAGCTGAAATTACTTTGGCGTGGTAGAGGTGCTTGTTGTGTTTTACCAGACAAAAACATGCTCCTGTGGACAAAACTTTTTCATTTTCCGCTTCATTTGTTACATTTCGCGGACATTGACTTTATGGAGTACTACCATGTTGCGCGGGGCTTACGTAGGTATAGTTTTGATGGAAATTGTGAAAATATTCAACTGCAAAAGTGAGTACATTGGATGGTACGAAACGCAAACGGTACATTTGTAGCAAAATCATTGTTCAACCTCCCAGCATGTGTTTCTTCATACACATTCAGCATCGAGAAAATGAAACTACGTACTACACACTTGAACGAAATTAACTCGAGCCATTTTTCAATCAAAATTGCTACAAGCGCCACAGACGAAAAGTTGTCCGCGTAAGTCTACTCTACAGAAGTAGTCCTAGTGTTAAAAATATCAACCGCAAATGAGCATATTGAATGCTCTACCAGACCCGGTCAGCGTGGAAAATGATGTTGACGATTTTATCCGACTCTTCATACGCCGTGTACTCCTCATTGCTCCACAGTTCTAGAGAGTCTGGAGCAGGCTCTTGTGCACAACTAGAGAAACTACTCGTGTCCCCCTCGTCGTCGTCGTCGTCGCTTCCGATCCTACTGCCACACTCGTCGTCCTCGTCCGAGCAGGCTTCATAACTTTCAGTGTCGTTGCAGCTTTGTCGGTAGCAGTTGGCGAAAGCGGCAGCAAGCTGTTTCACGACAGGTGACGATGTTCTTCTTGAAGAATTGCATGGAAATACACAAGAACTTCTATACCTTCTGCTTCTGCCTGCATCCACCGCGGCGCAGCAGTTATAGCAACTATAGCAAGAACGACGAGGATGAAGATCCTGCAGCGCTCTACGAGTATGGATTGCAAATATGTCTGGGTCTGGAAATCTGTGATGCTGAATTAAGCATGATTGAAGCGCTTGCAATGGCAGCCAGGCATGACAAGTCTAGAAACGCCTGCTGATGCCTGTCACGCATCACAAGTTGCGTTTTTGCATGACAAAGCAAGCTCCTCTTTTACTTTTGCTGCTCATGCAACACAGATTTTCCAGGAATGCAAGACACGCATCACAAGTTCCACTGCTCCAGACCCAGACATTTTTGCATTTCATAACGAGTAGAACTTCCCGAAAGATACTCCTTCAAACCGAGCCTCCTCCGGCCGTCGAGTATCAACTGCAAAAATGTCTGAGTCTGGAAACTTGTAATGCTGTGTTGGGAATAGTGAATGCTCTGCAATGGACAGCCAAGCATGAGAAATATCTGCGCTTCTTTGTGTTCGGTTTTCGCATGAGAAACTGCGTTTTTGCATGACAGGCATAAGGGTCTCTTCTTGGACACGCATCACAAACTTTTTTGTCATGCCGGACAAGCATGACAAATCTCGCAATCTTCCAGACCCACACATTTTTGCATTTGATATCGAGCGCGGCTCCGGAGGTCCAGATGAATTCTGTTTCGTCCAAGCGCAGCACGAACCGCAAACCCAGCACGGCTTCCAGCTGCAATAGGGCATTCTGGCGGGCGAAGGTAGTCGGCATACTGCGGACAACGCGGTCGTACACGCGCCGGCGAACATTCTTTTGATTTGCGAGCGCATTATGAAGAGGATCTTCTTGATTTGAATTGTAATATGGAGTCGCTTCTAGAGAAGTAGTTGCTGTTGGTGAAGAAGGTAGTGCTGACCCAATACCAGGCGCTTCTCCGCTCGTTCGCGCACTGCTGTTACTACTTGCAACCGCGGCTGCGGCAAGATGAGAAAAGACCGGGGGCAGTAGAGTTCCACCCCTAGAAGACCTTTCTTGCCCCGCAAACGCATCCGAGAAGTCCTCCACCGAGGTGAAGCGCGAAGAGGACGAGATCCCGTGTTGCGTCTATCCAGTGCAAATATGTCTGGGTCTGGCAGACTGCAAATGTTTGTCATGCATTTTCTGGATTACACAGATGGTCTCTAATGCACGCAAAAGGATTTCAGGTTTTGCGCAGGCCTGTTATCTATTGTCTGTCCCACATGACAAATTCCCTTTTTGGTAGCAAGAAACGCAAAGCCAAAGCTTCTTTCTACTGGGGCTCTTGCAATACAAATTTTTGCCTATTCTGGAATCCGCATGACAAGTTCCAATGCTTCCAAACCCAGACATATTTGCAATCCATAGCGTCCCCTCGGACCCGATGCTTGTGCTGGCAGCTGACGATGCGCTGCTCGTTTCGCGAGCGATCCGCGGAAATTTTTTGCTTGTTACCTCGTCTTCGTGAAATTTATTGTTTGTCACTTGTTGGCGGGTTCTTTTCACCTTGAGCGGCAAAATAACTTCATCTAGTACGGGGGTAGAAGTTCTTTGGGTTTCATCTACGAGATCTTCTCTGTTGCTTATCCTGTGTAAAAACGCACCCACACCATAGTTGTCATGCTACTCTGCATGCTTAAAATGTTTCTCATGCGGAGCCCCATGAGAAGCATTTTCTAATGCGGTTTGGAAATCTGTAATGCGCCAATCAGCATGAGATACTAGATCTGTAATGCTGCTTAGCTAGCTCAAACAGCACTACACTACGCGTCCAAATTTTTCATGCGAAACAGCCAAAGCTTATGGATTTGTCTAGCGGATTTCCCATCTTGACTCTGGTGTGGGGACATTTTTACTCAGGATATTGTTCGGCATTTCATCTGCAGTCCCGATTTTTACAGCCTGCTCGCCACCCTGCTCGCCGTCCAACTGAGAGAGTGCGTTGAAGAGCTTTAGTTGCTGTTTTTGGTCAAGAACATCTTTCGTCGTTGTCGTCCTCGCAGCCGTCAGGAGGAGCCCTGCCAACAGCCGCACGGTCTGCCCGTTATTCACGTGGTTACTGACCAGGACGAGGCGGGACGCGGTTCGCAGTTGCGCCAACCACTGTTCCGGCACATAGTGCTGCAGCGCGATACGGAACAGCTCGTCCGAACTGGGGCCGTTGGTACCAGAGGTCGGCCCAGCGGCGGTGCCGTAGCTGCGAAAAAACGTTATGGTAACGACTTTTTTTCTACTCATCTGCTCGGCGACTTCATCTATTTGTTCCGTCGAGGAATTTTTATCTGTGCTAGAACTCGTCGAGGAGGAGGATGTTCTACTTGAACTATCGTCAACACTCTTAGCCCTCGAAGAACTTCCGTTGCTCGTCCCCATCCTTGGACTTTTGGGCCAGGCCAGACCCTTGTCTACCCCTTGGTAAACCAACGGATCGACTTCGTGTTCCGGCGAGCTAGTAGTTCCCCCGCAGGTCAGCACATACTCCACATCTTGTTCCTGTGAAGTAGTGTTTTTCGGCCAAGAACGAGGGTGGAGCACGTGATTGTATTTGATGTACGCAGCCGACGAGGACCCATAAAGATTGCTGCTGCTATAAAAACCTGTTGCATTTTGCGCCTCTTGTTCCCCACCACAGCAGTGCAGCAAGCTTCGAAGGGATGCGAGGCTGTGCCAGGAGAGCGGACTGGAAGGTGAGGAGGTATGTGTTTTAGGAGAAATCCATGCCGTGTTGTGGAAATTATCGTGAAGATTAATACTGTCGGAACTGTCCGAACTGGCTGCTGCATCGGCCTCTGCTGTACTACTGCTCGTGGGACTGTAATCTACTTCAGAGTCTGAACTGTCAGAAGTAGACGTGTAGTTGCTTGATACTTTCTTCGCGATAATTTCTCCGGAACGGCCTTGTTCCCCGGCGCGGCCGTGGTCTCTTCCGGTGCTCGCACGCACCACGCACCCATCGCCGCAGAGGATGCAAGCGGTGCAAGAATTCCGCACATTTTTCTGATCGGAGGTAACGCGTCGACGACTCCAGGGCAGCGAAAAATCGTCGTCAGATCTCACAGCTCCATCACCGTCTGTGCCATGATCACCTGCTTCTGGTATTCCGGCCTGACAACCCTGCTCCGCTATGCGGGGAGATGAACCACGACAACGCGTCTTTTCTCCTTCTCTCGTCGTCCGAGAACAACTAACCGATTTGGATAATTTCTGGTGCAGCCCAGGATCCTGGTGCTGCTCGACTTCAATCGCAAACATGGACTCGTGTTCGTCCAGTTCCCACGGTAGGTGGCAAAGCAGCGCGTACCGCTTCCCGTCATGCAGCTCGTCTTCCTTGCACACCCGTCCCCGCCGGCCCTGCTCCCAAAACTTTCGCTCCCAAATCGCCTTGTCAAAAAACTGCTGCGGCCGCGCGGTGCGCAGCTTCGTCGCGAAGGCAATGTTTCGCTGGGACACATAGGCTCCGAGCTGCTTGAAAAACTCGGAATAGAGGTCAGCTTCGCTTTCTTGTTGTTTGGCCGCTTCGGTGTCAGCAGCAGCTTCGTTTTGTACTATTTTTATCCCATCTGCCACGACGGAAGTCCTTGTTGTGCTGCCGCTGTCATCTTCATCGTTCTTGTCCCCGGCAGTAACAGGAGCTCCTTTATCAGCGGTTATTGAAAGAAAAAACTGTGTTAGTGTAGGTATTTCAGAAAGTGCGATATTTTTTCATAGCGAAAGTTCAAGATTTTTTTAAAAGCAGGCACGTCCGGTTTTCTTAATGCTTCCTGTGTTGTGGTGCTTGGAATGCAAGTAGCTAGCGGTTGCCTCGGTAATAATTGTCCTGAGCTAGTTAAGGAGGCAGGACTCATGTTTCTGCTTCGAAACCCGATGGGCATCGTCGTAGTACTCCTCCAAGTCGGCACTTGTTGCGTTTTCATTTTGAGAAGAGAAAAGTCCGAAGAGTTGAAGGCGGAAAATATAATTTTATGAGTGTAAGCGCAACGCTAAGCCTTCAGGTCGCGTTGAAATCGAGGCGCTTTCTCGACCCCCCCTGACCACCCCCCCAGCGCGAAAGTGAAAATGTTACACTCGCAAATTTCTCTTTCCTAATCCCCACCTATAAAAAGAAAAAAGAAGCAGTGTAAATGGCCATCTTGGAAAAGTGATCCGAATGAGTGTAGTGCAATTTCTGGGGGTCCTTTTGAGCCCCCCAAGGAGAAGAGTTTCTCTGCTACACTCGTCGTTTTCCCTTTTCCGGGATGTGGCCTACACTTTCACTGTTCTGTTTTCCCTGCCCGAATTGCAGTCAGCGCCATTCTCGCGCGGGTTCTGGAACTTTCGGCCTCCTTATACTTTCAGCGTTCGGGCTTTTGGAGTCCTGCCTCCTTAACTATTCACATGTACCGAAGCAGCCGTAGCTAGTTTTGACTACATCAATTCGCCTCATAAACGTCAACACATACCAGGTCGGGCATTGCGCCGCAGCTTGAGAATTGTTTAGTTTTGCATATCAAAAAAAGTAGTGATTTTTGCGACACCTACACTAACGCAGTTTTTTTGTGCTTATCCCCGGCAGTAACAGGAGCTCCTTTATCAGCGGAAGTGGAGGATTTATTTTTCCCCGCCGGTGCGTGCAACTGCGCGGCCTCCGTCACTGGCCCAGCGTGCTGGTAGGGAAGTGAAAGAAATCTGGCGCTCCATAGCAATACCAACGACGGAAAGACCGGACGGAGACGGCGCATGACAGATTTCCGTACAACTCACTTGCATGATTCTACTCTACGGCCGTATCCGCTCGGAGCGGGCTGAAGTCGTGCAATTTTGGGCAATAGAATCACGTGATTTTTTTCCCTTGTACTGAACACGAAAATAGGACCTCTTCGACGTGATTGAGTGCAGGTCCTCGTTGAGTTGCTCGCGCACGGGCCCCGGCCAACAAGTTTTCTATACGATGTTTTTCGAGACACCGCCACGCAGGTTGTTTTGTTTTTCCGCGTGTGATATCAAAACAAATGACTTTATTCTCCTTGTCCTGATCAGTTCTTTCAGTACCTCGCCTCAACCAAATGCAGGACTCGTCTGCTCGCCCACATCCAGATAAAACACATAAGTTTTAAATTGGAAAGATACGGCATTCAATGCGTCGTAAAATTACCTTATCGTACGTGTCTGAGTTTTCTCTTTTTTCTGTTGTATCGACATACTGCGTTGTAATGTCCTACGTATTTTTCCTCGTTCCCAAGAACGTGCACTTCTAGAGTGTACCTGTGGAAATCGGCCTAGTCATGCGATTATTTCATTTCCACAAGTACATCAAATGCACTGTTTTTGAATAACCTTTGTACACCTTTGCGTTTCTTACTCCTCGAAAAAACTAACATTGCTGCTACAGAAATATTTTTTGCTTAAATAACAGAATAATTATTCTCAGTAAAAATAGACTGTTGTCAGCAGCGAACCACACAATGAACTGCAATTCTTGCTCGCCCAAAATATTGGAAACCCAAAAAAACTTTTCAAAAGCTTGACTTCTCGCCTACTGTATTCTCGTTTTATTCAACCTGGATATCTTATAATCATATTATTGCTGCTCAATAAAACTCATTTCAATTAGTCAGGACTGCTGCACAGCCAGCTGTTCTGGTATTCCTACTGACAATCAGGTGTTTGCTTCTACTTCTAGAATCATCTCTCCTGGCTGTCAGCGAAAAATACACATCACCGACAAGCTGGCCGGAACTCACTATAATCGTAGTGCGGATCGCTACAATCTATTTCTCCGGCGCAGTCGTGCAGAACTTGTGGCAGTAAAAGTAATCGGGCAGAATTGTCAAAAATGCAGTGGCAAAGCAAATACACGACCCGGGGGCTTCCTTTCTGCGATAAATACTCACAAAAAGGACAAGAAACACCGCGATGGATTCTAGTGGCGCCCCCACTTTGTTTTTAGTATCTTAACTATTATGCAGGTGCCAATGCCCATACTGTATGGTCTTCGTCCGTTCACGGACCGATGGGTGCCTACAGCGGCCCCCGCCCCCGAAGGGGGGCAAGGTCGCCGTTTGGTGGTGCGCGAGCACACACCCGAACGCTGAAACGCACCGCGAGCGTCCTTCAGAAGTGGCGGGGCGGGCAGTGGGCCTCACCCCTAGAGCACACATAGCCTTCGGCTCTGATGTGAGCTAGACTATACTCCCAATCGTGCTGCCTGAGGCCCGCCCTCCCGCCAGTTGTGATGCCTTTGCGGGGCTATGGTAGTGCCATACTTTCAGAACACTGTGGTAACTGTGGGGCCACGGAATCGTCCGGGACGCATGGTTTGCTGCATGCGGTTTCATTCATTTGGGTAAGCGTGTGTGCCTTCAACCGATGTTGAATTGCATCACTCATCTGCGGATCAGAATGAAACGAATCATCATTCGAATTTGATGGAGATCGAGACTAGAAGGAATCGCTCAAATCAGATGCAGGGAGAGAAATGGGTACTCGATCGAAGAAATATATATTTTTTGAAAAGAATCTGGACGATGGGACTCATCCCACGATAATATTTCTTGGAATTCAGAAACAGAGCAGCTTGATTTGTCTGTCTGAGGTTCTTCTACCTGAGCCGTGTTTGACGGCAGTTCGCAATACGGCACTTTCAGAAACACAACATACAGGCTGAGGTCCGGGTTTGTCGCTTTTGGATCACGAGAGAGACGTGGTCAGCGAGGTCTAAAAAGTAGCGCATTTCCGTTGTGATCGCGAGAAAGTCTTCTACTAGCGCGCGCGAGTCAGTGTTGCTGAGTCTCGACGCATGTTCTTTCAGTAGATCTCGCGTGCACTGCAGTCGTTTTTTGGCATCCTCCAGGAGACGACCGATTACATCTTCCTCCACCGGTGGCACAGCTGCCAGGCACCATGGCGACACGCAGTGTTCTACTACACGGTAGGTCGGTGTGTCGGCACCTGTAGTGTTCTTTCGCTTATGCATGGTTATGGAGGGGGGCATGGAACTAGAAGTGAAGTTCTGCATCATCACTAAGACATCACAAAATAGGGAGAGACTATACCTTTTTTGTGTGGGGTGGGTGCTTGTGGTGTGTGTTGTGCCGTTGGTACCGGTGGTGATCGGGCGGGCGCCAAATTACCTGTGTTTCGAGTTTGAGCTGATCGAATGCATCGCATGTGACTGCGCGCATACCAAAACACAGGCAACAACAGGCCAAGACCTAAGAAAAAATAAGAATACTTCTTCTCGGTGTCCTGTTTCTTGGTGTCATCGCTGGTCCCGATAGTTGTCTTCGAGGAGGAGGATGAAGACGCGGGCGTCGAGGGCGAGGGGGCAGATTCACGGTCGTCGCAGAAGAGAATGAAGTCAACGGCTTCCCGGCCGTCGGTCCAGGGGTAGAGGGAGCCGGTCGGGCTTGGTCGCCTGATCGTCGTAGCGGGCACGGGACGCGGAGAGCCGCGCAAGCGTGGTGTCGAGGCACTCCTCTTCGGACAGGCATTTCCGGAGGAATATCTTGCTGGCGCGCTCATTGAGTGCTTTCTTCAATTTCTCATCTTTGCACGCAGAGATAGCCTCGCGATACGAGTCTCTCCATAATTTATCGCTCTGCGCCTGGACACAAACAAACGCATCATGTGAGATTATTTTCTGCATGGAGACGTAGTTGTAAAAGAAGATGGCGGCACTCTTTTCAAAATCCTGAGAGAACTCTTCTGGCGTCATCGGACTGCTTTCCTTCTTAAAGGGCAACATGGCTACTACGTGGTCCTATGATGTGTCGCTGTGCTGTGGTCCCTGCTCAAGAACAAGACAGAGCATTTTTTTTTTGGAAGAAAAAGCAAAGCGCGCTCGAAGTCGGCGCTGTTCGACAGAAACTGACCTCTTTGTTTTTGAAAAAATTCTTTTCCATCAATATTCATCTTTGTCGATCGGTTGGTGAAGTTCTTCTGTGAGATAATTGAAGGCTTCTTTGGCCACAAATAGTGGTGCGTCTAGATGATCCTTGTAGTCGAGTGTGTACCCACGAAAACTGGTCATCCAGTTGTTGCTGCTCCAATCAAAATGGAGAGAAATGCGCTTTTGTGTCTCATTTGGAACTTGATTGAGCTCTTTGATGTTGCAACGTGCCACTGCCTTGCGTACCACTAACGCAAGCGTTCTTCTGGGGCCATGTCCTGTGGTTCCTGCGTGTTTGGCCGCTAGCGCTAGCTTGGCGGCGGTGTAGGGGAGTGACATGCCGCTGAGTCTCGCTGGGACGTAGGAGGGAAATTGGACCTGCGATACCGTTGAGCTGCACTTGGTTGTCACCAACGCGGTCGCCCACTTTGGGTCGTCTGTGTTGGGCTTGACGATGTCGATTGACTGCATTGAGGCAGCTCGCAGTCCGGAGCAAACCCAGAAGCGTGCAATGTTCTTGTCTATTTGGTTGAGTAGTTTCACCCTGGCCGCTGTCACCGGTTTGGCTTTTGCGGCAGAGAATTGCTCCCGTAGCCGATTGACGGAGTTGGTGAGCAGCTTCATGTTGTCAGTGACTTCCATTTTGCCTGTTGTTGATTCAGAGGATGCGTTTGATCACGAGTTGTCGAATGATGCAAGACACATAGCGACGCAAGGTGCCACGAAAAGAAAGAAAAAGCACCTATTTGCTTTAGTCTGGAGATGACCGCGCAGGTGTAATTTGCCTGGCTTCGGCTCATGTCCATCTCGATGAGGAACTCCGAGACGCTGTAAATTTCTCGCAGGTAGGTGAACGTGGGGCACTGGAGGTGCGTCATCGGTTCGCCGTATTTCGGGATGTAGATTCGGTCGCTGGGTTTGGTGGTGGTTAATGAATTCCACCAGCTAACGAACGACGTCCAATGAGCTTCCCGCTGCTTGACAGATTGATGGGGAAAGCTCGCCTCCATCGGCCACACCCAGAGCTGGTCTTGATACTCGAGGCGTGCATCGGGGTCCCTTGCTATGTTTTTAGCCCGTGGTGGATTTGCTGACGAGGGCTTCCTCGTACTTGAGCTTGAAGTTTTGGATGCGAGTAGCGGCATTGTCGATCGCTTGCCTGAGTAATTCACCATATTCAGCGGACCTGTTATCGGCGGATGTTAGCTTAAAGAATGCTTGCATCAGAGATAGTCGCGTCAGCGCGTCCGCTGGATTGCGCTTTGTGTTGATGTAGTGAATGACTGGAGTAAATTCCAGCCCCCTCCATAGTTGAGCGATCATCGAAGACAGGACTGACCCGGCGACAGCCGATGATGCTCCGCGAATGATAGCGTATGCCGAGCCACAATTGTCGATGTGGCTGATTCCTCTCGCGTGTCGGATGTAGTTTTGCCAGAACTCTCCTGCGAGATAGACTGCAAGCAGTTCGTACACAAAAATCTTCTCGTCACGTAGCAAGCCCAACTGGAAGCTGGGTGCTGCCTGGAGGCCCGTTCGGGCCATGCGTGAAGTGGTACGAGAAACAGAGAGGGACTGGCTCGTCGGCTGTGAAGATGACTCCCCCAACATATACATCGTTGCCTTCTGCTGCTGCATCAGTGAAGATTTCTACAGTCGCGGCTCCATTCAGGCGCGCCGCAAGAGATAGCGGCTTATTTTCCTTGATAGCTTGCTTCGCCTCTTCAACCATGGCTGCTACTGCTAGCACGTGCGAATCGGTGCCCTGCGTGATGAGGTTGGAGATGACTCGCGGGGCTGTGTACTTGGCTAGTAGGCGCACAGCGGGGCTGTGGTCTAGGCATCTTCTGGCGAAGATGTGACTGCAGGTGACTCCTAGTGCTTGCTGTACGTCGAGGAGGGCACACGATCTGTCGAGGATCGCGCTCTGCATCCGTGTGACTGTGGTCACTGCTTTGGCGACTTTTTCTGGTGCCATTGCGAATGAGACGTCGTCGGCGGAGCTGGTGGCGTCGACGCCTAGCACATCGGTGGGCACATTCCGTTGCGCTATGATGTCTTTCCTGTCGGCCGATGCGAGTCCGAGGAGGCCGAGAAACTGCTTGACTGCCTGGCGCGCTGCTGGGGCCATCCATTCAGGGGTGAACAGGATGACGTCGTCCACATAGCGCAGGCAGCTGATGCCGAGGCATCGCTCTATCATTGTTTCCACGTAGCCGCTGACTGCTCCGCAGTAATGGTATACCGAATGGAGATTGCCGAAGGACATGGCGTTGTTGATGAAGAATTTGTAGCGTTGTTCCTTTGGGTTCCACGCTGCCATGTAGTATTCGCTGGGTTTGTTATTGGGGAGTTGGAAATATGCCTGCCATTTGTCAATTTTGCTGATGAATGGCGTGAAGCCACCTACTCGCTTGGTGCGCCCTTTGATGTTGACGTCCACCATCTTCCAATCCTGCCAGTTGCCGGATCGCTTTCTTTCCTGCTCCAATTGTTCCCTGAGGTGCTTCTTGAGTTCGACCAGGGGCGGGGCCCGTCCAGGGCAGAGGCATGCGCGGCATCTCTCAATGCAGACTGGGAGGTGGGGCATCGTCATGTGTTCTCCGTAGGCCGACGCCACTTTGTTCGCGTGTTTTTCGTTGGCGATTCCTCTTATCTTGGAGAAGTGCTGCTTCTCGTGGTCCCATCTTTGGCCGATGTGGAATATGGGGATGACTGTTTTCCCTAGCATCTGCTCCGGTGTTGCATCGGCTCGCATGAGAACAGGGGCAGAGTTCGGGTCGTCTGGGTTGAATATGTTGCCTTGGAGCTCGTCCCAGCCGCGCTGGAGCATCTCCGGCGTCTCGAAGGTGTGCGGAGTTGTCCTTGTGAAATTGAGCTTGGCAAGGGCGTCGTCAGTTGCTTCCTGCGTGGTGGGGCAATTTAGGTAGCGGACGGTCTCGTCGGGGGTCATGTCCTTGGCTCTGTGCCAGATTTTGTATAGCTCAATCGGTCCGCGGTGCGGAAATCCCGTGCTGAGGTAACCTTTGGGACCATATACCCGATCTGCCATCGTTTCGAGCGGTGGTTCGTCTTCCGGACCGGGCGGCGCCAGCTGATCGAGTACTACTTTGTTGATCGTGATGGCGTGCTGGAGGTAGTCGTGGCGTTTGGCGAGGTTCCACCACATGAGAGGCTGCTTGACATATGTTTTGGTCTTGCATATGTCTGGCCGATCCCGCGCGTAGAATTCGTGTAGTGCTTGCAAATGAGGCACCTTGGCCCGCTCTGCTTCATATTGCGCGAGGAGATCCTGTTGCTCGGGTCGCACCGAGTTGCTGCGGACGTCTTCCAGGGCCATCTGGAGGCGCTCCACCCTTTCCAGTTTTTCCTGTGGTGGGTGGTAGTATGCGTTGCCTATGAAGGGGGCTGAGATATGCATAGTAGGTCTTCCGATTACCAACATGAGCGCTGTACTTATACCTGATCGGACGGCGCGGCGTATTTGGCTAAGTCTGCGATGACTTCCTCCGGGGTCGGGGCAAGAAGCGACATGGTGACTGCAGCGAGACACGAGAGGGCGAGGCGTGGCATTTTCATTTGCTTTTGGGGTAAAGTACTAGCGTAAATGGCGAGTTGCTGCTGCTATTTTGCAACTGTTGGCGCTTCGACACAGGTGCAACGAGATCTGGGCTCGTGGATCCGATGACGAACGTGTAACAGAGCTGCATTTTCCGAATGACCACGACACGCGATTGAATGCTGGGAACACTTGCTTACTTTGTCTTTGTACAAAAAGCCACAGCCAATGGCGGAGGTTGCAAACAACTGTGCTGCGCGCGAAGACGCTGGCGATATTGTGTTCTGATGGGGTATTTACGCCTTCACCTTGTACAGAGCAGCAATCTTTTTGGTTTCTTTATGTCGTGACTCGCATGGTCGAGAAACTGCGACTTTGCCTTTGCCCTTGACGTGCTTAGATTTGGGTCGACATTGAGTCAACTGCTCGCTGCCATCCTTGGTTGTGCGTGTCAAGCCCATTTCTCTAGCTACATCGCATATGCACACGCCAGGTTGGCGCAGCCGTACTTTTGGATCTGGTCCATCAAAACTATCAGCTATTTGACAGATAACCTGATTCTCAATTTCATGAAAAGTGCTGGCTCGAGCTTCGCCTCGTTCTTTAAACGATTTCTTCTTCTCCTGTTCCGCCTTTTTCTTGGCTTGTTTCTTGGCTTTCTGCTCCCGCAGCCGCTCCGCTTTAGTTTTAGCCGTGGTGGTTGTGGTCGTAGTCGTAGCAGCTTTTGTTGTTGTAGTAGACGCTGCTGCGGTGTTGCTCACTGATGTACCGAAGGAGAAATCCGAGGTGAAGGACGGGGGGACGCCGCCTGCGTGGCCCGTGCCGCAATGAATGTGTAGGTGTTGCAACGACTTCACATATTGCGCCGGGGACGGCTTGCTCGATGGGTTCTCTAGCAGCAAGAAGTTGATGACCTCGTGAAATGCGACCACCGGGTTGATCTTCACCCAGGTCCCCGCTTTGGGAATTTTGCAGATTGACGCCCGCATGCGGTGGCATTGCTCGTAATCCTGGTTCCAGAGCTTGAACACGTAAGGCGTTAGCAGTACAATCGAGGCGACACTGAAGTCTTTTAACGTTTTCTTCAATGTCGGCTCATCTGCGACTTCTTGTCCAGTTACTTGAGACGTTGAGATAGCCGCTTGCTTGCACTGCTGCCTGGAACTCCTTTTTGGCCGTGGAGAGGAGTTCATACGTGACGCCGAAGAACGATGGTTGTAGTCCAGCACCGCTGACCGCTTGTCGGAGAGACAGGGCGACGAGGATGCTGATCATCTGGTCTTTGTGCTGGGCGCCGATAATCGGGGCAGTCCACATGTCTTCTACCTTCGTTTTCGCTTGTGCGCGCGTGTAGGGCACGTCGAGGGCCGGTTGATTCGTCGCGATTGCTACTAGTGCTTGTTTCTGAATCCGCTCATCGTTGTCGTCTCCGGAAATGAGAGAGGAGCCTTCGTGCAATGTGTGGAATATGTTGCTCACCTTTGCATATTTTTCCGCGGTCCAAGAGCGGTGGCCGTCGACAACTTGCATGAGGTGGCAGAACAGTACTGGGCTGAGTTTCACTGTCACACTGCCCACCGTCACGTAGAAGTGCGCGGAGTCAGCTTCAAAGTGCGGGGTCTTGTTGTTGTAGTGGTCGTAGTTTATGCCGATTGCTTCTTTGTAATATCTCCGGTTGGTGAGACGGCACCGCTCCCTTGGCGCCGAGTCTGTAGCTGACTCGGCGCGACCAGTAAGCGCGGTGATGAGGCGGCTGATCGGATCCTGATCATCCTGCTCATTGTTCCGTCGTTGGCGGCTGCGATCGTGACGCCGGCGCCGACTGGGGGACTGGGCTGGTGACTGCGATGCCGACGATATGCTTATGGGTGATCGTTGTCGCTGTCTTGGTCGCCGATCCCTGGTGAATGAGAATGGGTCGCCTCCTCCTTTTCCAGCTCCTTTGGAACTCGTTTGCTGGAGCAAGGTCGTGCTTTGTACTGGCGAGAAGGAGGATCTCCTGTACCGATCGACTGGGTCGCCGGGCGACACAGATCGGCTGCAGGTGCGATGAGATGGGAGGATGTTGGCGGCTAGTTGGACTGGTCTGCTGTGTGGAGCCGTTGCTCTGCTTCCGCGTCCTCTGCTGTCTCTTCTGCGTTGTCGTCTTCCGCGACTGTCGCCTCTGCTGTCGCGGCGTCGCCGGTTGGGCGCCGTACCCGTGGTTTGTTCTAACACGGTGGGCACTGCTGCTGCCGTGGTCGAGGAGGCCTGCGGGGGGTCCGTCTTTTTGCGCCGTGTGGTAGCAGCGGCGGTTTTTCGAGGCTGAGATGTGGACCGCGCGGCTGTTGATGTACGCTTCTTAACCGGTTTCTTCGCCGATGGCTCCTCTTTCTCGGATTGGGCAGTAGATTCTGCTGCGCTGGTGGCATTGGTTTCTTCTGCTTCGATGTAGTCGTCCGAGAGTTCCTCGCCATCATCCTCTTCGTCCTCGTCCTCGGACGTGGTTGCTTCGACCTGATCAAAGGGGACTTCTTTGCGCTGGTCCAGATGGATGGGATGGAGATCGTCGTAGTGCTGCATGGCCTGCATGTCATTCTCCACCAGAAGTTTCCGGAGCAGGTCATTTTGTTTTGTGAACTCAGCGCCTGCTGGCTTGCAATGCTTCGGCTGGTAATACCTTTTTCGGTTGGTCTGCCCCAGGTGCACGGCCGCCCTGTGGAAGTGCCTCGCGTGCTCCCTCATCGTCCGGCTGTTGAGATCCTTGTGTAGCGGCCATATGATGCGGCAGAATTCCAGCCAGTCGAGGTACATCAGGTACAAAGTTGGTTCCAACTGCATGGGGCTTTCCGGAAATTGGTGGAGTTCATCAATGACGGCGCCTTGCATCGGCACTTGTGCATATCGCGCGAAGCGTCCCTCTATGTGTTCTGCTAGCCAGTTCGGGACACATCCTGCTCGTTTTGCATGATACCAGGCGTATCGTACTGAGTGGGCTGGGAGTTTGAGGTCTTTCGGTATCACCGTCATTAGCGTTAGTGACGTCTGGTCTCTCGCCGGGGCGGATAAGCAAACTGCGTCGCTCAGTATGTCGCCGCGTACCACGCTGTGATTAGTGTGTGATGGTTGATATTGCAATAATGTGCGCTCAGAGGTCTGCTCTCATTAGTGGCATTCGCATGACACGGATCTGCATGACAGACAAAGAGTAGAGAGAGGGGAGGGGGGGGATATACCTTTTCCAGTATCGGTCACTGCAATGCTTGTTCGTGAACGCGTGCCCAAGTGCATCATCACCTGGGTGCTGTGGATAGGTGAAGTCGGGTCGTCGTGTCGCTCCTGTCAAAAGTGCTAATCCCGCATTCTTCGGATAGCATCTTACTCCCCAGTCCCCAGCGTCCAGGGACGCTGGGCACCTGTCTTTGTGGACGTTGATGAACAATTTGGATTGCAGGTCTCGGAGAGCCGACGCCGATGGTGCTCGGTCAAGTTGCACTTGTACTAGTTCGAATCGACGCATTATTTCTTGGAACGGGAGTCCACTGCTAAATGTGATGCTGTAGCCATCAGCTCCTTTTGGTACTCGTTCTTGCAATCGGCCCCAGTAGTCCATGCGGTGGCTGTCGACGTAGACGCGCTGTGACCAGCTGAAACCTGTTGAGCTTGCTTCGATCACCGACTGGGTCAATTTTCAACGGCGGGACCTTGAAGGGTTGCATCGTGGGTCTGTCGGCTGCAATGGCGTTCTTCAGGATGCCTCGCGGGAGTACCTCCGCTGTTGTGCGCTCCTCCGCTTTCGGCACCGGTGGGAGTGCTGCCGCGGGTTGTGCGAAGACAGAGGATGTTGCTGGCTGTTTATCCGCTGGGGGGGCCGCATGCTTCTTCGGCCGTCCTCTGGACTTTTTGGACGCGTCTTCTTGGTCCGAGCTTTTGCTGCGTGATCGCTTGTTGCCTGTGCTGGCTTTTTCTCCTGTGTCCGCCTTTTTGCTGCGAGCGGTTGTTTTCTTTTCGGTATTGGCCTTGCTTGTCGCTGGCTTGGCCTCCTCATCCTTGCCTTTTTGCTGGGAGGTACTGCTGGTCGCTGTGTTCTTTGCTGTGTGGTCGCTTTTGTTGCTGCTCTGTTTGCCGAACAGGTCGAACTCGTCGTCCTGCGGCGCCAACGAGGAGCATCGATTGCGAGTTGTTCCTTGGTCGCTCCGGATTTGTTTTCCCAGATCGAATATGCTCGGTTGTGATGGGTCGAACTTGTAGTCGGCGAGCGTCGAGGTGACTCGGCGCGGCGAGGAAGATTTCTTGATTGGGGACGGGCCGAGGAAGAGCGCCGTAGCTGTTTTTTCCCTGTTGATGAAGTTTCCTAGTACCGGGGGATGCGACTGATCAAATGGCACCGACGAGCTCTTGATACCGAAGAGAGAAGAGGAAGCAGCTTGTTGCTGTTTGGCTCTCTCCCGCGCACGCTCCTCCTGCTGTGCTTTGATTTTCTTCACTATGCTGTCCATCCTTTCTCGATCGTGCGGTCCGATGGTCGTGGTTTGTTTCGGCGCCTCTGGTTCTGTCGGGGCGGGAAGCTTGTTCTTGGTGTCGCCTGAAGGCGGTAATGGGGGCACGCCAGCCTCGGTTTCTTGCGTTTCAGCTGGTGGCTGCTCATCTATGATACCTGCAAAGCCAAGCGCTTGATATTATCACACCATCGTGTAGCAGGGTGCCACGTGGGCCCACCATGGGAGGGGGGGGATTGCATGACAGGCAAGGCGGGTTTCATTCCATGCGATACATCCTTGCTCGCATGCAAGAGTCGATTTTGATTAACACAGAGTCGATTTTTTATACCAGCTGTAGACGGCGAAGTGGGATTCATGCGGAGTCTCACTGTCTTCTTGTCCTCGGTCTCCTTACCTATGGCGTCCTCGCTGTCGATCGCTTCCTGTAGCATCGCGTGGTCCATTGGATCAAATTGAACGCTGTGGCTAAGTTCGGATTCGGTGATTCTGAACTCAGATGGCGGGTCTGGGCTCAGATCCTTGGGGGGCACGAGGGCGACGCTCGTTCGCGGAGGGGTGCCTGGAACAGTGCGTCTTGGCAGGAGCGGGAGGTCAAATACGGGTGGTGGGCGTACGAGATGGAGAAGGCTGGTCACCTTCGGTGACGACGGCGTAGGTGCGTCTCGGGCGAGAAGCGGGGTATCTGTCAATTAATTCTCCGTTGCAAGCGCTCTGTGGACCGACAACGAGATTTGTTGCTTGACACTGTTTCTCACATCAGCTGTTGTTCGTCGACAACAGTTGGTAGCTGGCGGACGCGACACGCCGTGATGTAGTGGACAAGACTAAGTCGGGACAGCACAAACACAGGGCGGACAAGACACGCCAAAAACAAAAACAGCTCTCACTCACAAATCACTGCACTACGTCCCTATTTGTAAATGTTGCCTGTCGCTGGGGCGTGGAATTGCGGGTGGTGTTGGTACAGAAATTCCTGGCTTCTCCTTAATGGCGGTAAGGCGTCCTTGTCGTTGGGTTGGGGGTCGGTGCGAAGGGGGGCCAGATGCACGGCTGTGTCGACCACGGTGCGCACGGCTGTTTCCTTCTCGACGGTCGCAGGCTGGCTTGTAGCAGCGGCATCGGTGTGCACGGCTGTTTCCTGAGATTTGTCGTAGTCCACGGCTTTTTCCTGAATTTTGGCGCTGTACACGGCTGCTTCGTCCGATACGGCCATGCGCTCGGCAAAGGGGGTTGTGGCAGGGGGGTCGTGCGCGGCCTTCTGGTCCGCTGGTGCTGGCTCGTCTACTCGGATCTCCTCTTGTAGCTGCAGCTTATCTTCTTTACCTGAAGGAAAGAGATTGATAATTTTTTCTGACGCAAGTGGCTTGATCGTAGGGGCGAATCAATATTCCAGGACAGATTGCTTACAACAATTTTTTCCTTCTACAAGCGCGCGCTGATCAGCGTGCAACAGCAAATTGCTATAGAAAGCGCCATACTGTTTTTTCGTCTGCCGGCGGCGCCGGCTTTGGGTGTCGCGGTCTTTTTTTTGTTTTTGGCCATCTTTGTTGATAATTTAACTTTGAGTTTGTGAATAGTAGTTTGCTTCCCGTCATAAACAGCCTAATTGGTGGGTGAATTACGTGTAATTCGGGCCTGCACGCAATAACGCAAGCAACAAAGAAAGAACCGACTCAATCCTGTTGCTTGATCCTGCTGCTTGATCCTGCCGAGTCGCTGGATCATTGATCCCGCTGTTTGATCATCGCGGAACTTGTTCTCTGCGAGCTGCTGCGTCGCGATGAGATCTATTTCTTGTTGGGTGTGTGGCTGCATGGCAAGCTGCTGCGTTGCCGCATGGCCCATGGTTGATCAATGTGGAACTGCGGGCGAACAGGGTGCGAGAGCAGTGGATCACAAAAAAGGGGCAGCAGTGACGTACTGCACAATTACAAAGTCCTATAATTACTTAGTCCTCGGTGATCGCCGGGCGGAATCTATATTCGCCTTGGTCGTACCGCACTGCAAAGCGATACTGACCAAAGTAATCCAATTCGATGTTGCAAGAACGGGGCCTGTGTCCTGCCTTATGCATCAGAGCAACACGCTTCTCGATGCCTTCGCTCAGCTGCTCTAGCGGCACACTTGCTAGCTCTAAGGAGTTTCTCGCTGCGAGCTCATTAAATCGATCGCTCCAAGCATTCACTTTCTCATCAAAGTCGAGCTGGTTATAAAAACCAGAACCGCCAGCGCCAGAGACGCAATTCTGTAAGTCGCACTTCTGCTCGCTGGTTAGCTCGGGGGCGGCAGCATGTGGCTTGTCGGAGGGTCCTCTCACCACGACGGAATTTCTGTGCAGAGTCTGTTTCTCGCCCGTATTTTGCTGCTCGAGTCGTCGCAAATTTTGGCTGCACAGGGCCAACGGTGGAGAGCGCGCCGGCGACTTCTTGTTGCGCTTCGCTTGGCGACTCGCAGTGTACCTGTAGCAAGAAATAAATGGCAATTTGCTTGTTAAAAATTTCCTGGCATACCGAGCACAGCATCAACATGGCTTCACAGAAAGGGCTGAAAAAACACACAAATGAGGGGGCTTTTCGCACAAACGCGCCGTATTCTTTTGCGGCTAGGGCAGTAAGATTACCTTTCTGGCATGCTCCCGAACTCTCGGCCCAGGGCAGCTTCTGCGGCGGCGTCAACGAAGTCCTCGATAGACTCGGTGTCGAGCAAGTCGCTCATGAACCGATCGCACTTCTCCTTGGTGTCGGTTCTGGTGTGGTGCTCCACTATGTACTGCCGCTGGGCCATACTGTACAAGTCCATCTTGAATTGATGAGAAGGCATTACACAAGTTCTCCTATGTTTCTGGTGATTGTTCATTGTGCCGAGCGAGCGAGAAAAGGACAAGATCACAGCGTGGCGGCCGGCATTGCCTTTTTGAGCGTGTCTATCAAGGCCTGGGCCGTCTCGGAGAGATGATTTTGCGCCGCACCACCCTGGAACAACAACGCTCCTGTGGTTCGGTAGTACGTGATCGCGACACGCTGGCCTGCGACCACGTGCGCGGTCCGTAACGCATCACTTTCGATTCTTTCCCAGCATAGGGTCGACTGGCATGTAAGTTCCACGATCCTTACAGCGTTGTGCTCGCTGTGCACCTTAATCGGCATTTTCTGATGCTAAAGAGGGGGCGATCCTGCTAACAATGTAGAAGAACATCGGACAGGGTGATCGCTGTCAGCGCACGCTGCACTGCGAGATCCAAACCGCGGGCACGCGACGTGCTCTTGGTGGTAGCATGGAACAGATCGCGATCTTTCTGGTGCGCAAAGCAAACAAAAAGTCAAAAAAGTGATCGTGATCTCAGTGCGAAAAACGGAAGAGCGAACATCAAGCTTTTCCTCTTGCAAGATCCTGCACACCTTGAGGCGAGTGCTTAGCTGAAGCGGCAGATGTAAGCTAGTGCGCATAAGTTCCTGTGCTGCTGTACAAAGTGAGTTCGGGAGCGATTTACACAAGGTGTCTTGACTGCAAATCTCGTTCGTGGCTGCGTGCATGTCGATGATGGTCACGGGCGAGTGGCGGTAGCGGGTGTCACCTGATGATTGTGCTGTGGTTTATGCGTCGGGCTTAGTGTGCTAACTCAAGAAACACGTCCTGCTGCATGATTAACTAATAGCGTAGTACTGTACCTGTCCGCTGTCCACGGTGGGCGGGTGCAGGTCGTTCGCGAGGGTCGTCAGCGCGTGATGCGACGATGCCAGTCACGTCCATGTCGGTGGTGTTGTCCTGCTTATGCAACAAGGGGAAACACCGCCTGCTGGTGCCTTGCACGGCACCAGCAGGGCGAGAGCCGATTGTCGTGGCTCGCAGCCAACGACAACCGGCAGCCCATACAGGGCGGCACTGCAACACAGCTCCAGGCGAGCCGTCACTGCGTTGTAGTGCGGGAGAGCGGCGTGTGGTGCCAGGGGGGACACCGCTCGCTGCAACACGGCGTCACCGCCGCCGTGACCTGCATGTGTGCACACACGGCACCCCCAGGGGGCAGGTTCGATTTACCGCGTGCAAAGGCACACAGGCCTTCGCACGCGGACGTGCAGGTGGGATCTGCGCGTGCGGTACTGTGAGCTGGCCGTGCGGGCGCAGGAGCCCGCACGTACAACTGCACTCATGCTGGCGGGCACGACCGTGTGCGCGCGCCAACAAGTGAAGCTGCCTCTGTGCCGAGCCGTGCGCACTGGCACACGCATGTGCGCCAACGTGCGCGCGCAGGCCGGCGATCGCGCGCATGCCCGCTGGCATGCGTGCGAGGCAGGGTCGAGAGCGTGTGCACACGGTTGTGCAACCACGCGAGCACGCCTGCGTGACGCGCAGGTCGCGCAGGGCAGGACGGGCGGGTCGTGCGAGTGCAACAAGGCGTTGCCGCCGCTGCCCGACCGTGCAGTGCAGGGGGGAAGGACGGCGTGTCGTCCCACATCACAGTGGAGGGACACGCCGGTGCCACGGGTGGCACGAGAGGTGGACGGGGAGCGCTACGCGCGCCCCCCGGGAGGACGTCAGGATCGCAGGCGCACGAGCGGTGCGCTGGACCCACGACGCCACCCGCGCCGCACTTGGATGTGCGGGCGGGAGGCCCATGCGCCCGACCCTCACCTACGAGGTCGCACGACGCACGGGCCTATGCACTTACACAACCCTATCTGGACCAGACGGGGAAGTGCAAGGCGGCGGGGGCGCGGCAGCTGCCAGAGCAGCGCCCCCTAGGCATGAAGTGTGAGTGCCGACACCGACGCGTGCACAGGTCTTCTAGCCTGTACACCGGTGGAGCATAACACACACGCCTTGCGGTGTCCAACCGCACGTTGCTCGGTTCCCCTCGGGGAAGCTGGCAGCGTAAGAACGCGTGCTGCAGAGGCAGCACTGGGTGCGAAGGGGTGCTCGCGCACCACAGACGCGTGTCGTGAGGGACACAAAGTCGCATCGACGCGACGGTGCTGCGTGAGGTGCAGCGCTGCGTGAGGTGCAGCGTGGCGCGAAGACGCAGCCACAGTGCCGACGGGCACAGATTCATCGCAGATGAACCGATGGTGTACCAAGAGGTGGTAACTTTGTCATCCAGGACAAGAGAAGTTGACCTCTCCCCCGAGGTGGGACGGTCGTTTTGTACCCGAGACCCACCCCCAGTCGCACAGCGAAAGGAGGCAGGGTCGAGCACAAACGACCGGTGGCGAAGGCCACGAAGAGGCGGTGACAGGTTGCCAGACAGGCAGCTGTCGCCGCGTGAGGGTCGAAACCGACACGACAACGAGTGCGGCTGAGCCACACAGTATGTCCAACCAATTCGTCGAGACCGCTTACGCGCGTAAACACCCATCAGACCAAACAGCATGGGCGGCACCTCAGTCTAGTTACCAAGTCCTCAAAAGGCTTTCTTGAGTACTCGCAGAAGTAGCTCGCTTGTTTTGTCGTTGCCGAAGCAGAACAAGGAAAATGGAACCGCCTTAAACATACTCGTAAAAAGAGCACACCTTGTAGTTCTTACAAGCAAAAACTTCTACTCACGCGCGGTTTCGTTTTCGCCCCACTTTTTTTTGGCTGGGTCTTTCCAACGGACATGAACCGCTACGAAAACTCTAAGTCGAGCTTCGCCGGCGCCGCTGGGAAGGTGGTCATGACAGCATGATAGGAATGCCGTCAAGTAATTAAAAAGACAAGAAAATAGCTTCTGTTGTAACGCTTTTTAATCAGGCCCGCCAATACCACATACAAATACAGATCATCATCATTAAGTAGAAGGTGTGATTACAGATAGAAGTCAAAAGAAGTTGCAATTTTGTTTTTTTTCGTAGTTTCCGACTTTTCGGAACCACTCTTAGCCACTCTTTCGTGGTGTCAAACAATTTTGGTTGCACGGGAAAATAAAAGAAGGATAGTTACAAGACTGTTTGTTGCATAGATCTGTTGTTATTCAGTATCGACGTGTGCAAAACTACATTGCAAAAAGCAACATGTGCGGAAGTTTTTCATTCAAGCTGGTCTTCACGGGAGATGATGCACTTGGTGCTGGTCGTGTTTCATTTTTCAAAAAGAGTGCATCAGTAGTCGATCCTTATTTTTGCGTAGCGGAAAGGTTGAAAATATAAAATGTTGCTTTTACATACAGATCCCGTTGGGGAGAAATACAAAGTATCATATATAGAATTATCGGCATGCTATGTAGCATTCAAGACGTTCGCTCATGGCATTGCACTTTTATGGTGGAACTGCACACGAACAAAACCAAGGCGTGAGGAGGCGTGGCTTACTATAAAATAAAAATGCAAATAAGTCTAGGTCTGGAAAAATACTGCAGAGTTTTTTGTCATTCAGCTTGTTCATGCTCCAAGAGGTCAGGAATGCAGGAGAACCTGGCATGAACATGATCACAGGCATCGCGCATGACGGTGCTCTCCCAACATCCCGATTCCGCATGCGAAATCGTCCATAATTCTCAGATTGAGATTGACAACCAATCGACGCACATATAATTCCGCTGTTCGTGCAAGACAAATTTTTACGACAATCTTCGCAGAGCTCGCATCACAAGTTTGCATCAACGCCGACCCAGACTTGTATTTGCAACGGATAGATACTATTGCTACGGAGTTGGAGGTGTGGCTTCGGGGAGTGTGAACGTGCGAAGACCAAGACCCAAACAAGAAACGATCCAAGTAGAACAATCTGTAATGCCTATTTGGTACCTTGTGTGGGTAGCTTTGCTTGTGTGTCACGGAAATTTATTTTCTTATTCTTTAGCCATTAAGGCTGGTCTCTGTAGGGTTGTGTTGCATCACATGCATTACAAACCACTTAGTTTCTCATACAGTTTCTTATACTGTCTCTGTGTGCATCATACGATTAGGTGTAATCTTATGCACATGATCACTCATCTGATTTCCATCCTGTGTCATCGTATACTTGGATCATTCACATTGGATCTTGGAGCACTAGGCGATTACCGCGCAATAACCTCCCCGGCTCCTAGTCCAATAGAATGTCCTTCAGAAAATGGAAACAGAGCGATAAACTCTTTTTTCGTGTATCTACAATTGATTTCTTTTCTTCAAAATTATAGTACTAGAATGTGTATCGACAGTGTACTTTTAGAAGAAAGAACTTGTTGCTACGAGTGAAGCCCGGTGGCATGCTAGATAAGGGTAGACGATTACAGTTCAAATCGTATCGACTCTACATCCACCGCTCTCCTCGTGCTTTTACGGTCTTGATACCCGTGGAGCTACATCACCCAATTTTTGATGGTGTGCATTCTCCTCTTCGGGTTTTGGAATTTAATTTTCCGGCGTTCCGTCTTCGTCAGACCGGAACTCCATCGGAGTTAGATTCTTCAAATCCAGTTTTCCGCTACGACGTTCCTGAAAGTATAGTTGTTTTTTACTGCATTTCAGTGATTCCATTCATGCGGCAAAATGCTGTGTGCTCTACTCCAACGCAAACTTTTGTCAATCCGTTTGACTTGTTGGAGGCAGATTCAAAGTACACAGGGAGCAAAAGACCGCTTAGAGTGAGCTTGCCTTTCAAGATTTCTTGCTTGTTCCTGTAGACAAGAACTCGGCGCGTACGCAAGTAACGAAAGATACGCTTCAACGCGGTCAGCGTTTCTTCGTTCGCTTTTGCTTTTGCACAGAATTTCAATGCTACTACGATGTCAAGGCGCGTGCTAGTGGCAAGGTAGTTCAAAGTGCCACAGTATTCCTGCTTTAACTTTAAAAGTGCGGGCTTCTCTTCGTTCGAAGGGTTTGGAGCGGTTGACATGGGGCTCAGTGCTGGCTTCCCATTTATATTCCCGCCGAACCGCTCTAAAGCCTTAGTCACGTACGCATCCTGGGATAAAGTAATATCGCCAGTATTTTTGTCCTGCAGCAGCGCAATACTGAGCAAGTCATAGATACGGCGCGTAGCTGTTTCTTTAACTTCTTCAAGAAACAGACGAAGAGGCACTTCTAGGTCTTGCCTGGCTTTTTCACAGGAGGCGCGCGGGCCGAAGAACCAAAAATTGTCAACGAAGACAATTAAGATTACATCCTGCTTATGCCAAAGCGTTGGCTCGCATGGGTTGCGAGCCCATCCTACTTCCAGCAACTTTTCGTCGCGATGTCTCGACCAAGCAACGGGCGAGAGGCGCAAGCCATTGAGGGCATACAAAACAACGGCGTACTTATATCCGAGCTGTTTCTGCAATCGTTCGTCTAACGCTACTAAAACAAAAGCAGGGCAACGCGACTGCAAAAATGCATTGCGGGCATCCGCGGGCAGCATGCAGATATTCGGATTCTGGCAGCAGATTGCGACAAGCAGACGCAAAATGCATAGGTCCGGCACTTCTGCAAATTTTCCTTCGTGGCTGGAAACATAGCCCATGTAACCCAGGCACACGATCCGGCATTTCTTTCTCTGGTCGCGTTTCACGCTGAGAATCATGCGGCAAGGAATAAATCTATTGCCTTCAGCCATCCAGTTTTGAATTTCTTCACTGGTGGCGGCTCGGAATACGTGCGAGTGCGCTTGCACTTCTTTACCGATCGCTGCAACCCAGTCGGGCTGATTATCAACTTCCGAATCTTTCACAGAAGCTGACGCGATGGTAGCCTTGAAGCAAAAAGCTACTTCATGCTTTTCCCAGTCTGGACACAGAAAGGGATAAACTAAGTTGCTAAGTTCTTCATCCTGCTCGATCGGCCCCTCGGGATCGATCTGAGCCTGACTAAACAAATCCTGGGCGATTCGCTGGCGCTGTTGCTCTTTGAGATGAGCATACTCGGGCTGACTATCGATAAGTTCACGGATTTCGTTTATGGCCTCATTTCTTTCACGCCAAGCTCCTCGAATCGGTCCTGCGTCGGCCGCGATTCGCTGCAACTTGCGCTTTTCTTTGCGTTCAAGATTGCGATATATTTCTTGCGTGTAATCCTTAGTGAGTCTGAAAAATAGATACTATTGCTACGGAGTTGGAGGTGCGGCTTCGGGGAGCTTCAACATCCCCTGCTCCTTGAGTTCCTTAAACATCTCCTGCTGGATATTACAACGAAAAATGCCCCCACCCCAGAACTTGCAGAAGTTTCTGATGCAAACTTTCCGAAAGAAAAGTTTTTGTCTTGCATGGAAGGACTACGATTCTTTCTGATGCAGAATCTAGGCGATCAAGGTATCTTTTGCATAAGAGATCCGACTGAAGCTGGGCTCTTTGCAATACAAATTTTAGGTATGCAGCATGGAAAATTTGTGATGCTGATATATGCAAGACGGGGAATGTTTCTATTCGAAAGGTTTGCAACACAAATGCTGCCAAGTTCGTGGGTGGGGCATTTTTCAGTTTGATACTCGATCTTCTTGGCCTCTTCGACGAGCCCCTCTCGCGGGACGATGTAGATCGGGTGCGCGTTCTTGTGCACAGGCTGGGATGAAAAATGTTGACTCATTATGTTTTCAAATGCGATTGTCATCTCGTGCGTAGGACGACCACACAAAGATTGTTTGTTTGTGTTCTCCATGGAGAAGATGACGAGTAGTAAAAATCTCGCAAAATAATCAAACAATCTTCATAACTATTGTCAAGTCAATCCTTCTGTATAATACTCTTACCCCCTTCCTGATTCCGTCGGGATCGACGCCCACGAAGGGCTGCGGTGCTTTCCGCGGTTGGAAGCCGCACAGCATGCTCATGTGATTCGCGATGTCGGAACAAGGAGATGCTGCGGACAAAATACCACTAGCACCATCTGCTCCACCCAGCGACGCCCAAGGTCCTCCTCCTCCCAACTTTGCGGCCCGACCGCCCGCCGTGCCGCATCCTAGGTCACTCAGCACGTTGGAGAGGGATTCGCTCAGGGAAAAGTCGGAGAAGCGACTCTGATGTGGATCTTGTTGTGCAACTCCAGGCGTGCTTGATATATGCTCGTTGTCCCGTGCTGTTGTAGTCGTCCCTGTGCTTGCTGTTCCTGAGTCTCCTGCATAGTCCCTGTAGTCGTGCAACATGGGACCTAAGTGATCGTGCGTCCGCGCGCGTGGGCGGGGCTCCCCCGCTTCGGGTGCAACGTCGAGCCGCATGCTCTTCTGCTGTAAAAGCGATCCGCTTGACGCGCTGCGAGACAGGTGGGCGGGCTGTCGTGTATTTTCATGTTGCACGACTGGAGTCGTTGTCGTTGTGCCGGCTCCTGGTGCAACAACATCGCTGTGCGGAGCAACTTGGCGCTGCTGTTGTGCCTCCTGTTGCGGCTGTCGCCCCTCCCACGAACTGCTGCTTGTGGTCGACGTCGTTTTATTGACCTGCAGCATTCTCAGACCCGCCCGCAGCTGCTCCAGCTCCGTGTCCCAGAGAAAAAAACTAGCAGGAGGGCAGCACATTCGATGTACTAGTGCAAAACCAACTACTGAGGCAACAACAAATTATGTACCTACCTAACTATTTTTGGGTACTACTTTTTACAAAAAATATGCAACCTCTGCTAGCTTTTTTCTGTACCATACTCGGGATCCTCTACTTGGTACCGCTGCAGATCCCCGTCAGACGTGACCACTTTCAGTGGCTGGTTGGGTAGCGAGCCGCTAATCGCTGCTCGCTGTGCGCACTGTGCCAGTGCCGATGTCAGGGCCGGGGATAAGGGGTGCTGCTCCTGCTGCTCGACGAAAGGCTCAACTTCCTCGTATCCCACGAAAAAAGTGTTACACATTTGTTGTCAATTTAGCAACACAAATTTCTCTGGATTAGAGAGAAAACTTGCAATGCAGAAATCCTAAGGGAAAACGCCTATGAAACGAAGCTCCTATGCATATCCGACATGACAGAGCTGGTCTGTCTTGCTTGGCCTGCAACACAATGTGTAACTGTAACACTTTTTTCTTGCGATACCTCGGCCAGTGTGCACAGCCCGTGCGGCGCGGACATGCTCGCCCGACGCAGCAGATGCGGCTTGCTCAATGGATTGGGCAGCTGAGGCGGATCTCCTTGAAGGTGCGAAGATCCTGCTGTGGAAGGCGGTGCAACTCCGGCTTCGCCGCGCGCGGCCGATTCCTGATCGAGCAACTGTTTCTGCAGCATCTCCAAATTCTGAATGCAGTCGAGAACACGCTGATGCTTCTCGAGAAGGTGCAGTTCGGTCTGCTTGGCGTGCGCGGCCCTGAAAGATGAAGAACAGCAAAATGCCGGTTGTAGTTGTTCCCACGCAGGAGCGGCCCCAACCGGGAGTCCAAGAGGAGTTGCCGGGCTTTTAACCAAGGACGGAATCAGGCTGGGCGAGGACGGAAGGGTATTCGAACGGCGCCGAGGATAAGAGTGCGCGGGAGCAGCACCAGTAGCAGCAGCAGCCCCACCGTTATTTGCACTGCCCGCGGCTTGTTCCACATAGTGCTGCAAAGTCGGCAAATCCTGAGAAAGACTTCTAGACGCGCCGGAGAGCGGCTGGAGGGTGTTGTACTGCGCTGCGGAGCCGATCCCGGAGGATGCTGCTGCTGGTACAACTCCACCAGCTGGCAATTGCAAATTCTGCTGTGACATAACGTTCATGACCCCCATTTGGCCGCCGTCCCAAGTGTGCAAAGCGCTCGGCGCGGACTGCGCGTTGCGGCGCATCCCCAAGCCTCGCGGGTGGTGGTCTTGCTGCGAATAATATCAACTGCAAAAATGTCTGGGTCTGGAAACTTGTAATGCTGTGTTGGGAATAGCGAATGCTCTGTAATGCACAGCCAAGCATGAGAAATATCTGCGCTTCTTTGTGTTATTTTTTTCCTCGCATGAGAAACTGCGTTTTTGCATGACAGGCAAAAGGGTCTCTTCTTGGACACGCATCACAAACTTTTTTGTCATGCCAGACAAGCATGACAAATCTCGCAATCTTCCAGACCCAGAAATATAATTTGCAATCCATAAATAAAACGACGCGGCACTTCTATGCGAGGGGGCCGGTCCTGTGCCCGAGAACGTGAACGGAGGACTGGCGCCGGGGCTGGCAAGCGTGTTATAGCCGGTATCCAGGTCGGGCTCCGAAGCGGGCGGGTGGGGAAATGTTTCACCCGGAAAGGAGGGTCCTAAATTGTAGATTTTGATTTGATTTGTGAGTTGTATATCATAATTATTGCGTTGGAAAATTGATTGAGTGGTTGTTCACGAGCTCATCCTAGCGGTCGTGGTTTGCAGCTTCTATTCTACGCTAGTATTTTTTTTTTCTTCCACAAGCAACTATGTTTTTCCATGGTCTCGTCGCAGTCGCTAGAGCGGTGCTGTGGGGAAAAAAAAAATAAAGAACCCAAGAAAAATTTTTGGAGCTATACGTCGCAGCTCGTCACCACCGTGAGCAAATCTACAATTTTCTCCAGCCTGGCAGTGGCCATATCGGTCGAAAGTCCTGTTGTTTTTTGCCAGTAAAATAATATCACTAGGCAACATTCCTGCGTTCCGTTGTCTTTTACAAACCGAAACCATGTAGCGAGTCTTGTAATATTGGTTCACTTTTTACGACCGTAAAAATTGGATTCGCTATTGCGTTTCATAAACCAACATTTAGGCGTAGGCTTTGGTTGATGAGTACGATATTAGAAGTTGTGCTTTTCATATGTTCCTCCTCCGCTGCAAATTATAAAACAAAAGTACGCGCAGCGCTTGGTTTTGTAGAGGTCCGGTTGCTGTCGCAGTTGCGCCCGACCATGCGCAAACCCGCAAGCAGAGCCCCGCGAACACAGCCCCTTCATCCAAAAGCTACAAATGCGCGTTTTGGAGTGCATGTTTTCCCAGCCGTCATTTCGCCCCGGTAGCCCGTCGGCCCCTGCTCTGGAGGATGGCGCAGCCGCGGACGGCTGGTACTGCGGAGCAGGCGCCTTCGGTGTAATTGTAGTGTCGGAAGATCCTGTCATGACGGGACCACTCTGCGACGAAGCAGTAGAACTATAGGCCGCCCCCCAGGCCCCGGCGGTTTTGCCGCTAGAAGCAGCGGGCTTCTGCTTCGGCGAGGAGCGCTGGCTGTGCGGCACGGCATTCCCCTTGCCAACAGGAGTTCTGGTGCTCGATGCTGCAAACATCTGATCCGTTGCTCCGTCGCTGGTGGTGGTGCACCAGGACGCCACCTTTGGCAGCGAAGGCACGGGCGTCAGAGTGCTGGCCGTGGCGGCACTAGGCGAGCGGACGGTGGAGTCAAAGCTACCGGAGGCACCGCGGCACAAGCTGCTAAAACCCGAAGTAGTTTTCAAATCTCGCCCCGTCGTGGTCGTCCACGCAGGGTGTTGTTGCATACTAGACGGCACGCCAATTGACATCTGATCAACATCTGCACTATGCATTGCAAAACAAGTTGTATAATCGCACTCGTACTGGTACTTCGTTCTACTTGACAACAAGTTGTATATTTTTCCTTTACAAGTCGCCATTTTTTATTTGCCAAAATTTAAGGCATGATAACCTGCATAAGCATCACCGCACTTGCAAAAATGCCATTTCGATATACAACTACTCTCACAATGCATACGCACCGACTTGGCGTTCTGGTTGTTCCGCACTTTCGTCTGCCTCTTGACTGGTGGCCCGAGAAAACGCGCCCCCCAGCGAGAAAGCCTGCAGCAACTCGAGCTCCTCCTTGTCCTCCAATCCACCCCCAAAAGCCAACTCTTGTGCCGGTGACGCGTTTGTCGATTGCGGCGACCCCGTTGACAAGGGGAATCGACTCCGGAGCGACGGAGGCGGCAGCCCCGGCGGCGGCGGAGTATTCAGGTGGGCTGGCCGTTGCGCCGGACTGGAATGTTTCGAGGAAATCTGAAATCCACCACCCGCGCCGGGCCAGAACATCACTGGTCCCTGCGCCGGACTCGCATATTTGGAGGCCGCCGGACTGGTCCTGCTGATCCCGCCAAGACTCATCGGCGTATGAGAGTGCACAACCCCCCCTCCCCCTCATTTGTATTGCATGAACAGCAATACACACACCAGCACACGTGGAGCCTGTGCATGACAAGTTTATGCGCCTAGTGTAGTACTGTTTGGGCTTCCGGAAAAATCTGTCATGCACACAGTGCCGCAGGGAAGCATTTGGATTTGGGCTTTTGCATGACAAATGAGGAAGAGGGGAAGTTGTGCACAGTGATACGGCGTGTGTTGCGGCGACAAAGCCTGGCTCAGGGCGTTCACCAGCTGCGGTTCGAGGCCACGCTCGTCAAACCGCATATCCGAGGGCATAAACGAGGGCGACTTCTGGTTTTGATTTTTCTGCTGCTGTTGTAGTGGGGTTTCGGCTATGAAATGCAAAAATGTCTGGGTCTGGAAGATTGCAACTTGTCATGGTAAATCTGAATCATGCAAAAATCTGTGTTGCATGAGTGCCAAAAGCTGTACACTTTTGACCAAGTTGAAAGGGAGTTTCTCATGCAGGATAGGCATGGCAGAGACCTCGCAGAGTCTGTCATGCCAAGTCCCGCATTCCAGACCTCAAGGGTAGTGGAAAATCTGCATGACAAGCCTACACTTTTCCAGACCCAGACATTTTTGCATTTGATATCGGCGGCCGGGGGCAGTTCCAAAGCCTCGTCTGGCAAGGAAGATGTATGCATTGCAAAAATGTCTGGGTCTGGAAACTTGTGATGCTAAAAGGTGGATGATGGAAACAGTTCCGAATGCAACCCAGCATGACAACTTTCCAGAACGCTTTCTCATAGGAAATCCGCATGAGAAGCTGCGTCTTTGCATGTACAAAAGGGTCTGCGACTTTTGTTGGTTATGCAATACAGATTTTCTAGGTATGGAAAGCTAGCATTACAAGTTCCAACCTCTCAGACCCAGACACTTTTACAATCCATAAGATGTGGGCTCAGACAGCTCATACTCCAGAGTCATCTCATGGTACCATTTTTTTGCATCATGTTGACTCTCGTCCACCGGCACATAATCGAAGTAGTTGTTTGCTTCAGGGTTCTTCAGCCAAGCCTGGCTCCGCTCCGCCAGCTCTTGCATCATGCCAGAGAGGTCCTTGCGCTCCTCCTGCTGTTTCGTTTGCGCATGCGCTGGTAAAAACCGGCGCATGTTTCGCAGGTCGTTCGTAACAACCGGCAGCGCGGAGGCGTGTTGCTGCGGCGAGGAGTGTTCTTGGTGTCCAGCCGCGACCCGGTGAGGGTCCAGCTGGTGCACCGACGTCGGTTTAGAAGTATCTTGCGCGACGAGGAGCTGTGGCAGTTGGTGTGCCTGTAGCGGAATCTGCATTGCGGGGTCCTCGGGTTGTCCTCCAGTAGTTGGTAAAGGTTGTAGGTCAACAGGCCATTTGTTGCTCGCCGCGCGTCCTCCTCCTCGCAGCGGTCCTCCTACTTGGGGCGGCGTCTGAACTGCGGCGGCGCTGCTGTCCGACGAGGGAGCGCCGACGTCGTTCGTGGCAGCATAATTGGCGGAAGCAGGGATAATGTTAAGGCTGTAATTGCCAACTGCAAGGTTCTCCTCCTCTACCGCTGCGGCCATCGCCGACGCAGCGGTGGAACTCGCATAGACTGCTGCACTTTTCGGCTTGTGCTGCTGGTGGGGCTGCGTGCGACGACGCCCGGCGGGTGCGACATTGCTCTGAAGAGGGTGTTCTTGCTCGTGATCTACTGCAGTAGAGCCTGAAGAGGCCGCTCCTCCTGTGCTCCGCGATGTAGTTGCAACATCCTTCGTCAAGCGCGGGTTTCGGATCGTGCGCGGTGTCGGCCCGCTTGCTGTCCTGCCAACTTTGCCGCCAAGGACGACCGCGGTGCTGCTGAGAAAACAGCACGCGGCTGTGAAGGCAAAAGCCGCGTTTCTTTGTGGAACTGGGGCGGACATTCTTTTTCTATATTCAGATAGATCGCCTGGAACAGATAGATGCTGCCGCTTCAAAAAGGTGGTGATGCAATAATTGCAGTATGCAAGTAGCGAAGGTGTTAGTCCGCGTAAAGGTGAAGTGAAGGAAATAAGATTATGTGAGGTAAGTGCAATAAACACTGCTTCTGCTGCTCTTTCCGATCGGTCGACACAGGCCCGGAGGGATGAAGTCAGCACAGGTCGTTTGCAGGATGCAGTGGGGCCATAAAGTTATCAAACGACATAAGGTGTGATTCATGACTCGCAAAAGCCCCCCCCTCTTCGCCGGAAAACTTCTCCGAACGACTTCGAGGGACAAAAATCGCGCAAGTTCGATAGTTTGTACGCGCTTTTTCGTTCGTCTGAGACTCAGAAAGCCTTTCCAACAATGCGAGGATCGGAGGGACACTGCAAATCTGAAGCTTCATCGCATGAACAGGAGCCGCTGCTCAAATTAACTCAAAGCCTCGTCCTACAGCTCGATCATAATTAAGAAATCGCGGAAGAGCAGCTTGAGGCGCTTTCACAAACTTGCCGACCTGCCAAACGGCCTTGCTTCACTCTGGGAAGAGTGAACGCAACTTCGGCTCCAGAGTGGGAATTTTTCAAAAGTGCAAAGTCATTAACTTCTTACTTTGTGAAAATTTTCGCTCTGGGAAGAGTGAACGCGGCTTCGGCTCCAGAGTGAGAAATTTGAAAAAGTGAAAAATCAGTTGTGACTTTTCGCTTTTTGGAAATTTTCTGGAGCCGAGGCCCCACAGTGAGTTTCAATTTTTTTCAAAAGTGAAAAATATAAATAATTGACTTTTCACTTTTGAAAAAAATTGAGAAACGCGGCTTCGCCTCAAAAGTGAAAATTTTTCAAAAGTGAAAAATCACTGATTTTTCACTACTTTTCTCGAAGGTACCCGTTGTCACGAAGGCCTTCGTGGCCACGGGTACCTTCGAGAAAAGTAGTGAAAAATCAGTGATTTTTCACTTTTTGAAAATTTTCACTCTGAGAAGACTGAACGCGAAAAAGTGAAAAATCACTGATTTTTCACTTTTGAAACAATTTCACTGTGGAGCCTCGACTCCAGAAAATTCGCAAGATTTTTCACTTTTGCAACATTTTCACTTTGGAGTCAAAGCCGCGTTTCTCAGAGTGTGTGAAAATTTTCAAAAAGTGAAAAGTCAGTGATTTTTCACTTTTTGAAATTTTCGGGAGTCGAGGCCGTGTTCACTCTTCCAGAATGGAAATCATTGAGAAGTAGAAAGTCAGTGCTTTTTCACTCCTAAATGATTTCCACTTTTCGAAAATTGTCAACCTGAAAAGAGTGCACGCTCCATCGACTTCAGAAAATTTTCAGAGAGTGAAAAATCACTGATTTTTCACTTTTCGAGAATTTCAATTTTTTCTCGCTAGCGACTTTCCGCTTTTCAAACACTATTTCATCTCAGATGCACCTCAGATGCACTTTTCGGAAGCTACTTTTCAGAGGCTCTTCGTTTGCCAAATTATCGCGCATCGGTCCCTCGAAGGTCTCCGGGGAAATTTTCCGGCTATCAATTCTATTAGAGGGTTGCGAGTCATGGTGTGATTTTTATTGCACGGAAACAGGAGGTACAGGTAGAAGAAGCTTCTACTTTGGTCAGGTCTTTAATAGTACACGTTAGTATAATTTATAACAAACACCGCAAGCGTTGTGTTGAGCTTGAGTACTAGACTCTTGCTGTAGCACCTGTTGCAGTTCGTGTTTTATCGGTAGTCGTGAATGAAAAGAATAAAGGTCTATTTTCAGTTGAAGTTCTACTTGTTCGAAAAAACAAACGCAGACTGGACAATGCACTTTACATACGTTGCCGAGAATTCGATTTTGCGGACAATAATTGAAAAAGCAGAATCAAGAGTTGGGGAAGAACCAATTTAGGCCCATATATATTCCTCGCTCTGACTGGGGTGTTTTGATTTGATTGGGAAAAAACGCAAAATCAATTGGCGTGCACGCAAGGCAAAAACAAGTGAAAATTAGGCAAAAAATTCTATAATAATGTGCTAATTCGATGCGATAAGCGAGATCTCGAGCCACTTGTGAGCCCCCACTAAACAATCTCTAGATCTACTTGTATGCACGACGACGAACCACGCTTGGCGCAGCGCGTTTTATAGTTTAGACAAGTAGGAGTACAAAGATTTTGATCAGAGAAAAAAAATTCTGACGGCGTTAAAAGCTAGATCCGCACAGGCGCTCGCACAGCAAACCTTTATAAAGTCAATGTCAAAGAGAGATCCTTGTCGAATTCGAAATAAGGTCGGGCATCAACACGTTCAGGCCTACCGACGTGGAGGTGTTTCTTTTTCGCGCTGTCCCCGACAGTGGCGAACGGCTGAACAGACACAGACAGTACCTGCACGAAGGTTTGCTCACTGTCGCGGCACAATAGAGTTCTCGCTTGTAACTTTCTGTGCGGTCAAAGTCTATTGTCTTTCCGTACTTCGAATGATGCATAGGTGAAAATCTTCTATCAATTCTGACATTTGGAATGAGAATGCGACTGCGCCAGTTGTGAAGTTAGAATGAGTCCGCCCTGGAAGCGGATGACGCGTCAAGTTTCGATTGGCGTTTTGTGCTATTTACAGCTAACAGCTTTTCCTCCTTCTTGTATGTTGACATCACTCCTGCTGAAACTACCAACTTTTTATATGCCTTTGCAAAAACTCAGAACTTCAGCATTGATCAATACATGTAGCCCCGACCATCTCGGGTCTCTTTGTGTGCGCAAGCCCTCCCTGGTGTCCCAGCTTTGGCTGCGGGTCTCTTCTCTACGGCGTCGGCGCTCCGGTCGCTGCCACCGTCATTCCGGCACACCCCGCCATGCACACCCCTTGCGCCGCACTGCAGGCAGCGATCGCCGCGGGGATGCCGAGGCCCAAGGTGAACGTGCCCGCAACCGTTCCTGCACTTGCGCAACAAGCCACGTAGGCCGTGTTGCAGCCTGTCTGACAGACACCATAAGTCACCACCGCCGCTGCAGGCCCGGCCTCCGCTACGGTGAAGCTGTAGTGCGCGAAAAGCTGCAGCAGAGAAAAAAGCAGGAGGGATGAAAAGCGCGACATTTTCGCTCGGCTGTTTCTTTTTCTGTAAATTATACGGAACAAGAATTTAAAGAAAAAAAGCCTTTTATTCTAAGCTTTCAGCACCTTTGTAGAGGTACAAGTAAAAAACTGTCCGGAGTTTCTCCTTGCTTAGTCGATGTATAAAATCTCTACCGTGAATCGATCGCTGTACCAAAAATTAAACGATATTAGCAATGAAACGGATGGATCTTCGTTTATGTAGTGGTTGGAATTTTTGATGATCGCAGCTCCTACTTCAAAGTATCTGACCTGTTTTTTTAATCTCCGACGAGCAAAGATCGTGGCCGTGGTGCACTTTTCTAGACCAGATAGACGAACACCATAGCTACTTTAGAAAATCTATGCAATTCCGAACGTCTAGAAGACGGGAATCTTTATTTTTGCCTTGATGGTTTTTCAATAACGCAGTTTCGTTCCCAAGCGCGCGCAGCTCCATCTCGTCCTCCAGATCAAGTATATTGGCCTCTTTGCCGTGTTAATGTCGCGTCAAAACGTCAAAAGAAAAACATAGAAAACGAAAAGCCGATCACCTTCTTCCACCAAGCCTTCGTGAGACCCCGTGTGGCGTTGGCTTTGCAGCAGCTTCTAATGCGGCGCATTGGTTATCCCCCTCGCTGCTTGCCCTTGCAACGGTGTAGTGAAACAAAGTGCCCTGGCAGTTCTCGTAGTAAATGTTAAAAACAAGAAGAAAAAAAGCTGTATGTTACAACTCATATTGAACTACAGTGTGACGGTCTACCCTGCGAATCCACTGCACTCATCGTGGATTTTTGCAGGTGATACCAATGCTTGCCGATAAAGTAATTTTCTATAATATTCCAGAGGTCAGTTGTTTCCAAGCGTAGTAAGTAGGTCTTCTATCGAATGCCAAGATAAGGTTCCTAGGTTCTGGAACTATCCAATTTCATCTTTTTGCAGCAGCGGTTCACTTTTTCCATTCTTCTGCATTTCCAACTCCGAAATCTGTGCCGAAATATCTCCAGCAATGTGCTGCCGCGCGGTGTCCTCAAGTTAGTACTAGTACTTCTTTGCGTACATTATTTTCTCCCTCGAGTTCGTGGTCAACACCAACAGCCACCTCCTTTCCCCTCACTCCTAGCAACACCCCTGCTCTCCTCCTCACACTGACGCCCCAGATAATTACTCAGCTGCCAGTTGCAGGAAAATGGGAATTTCCGTGTCTTCCGCCGGATTCAATTTGTCGTAGACCACGAAATCTGTCCCAAACGCGCGCCGCGCCTTCAACTCCGCATCGCCCCAAATCTGCTTCCACAAGGCAACTTCGCAGTCCGGCAGTTTTCCCTTTTCGGAGACGCGCTTCTCGTACAAACCAGCTTCCACGGTGACGTAGGCAATCACGTTCTTTTTACCAGCACTCGTAGTTCCATCTTTATTCATTTCCTCTTGCACGGTGTTCACGCGACGACCAACATCTTTTTTCTCCACTTCCCCCTTCCCCTGGTGCTCCCCCACGGAATCGGCTGCAATAAAGTTGGTGGGGACACTGGCCGCCGCAATTTCCTCGCCGATAAAGAACGTGTAGTCCCCCGTTTCGTCCGACGCGTAGTCTGTGTACACGCAGTACACAACACCGGGATTCACACGGCTTGTAGTTTTCTCGTTCGCGATGTCCTCGGTGTAAAACTTGCCGACCAAGGCGCCAATCTGCCCTTTCCCCGCGAGCTCATCAGCGTTGCGGGTGCGGCACTGCAGGCCGCGCAGGTGCAAGGGGTGCGCCTGCTTCACGACGGGCATTGTGAGGTAATTGTGACTGTGTTGGTGACGCCGATGCGATAAAGTAAGGTGTACTAAGGATGGCAGAAAGTAGTGGGAGGAAGGTGGGTGTAAAACTATTGGGGCTTCTTATGCTTGCTACAAATACAATAAAAGCGCGATAAAAGCGTAATGAAAAGAACTGCTCGACGAGCTATACGGTACTGAAGAAATTGTCAATTATCTCGCAAGCCGAGACACTTACTACTAATAAGAATATATGATAGCCTGCATCAGTGGTGAGAAAACTTTGATACAGCAACTCGTTGCGAATTGTGCCAGCCCAGTCCTCTGACGCAATCGCTCTACGGCTAAGAAGAATAGAACCGTCCAGCAGGGTCACGCATTTACATGCCCACCGCTACGCCCGTTCGTTGCATCATGTTCTTCGGCAGATCCAAAGAGACGATCGTGCTGGATTTCGGAATTCTAGACAGTCACACCTTCCATCACGAGAACTGGGATCTTGATCTGAGCGTTCCTCCGTGCCACAGCTTCATCACTTTGGTACTGATCACACCAAGGTTTGATCGACACAAATGACCACATGATCGTAAGTACTGGAATTTACTCATTTACGATAAGAGGTGGAACATGTTCTCATTTACTACTCGTGTACTGCGGTCCTACTGCCTAATCCATCATCACTTCTTGCGTGGTCTGGAAGTCCCCACCTGTTTTTCACGTTGCTGTCCAAGCGTTGCTGATCTTCACGAAATTTTTGCACGTAAGTTCTTGCTTCGTCAATGTTGGTGGTTCGAATTGGCTTCTCGAGGACGATAGGAAGGACTTACTCACGATTTCATCGATTATCCCCTGCTCCTATTTCCCCTCTACACATTTTAGAGGTTTGTCCTTCGCATCGGAATTCTCGTTGTACATCTTTACTCGATCTGGGCACCGGCAGCCGGGCTTGTCGATATCCACCGTATTCGCACCCTGGCCCGACTTTTCCCAAAAATCCGCCGGTATTTTATTCACGTAGCAAGTGTGAATATCCCCTTCCTCCGCGTATGCTTTGCAACTTCCATTTTTCGGGTCGAGAAAGCTTGTACGCATCGCCAACGACGTGGCTCCACCCCTAGTACTGATATGGTGGGAGAACGGCGGGGCTGGTAAAGAATTATGCCAGTGCTGATGCTGTACCGGAGCTGCAGCAGCTCCACATGGCAGCTCCTGCATGAGAAGATGACCCCGCGTCGTCGTGGTCCCATGTTCACTTGTTGTTGTTCCCAGCTGTGCTGCATCCTCGTGCTGGTGGTGCGCTCCCAGTAGGAAGGACCCCGTCTGGTCCAAGAAGGCAGTAAACAACTCAAAAACTGGCATGGGTTCTTCTTGTGTAGTTGTCGCAACGAAAAGATGAAGGAGGTATTCTAGGAATACACAAATAATTGCAAAATCTACAGTAGTGGCAGTGCAAATAAATCGTCGCGCTTGCATGAGGAGCAACGAGCGCTATCCGAAAACGTTGTCTACTTTTGGTTAATATGGTTAGCGTAAGTAAGAGCGCGGGCTTTGGCACAAACTAGAAGAAGATCCTTCTCGAGATCGATCCTGATCGTGAGGGTCGCTTACCTCTTCCCAGGAGGAAAGAACATCTATGCACGCTCGCAGCGTCTTCCTCAAGCTCCTCTCTCAGCATTTTCTTCACGCTTTTTAGTGCCGCGGATCGATTGAATCATTTCCATGCAGCCGTTTTTATCATTATCGCTCCCCTGTGTACGTACGAACGAAGTCTGGCGACGGACAGGAGTCTGTAACAGCGAAAGATCTTCATCCTCTGTGATATAATTGCATGCATGTTGTGCGATACGATAATATTGCGCGGAGCAGCCGCAGCCGCGCATCTGGTGCCGAAACGAAACAAAAGTAAAAACAATTTTTCAGCCCATCGTCGTGCTTTTGAAATTCTGTCGAGATTTGCATTTTTCCGACACACAGTCTGCGATGTGGGTGCCTATTCTACACTCTATTTTGCTCGGTTATATCACTTGCATGCTTGCACTCACTTGAGGCAGGTAATTCGTACTTTCTTCGGGACTTGAACGACGCATTGCACTGATTCTGATTGCATCACTTAAATTCATCTTACAACGCATGGTAAATGTTACTTTTACTTGAGTATTCTCGTACTTTTAGCCCGTGCTTCATGATCAAGAATGCGGCTGTATGTACAAACTTCTTCGTACAGGACATACTCTTTACATCACATCGTACAATTTCACTTTGTTTGCCCACTACAAGATAAAGTAAAACTAGTATCGCACGCCCCTCGTGCTGTCTCCTTTCTTGATCACGTCACCCCTTCATTGCCACAAAACAACGATCGGAGACAAAGGGTACCGCTTTCTCTCCTGCTGCTCAAGCTCATCGACTGTCTCCTTCTTGTTCCCGGGGCTAGCTCCACCCGCCGTTGCATCTCCTCCCAAGCATGCTTCTTCTCCCTCTCCCCGCGGCGAGTTTGGCGGCACGACGAAGGGCCGCTCCTCCGCACGAATTTCTAGCCCCTCCGTCCGTCGCAGCGGGTTGCTTTTCTGGCTGGGGAAAAAAGGCGTCCACAACTTGTCATTCCACTGCGAGAAGCCGCGGAGGACCGAGGTTTTGTAGGGCAGCAGGCGTACCAGAGGAGGTGCAGCTGGCCGATCATCATGATGCGGAACATCACACGTTGTTGCACCACAAGAAGAGCCGGAAGTTTTTTCAACACCATCATTCCTGCCGGAACTACTCGATTGTCCTCCGCCGAGCGTGGATGAAAACAAATCCACCTGCAAGAAGAGCTTTTCACCGCCACTCGGTGCGGTAGAGGGCCGCGAATTGTCTTTTCTACTGAAGATGTTGTTGTTCCCCGTGGTGCTCTCTCGGTGGAAACGTCGGCCAGAAGATGTTCTTGCCGCGTGATGGTGTTCTTGACTGCTTCTACAATTACCCGAGTCGACGTCCAAGGGAATCCGACGCACGAACAGCAGGCTCTGCAGGTCTCTACTCTCCGCGAGTTTTACACCGGAAGTTTTAGAAGTAGTTTCAACCACATCTACATCTATTTCCTCGTTTACTGCACTTTCACCCTCACAGGTCTTCCGCCCTAGTCTTCGCCCTGGTTCGTGCTCATCCCACAGCATCCAACAGGTCGATGGCGCAGAGGAGGGTCTTGCGCGATTCAGGTGGATCGTGTGAGGAAGAGGTCGCGAAGATGAAGTTCTTGGCGCGGAGGTCAGATTTGGTGCAGGACGAACTGCCCTTTGTTCTAACTCCTGCGAACAACCACCGTGACCTGCCTTTTCGGTTACTTCCCGCTTCTTGGCCCCGTCAGATCCGTCTTGCGCCGACGGCGCGCCGCGTAAGTCGTTATTGCTGCTTGTAACGGCGTCGGCGTCCTTCTCGCTTTTCCCGCCCTTCGTTCCAAGAAGAACCTTTGAGCTGGTACTGTTCTTGGCCTCGGCTACGTGCGTAGTCTTCCTCGGTCGTGTCAGACTGCTCCACGACTGTCCTACGATGTCAGAGTCCACGGCGACCGGGATGCTGTTGTAGGCAGAATTGCGGCTCTCTTTGTTCATCCTTATTCCTTGGTTTCTTGTACTTGGCACGCGTGCACCAGTGCGTGCCTTGTTTGATGTTGCCTTTGTGGTCTCATCATCTCCGCCTTCCACCACTACACACGACGACGACCCGGCTTTTCGCAACTCTTCGTACAGTTTGTTTTCCCGTAGACCCGGTTCTTTCCTCCTTACCACCCCGGGCTTTGCCGCCGGCATCACCGCCGCTCCCCGCTGCTGCGCGCCGCCGCAGGCAAGGAAGGCGTCTCGCAGCTTCTGTCGCTTCTCCTGCAACAGGGGGAAAGCCGACGTTTTACGGCTCGTGATGTTGCCGAAGTTGTAGTTATTGGCAGATTCATCTACAACTTCCTGCTTTGCGCCGCCCTGTCGTTGTGCCGAAGAAGGTCTTGATGCTCCAGCAGCCACTTCTACTTCTTTCCGCTCGTTGCGCCCCAGAATGCGCACGACGTTGGGCAGCAGCAGCAAATTCCTGGACGGGTGGCTGTACTGATTCGCGCCAGAAAATAAACACCTCGCGTTCTCCGCCCCGGGACGATCCGAAGTGCTGGCCACCGCGCCGCGGCGCTGATGATGGACTTGCGCCGCAAAATTCTCCTTTAGGCACTGGTCGAATGCCCGCGGGTCGATATTACAATGAAAAATGCCCCCCCGGAATTTGAAAAAGTTTCTTATGCAAAGTTTCCAAATGAAAGCTTTTTGTCTTGCATGAAAGGACTAGGAGCCTTTGTGATGTGGAATCTAGGCACGCACGGTAGCTTTTGCATAACAGATCTGGCTGCTGCTGGGCTCCTGTGCAACACAAATTTGAGCTAGTATTCAGCATGGAAAATTTGTGATGCTGATACATGCAACACAGGGAGTGTTTCCATTGGAAAGGTTTGCAACACAAATGCGCCAAGTTCTGGGGTGGGGGCATTTTTCATTGTAATAGTCGATGGGCAGCGCGAAGTCCCCGAGCCACGAGTTCAGCACGTCCTGCCCTTTTTTTACTTCATCTCTGAAGATCATGTCCGGATCGTGTGATCTGTCTTGCTCCTCACCTGCGTTGCCATCCTCGTGCGAACAACCGCTTGCAAGACCTTCGCAGCTTTCTTCGTCGATTGTGTCAACGTGATCCACCCCGAAGTCACTACTCTCGCTGTGGGCACCACGGTCGTCGACCCCCGCGTTTCTGTTTTCGGAAGATTTCATCCTCGGGGCAGGAACTCCTGCTGTTCTGGTCCCAGAAGTTGTTCTCTTGCCTACTTCTTTTCTCTTGCAAGGAGCCGACGAAAGATCGAGAGCAGTGGAGGTCGCATACTCATTTTGCTGTTGCTTATTTGTCGCAAAAATGCCCGGAGTTTTCCTATCCGCATTCACGATCGCTTCCGTATAAAACTGCACAACTCCCCTCCCCGTCGTTTGTCATGCAAAATACCTAATTTACGCCTTGGCTTTTGGCACTGTTTGCATGACAAGCTCTGGAAGCCCAAATAGCCCTACACTCCTGTCCAAATTTGTTAAGCCTGTATTCTTGCTGACCCTTGTATTGCTGTTCATGCAATACAAATGAGGGAGAGGGGGAGTTGTGCACTTTCATATTCCGCTAGCCCGTCGTACAACCGCGACAAAACTTTCCGCTCCTCCAGATCCTCTTTCAGGAGCAGCAAATTGCGCACGTCATGGAGCTTCTTCGGCGCGGGCGGGGCCGCATGATCTACTAGCACTTCTTGTTCTGGACGATAAAGCCCCCACCCACTTTTTTCTTCGTCATGACCACCTGGCACGACCCGTGCTTCTCCTTTGTTTCGCCTTCTACTACCACTTTCTGTTTGATGGCCCTTCTCACGATCTCCTTTTTTGGAGCGAGGCGACCGAAGTTCCTGTGCCTGCTTCTGTACCATACTAACATGCTGCGACTTCGGATCTAGAACCCAATTTTTACCAGCTGCGGCTTCGACAATTCTGCGGGAGGAGGAGCAGAGCTTTTGATGTTCTTGCACCTCGTCGTCCACCCGGGATGTTGGTGCGCCAGCAGCCACGGCTTCTTTTTGTTTCTTCTCCACCGCTTTAATCACTTTTCCTGTTTCCATCAAATCTTGAAGCGAGAAGTCCCCTGCTTTGATGTCGTCTTCATCATGACCACGCCTTCTCTGCACGGGGAGCTTCGGCTGCAGGTGGATTTTTCGTGACACAGGCTCAAACGCGGAGGTCGTGCGATTGGCAAAAATCATATCGGGGTTTTGATGAATACTTGCACTACTGCCCGATAATTGCGCCTGTCCTCGTGGTCTCTCCACACAATAGACCTGCTCAGGCTGTTCATTCGAGCAGCCATCATTGGTTGCATTTGCAGAAGAAGTTCTACGCACCGTCGCCGCTATTTTTTCCCCGTGTTGCGTAGTAGTTGAAGACGTCACTTCTTCTAAATCTGGCGGCGAAAAGCAGATTTCGCGTTGGATTAGCGGAGCCTTTCTGCGAAACTGCTGCACTGACCTGATGTCATGGGAAAAAAATTGGTGGAACGACTGTGCAGACAGCTGAAGGGATCGAAAAAACGAAAAAGAGTGCAAGAGACTACGTCACAGTTTGATAAAATTTTCGTTCAATTTTTAATTTAGCAGATGAATAAGATTTTTTGTAGAATAAATTACCTTGGCCTCCTGCTTAGGTTGTTGTGATGCAACTTGTAACCACCAGCATAATTCCCCAGAGCTGCATCTTTGTCTTCAAAACAACGCAACCCCTCCTGTCCGTCCTCACGAGAGTCCTCCTCGCTGTCCGATTCCGCTCGATTGTGAAACGGCCCGACGACGTCGGCGCGACCAAGCGGAAAAGTCGGCGCAGTGGTCGATCTGATTTGCGCCCCCGGATAATTGTTCGATGACGGATAAGAATAATTACAACGTTGTTCAGTAGAAGAACTTGTAGTTGCGCTACTTTTCCTTCCGCCGAGACCAACAGCAACATCGCTGCCCACTGGAGAAGAATAAAAAAGGTCTGCAAAATTATAAACACCGCTCCCGTCTTTAATATTTTTCCCGTTCACTTGCTCCACGAAGGCTTTCACAGCCGCACTCCGAAGCAGCGAGGTCGTTGTTCCCGCCAAGGATGATCTTCCCGTCAAGAAGTACAGCGGTTCGAAATCTAGGTCATTTTGCCGCAGGAGAATATTTTCCAACGTGATTATGTTCTCGAAGCTTTGCCGGTTTAAAGAGATAAGGGCTCCGCCGTGTTCAACTTGTTCTAGGGGTCGTTGCAAACAAGAAACCGCTTGCGCTTTATCTAGCGGCCGCCCGTTGCTGTTACAATTTTCTTGTCTGGTACTAGTTTTGTATTCCGCGGCCAAGGCGATCATCCAGGGCTGCGGGAGTGGTGGCAACACCGCAGTAGGGCAGCAGCTCTTCTGCTCTCTCGACGCTGTTCCATTTTCGTCCTCCGAGGAGGTTTGAATATTACCCGATGAGGCAGACGAATTGGAGTTTACGTGGCTTACCGGATTAGTTGTCGTGGAAGAAAAGTTGTTTCTTCCGTGCGAAGATACTAGCACCTCACCTTCCTGACGAGGTGTTTTCCGCTTCATTTCTCTGTCACCACCCGGCTGAGAGAGAGACTGTGCTTCTTGATGCAGTTCTACTCCGTAAAAATTCTCGTGGTCTTCGAAAACATATGTGTCGTGATAGTACCTCCTCTCGTCGTGGTCCCCATGATGCAACAGAAATCCCCCGCCGCCCCCCGCGATGGTCGTCGCGTAACCACTATCAAGTGCAAATACGTCTGGGTCTGGAAACTTGTAGTGCTGTGTTGGGGATAGTGAATGCTCTGTAATGCACAGCCAAGCATGAGAAATATCTGCGCTTCTTTGTGTTGCGTTTTTCGCATGAGAAACTGCGTTTTTGCATGACAGGCAAAAAGGTCTCTTCTTGGACACGCATCACAAACTTTTTTGTCATGCCAGACAAGCATGACCATCTTCCAGACCCAGACATTTTTGCATTTGATAACCGCTCACCACCGAGCACGCATCATCCGCGCCGCGCAACGCTATCAAATGCAAAAGTGTCTGGGTCTGAAAGAATGCGCGATTTGTCATGCAGCTTTTCCATGACCCATGAGGTCTGGAATGCAGGACCTAGCACGACAGATTCTGTGCGATCTCTCTCATGCCTATCCTGCATGAGAAACTCCCTCCCGACTTGGTCAAAACTGGACGACTTTTGGTAATCATGCAACACAGATTTTTGCATGCTTCAGAATTAGCATGACAAGCTGCATTCTTCCAGACCCAGACATTTTTACATCTGATAAACGCCGCGGAGGCGACACTCGCGGGGCGGCCGTACCCGGACCCTACGGCGCGGTACCCCACGAGGCGCCCCGCCCCGTGCACCGGCCCCGTGGTGCAGCTGGTCTCGTGGTTGCTACTAGTACTGCTGCTGCGGTACACAACGGTTCCACAGCTACCCGTCCCGGGCCCCGCACTGCTGCCGCCCTGGTTCGGCGCGGCGCTGCTGGACGTCGTGCGTGTAATGGAATCTAGTACAACTGCTCCTCCGGGCGCGGAAATAGTAGAATTGCCCACGCTGCCGGGAGTTGCTTGGTCTACCTGTGATGTACGATTTTGTTGACCACGACCGCGAGTGTTGTTTGCGACTCTGATATAATCTACTTCGACGGATCGATGATTTATCGCGGTGGGACGAACAAGTTCTTCTGCAGAACAATTTGTTCCTGCTCGCGCAATCGCCAGTGCCCGTTTTCGGTGGTCGGCGGGAAGAGTCAGAAAGTAGTCCTCGAGCGCAGCATTCCACGCGTCTTGCAGTTTCTCCTCGCAGCTCGCCCAGACGTCGTGTTTTTTTGAGACGACTTCTACTTTGCGATCGTGGTCGTGTACGACTCCGAGATGGCCGTAGTTCTCGTCGTTTCGGTCGTTGTTATTGCTCCCCCCAACCACCAACTTCGCTTCCTCCAGCCGCTTCTCTGCCAACATTCGCACCTGCGGAGCATCTACTTTTTTCCCTTCCTTTGTCGTTCCTCGCTCGTACTGTTGATCAACATCCGTGCATTGCAGGAACGATGCCAGAGCGTGGCCCAACGCTGTTCCCACAGATTCTAACCGGTGCGGCGAAAAGTAGATGTTTTGGCTTTTCACTAACTGCTCCGTTGCATCTTCGAATGCCGGAAGATGAAATAAGCCCTCGTCTTCGCGGCCCACCAGTGGTGTGCTTTCGACGTCGTCCCTATCACACAATAAATACGGGCGCGGCAACGTCGGTTTCCCTAAACTTTCCACGTGCTTCGACCGGAGCCACTCGCTGCAGCCCGCTAGTGTTGCTTCTAAATCAGTGTCGTCGTGGTCTCGCTTGATGTTCTCAGTCGCGCAGCTGGCCGCATCTCTATCTGCAGCAGAGGAGGTAGTTCTGTGCTTGTGATTGGAGTTTTTCATCGTCGCCCCGCTCGAGGGGGAGTTCGTTGTGGTGTCCAAGTCGATCCACTGAGAGGTTATCCACAGTAAATTTCCTGTACACGTACAAATGCGGTCTCTGCATGACAAAACTTGGCTTCGATCCTAGTTTGGCATGACAAGTTTTACGCCCCAGAGTGGTGAACTTTGTGATGCATCTTGTACATGTACGGGAAATTTGTATTGCATAGAGGTTCTTGCAGTTGCACAACCACCCGTCGGCGATACCGTTTGCGTGTCGGCCAGGCGGACCACGAGTGGAGCTCCTGCAGCACTCGTGTTTGGAATCTGTATGTCAAGAAGCTCCACCTGTTCATCCTGCCCGTTCTTGTTAAACACAAGTTGATGTTCTCGGTCCGGCTGCGGGTGGTCTTTCATAAAACTTCGCACCGCCCGTCGATCCAACTCCAGAAGCACCTTGTTCACGGTGTCCAGCTCCGCGACGGGAACCTCCTCCGGCAACCGGGCCACCGGCACCCCGAGCCGCAGTTGCCGCAACACCAGGCGAATGGTTTGCAAAAGTATAAGCGTACTCCCACGTAGTTCGGGTTCTACATTACAAACGAAACCTCCTTGTCCTTTCATCTCCTGATCAGCATTACAAATTTCTTACTTCCTGTTCCTTTTACAGCAAAAATTATTTGTGATGCAATTCATACGTAGTACGCTACTTTTGTAATTGCATAATGCGGATGTTCTCCACCCGCTCCTCGCGGACCGCGAGCCGGGCCCGTCGCTCCGCCGCCTTGGCGGACTTGAGCCGCTGGACCTCGGCTGCCGGAACAACATCAATCGGCGGGCCTTATGCATTGCAAAAGCATCGCACTGATAGTAATCGCAATGATGCATGACAAATCTCCGATCTTAGGTAAATCAGCATTACAAATTCCCCTTTCTTTCTTGGCAAGACTTGTCATGCTATTTCTACTAGTACGATACTTTTGCAATGCATAGGTCTACACTTGCAACAACTTGCGCCGCTGTTGCCCGCGCTCCTCCGCAAGGAGGTACAGTAACACTGTGTGGAGCTGCTTCCTCGTTTTCCTGCTCGCGAGGTAGCCCTTGTACTGCAGCGGCCCATTCCTTTCTTGGTGTCGCTTTTCCTCTTTCACCACCGTCCGGGCTCCTAGCATCTTCGCGAGATGAACTTGAACGCATCGTCGTCACTCCGGCCTGAAGGCATAGTGATTCTTGCGGCGCCGGAGCTGCAACCCGCCGGCTCCCCACGCCCGCGGCTTGGACTTCTGTGGTAGTTGTACCATCCCCCTGCTCCGCGGTTTTAGGGCCTGTATCAAAGGCTCGCTGGTCGACTCGCCCAGCGGCGCTCGCGCGAAGATCGGTGCGGTGACTGCCGAAAAAAAGCAAAGCCTTTCTTTCGTCCTCCAGCCGCCTCTGCGCCACGTCCATACACCAGAACGACGCTTCTACAGTGTAGCTGAAAAAGCACCCGAACTCCGCGGCCACCACAAATCTCGCGGTTCCCGGCTTGTTTTCGAACGCGCAGCTTCCCGCGACGAAGTCGGTCGAGGCAAAACTTGCCAGAGTCGGCAACAGCCGGATCCGGGCGCTCAGCAGTGCGGCAGACACGCAAGCGGATGGCGGTGTAGCGGAAGATGATGAGAATGCCGATAATGAAAATGCTGCGACCTCCGAAGCTGCGCCAGACGAGGCGGATTTATTATTTCCATGGTTCTCCTTCTGCTGATTTCTTGTACCACTTCTTGTTGTACTTCCGCATATTAACCGCCCTCCGCTCGGGTCCCGCAAGCCTCCCCGAAAGTGATGAGAAGATGAGGCAGCAGTTGTGGCAACTCCGCCATTTGAAAATGTTCCTGGTGAACCATGCCTCTGTGCTCCAACCCCTCCGAGAATCTGCTTGTTGGCCGCAGATGAACTAGAGGACACAACAACTGCTGCCGTGGAAGGTGAAATAAGGTTGTTCATCCAAAGACCACTAGTGGTACAACTACTCCCTGCGTCGTTGAAAGGTTCTACAACATCACTCCCGAAGGAACTACTACAAGACGGCTCGTTTCCAAAGAAAAACACGCCCTCCTTGTTTGCGTGGCCGTGAAAATCGAAGAAAAACGCAAACCTGCGCTTTTCCTTCACCACCAAAGTGCGCCAAAGGCGCTTCAGCGCCCAGACCGTCGGCTGCAGCTGCTTGTGCGGGTGCGCAAAGCTGCGGTTGAGGTCAAAGCCGGAGAGGCAACACCGCGTGTTCCCCGCGACCACGCCGTCCGGATTCAGCATGGGCAGTATGAACCAGCGAAATTTCCGCCGCAGTTCCGCTGCAGAGATGGTGGAGCCACCACCTAGGGTGCGGGGGTCCGTACTACCTTCATCACCACAATTTTCGCTTGGAACATGTAGCCCCAACAGCCAGGAGACGAAGCCCTGCAGCATGAAGCTGCTGTTGGTTTCCCCCGGATGACAACGAGCGTTGACGAAGATAAACGGTCTCCGGTCTTGTTCCCTGGCAGAGGACTTCACCTTCTGTGCGGAAGAACTCTCTGCACTCCTCGTCCCAGATCTACTTCCATCAAACTCGTCCAGAACAACGTCGTCGCTGATCTCTAACAGCTCGCACGGCAATCCGCTCGGCGTGTGACACAGAGTCCGGAGTTTGACCGTGGTCTTCACTTGTGGTTCCGCAATAGATGAGGTAAATTTCCTCTGCGAAGGTGGGGATGTTGGGGAAGTTGTGTGCTGGAAGCTTCTAGTTGTAGAAGTACCGGGCGCAGCAGCGCGGTGGTTTGTCAGTGTGGTCGTACTACTACACAAATTCGTTTTGCACGCCGTCACCAGCGCACCAGATTTGTCCCGGCTTGCCCCACGACTGCTCGTGTTTCCTATTCCTCCGGGGTGGCCTTGAGCAGCATGCCTAGACCTGCTGGCAGTGGCACTACCAGGACAGTAATGATCCTCGTCCCGCACTAAACAGGAAGACGAAGACTTCTCGCGTTTCTTGACGATCTTGCAGATTTCCCGGCACCACTCCCGGCACTGCGTGTAGGTATAGGGGTAGTGGAAGGCAAAGGCCACGGTGTCGTCGTCTGCTTCAAACAGGTAGTCAAACTGCAGCGTGGTCCAGTTTCGCGGATCCCGTCCCTTCTGGCGGTTCGTCGTGCGAGGTACGGAAGAACTCTGCTTAGTACTTGATGAACAAGCAAAAGCATTTGATGCTGAAACAGTATAATTCATCTGAGCAGGTCCTCGTGCATTCAACGTATGATTAGACTCTGCATCTTGCTCTTGCAGCAGGTCCAGATGTTTGCAGTATGCGTTGTACAACGCTACGTCGTGATTCACCCAGGGAGTCACGGCCGGCACCGCCACCAGAGGGGTTTCACCCGCCCCAGAATTTCGACCCCGCGCCCTTTCGCTGCTCGGAGCGGTGGCGGTCCCGTAGCTAGGCTGTACCACTATATTCGCAGCCCCTCTTGTCCAGCCGAGCTCGGGCATCGCGTAGCTCCAGGTAACCGGTGTCATTGGGTGGCGATAAAAAGGTGCAGTCGAAGGGAGGTTCTGCTGTTGTTGTTGGGTGCTTGCCCTTGCATTTTCCTCTGAACAAGCTGCTCGTCCAGCGACATTGCTAGCATCTTTATCACTACTTCCTCTTGCAGTACCAGCAGGAGCTGGTCCGACGCCGTGTGGAGGTGACTGCCCCGTCGGGCCGGTGCGCCGGTCTCTACCATCCAGAAGAAGATCCTGCCGGCTGTACATCTTGGACACCTTGGTCAAGTTCCGGATCCGGAGGCGAATCCTCGACCCGCGCTTGACGTTCACACCCTGCAGGGCGAAGTAAAACCACTGGGTATACCCTTTAGTTCCGAGGTCGTAGTCCAGGTAGAGGTCGTACTGCAGGTCCACAGGCGAAGACGTCCTCGCACGTGCTACAAATGAACCATCTGGATCAGGAGGAATTTGCGTTTGCCCACTTGTTTGTCCGTCCACATAATTGCAGGCTCCTGCCGCGCCACCGTGGTCTGGGTCGACCTCGACGGCCGGTGGCGAATACAACTTCTCATGGTGAAAATTGTTTTCTTGTCGGTCAGTACTGCTAGTAGAAGAGCCAACTGGTGGTGCTCCTGTTGACCGCGCTTTTTTCCCCGTCTTTGGGCTGCTGCTGCTGCTACTGCTGCTTTTCGCAGCACTACTTTTAGCTGTGCCCCCAGATGATAAAGGCTGCGTTGTGCACCGCAGCGGCCCGCCATGGTCCGGCTCTGCAGCGCCACGGGTTCTGCTTGTGGTCCGAAGATCCACTTGTTCCTGCGTCGGTGCGGGACGACTTCTAGGTGAACTGCAGCCCCCTTCTGTCGTCTCTGTCGCGTAAGCCAGATTGCCCGACTCGAAGAGCGAGGTGAATCGCAACCGCGGCCTCCCTGTCAAATGCAAAAATTTGTTTGGGTCTGGAAGATTGCAAGATTTGTCATGCTTATCTGGCATGACTGTAGAGTTTGTGATGCGCGCCCAAGAAGGGACCCTTCTGCTTGTCATGCAAAGCGCAGTTTTTCATGCGGAAAGCGCAATAGGCAATACTAAGCAGCGCAAATATTTCTCATGCTTGGCTGTGCATTGCCGAGAATTCACTACTCCCCGCTCAGCATTACAACTTTCCAGACCCAGACATATTTGCATTTGATACTCCCAACATCGTCCGGCGTTTCGTAAAATTCCGGCTTCGGCTGGTCAGCGAAGATTTGTGTAGTCGTACCCGCACTGGAACGAACAGCGGGAACAACCTGCTCTTCCAGCAGCACGCTCTTATTTCCGGAGGTAGCCTCCTGCAGCTGCCCATCATCGTCGGGCTTTCTACGCAAACAAAATCGCCGTGTATCAAACCCCGCTTTCTCCAGTACGTCGGCAGACGGAGGAGGTTTACCTCTACTACGACTGAGACACGTCGCGCGGGTCCCGTAATTTTCTGTCACGAAAGCAGAATCCTTGTCCGATCTAGTAGTGTCCTCACCTCCTTTCTCGTCGTACTGCGTAAAAACAGATCTTCTTCCACTTGCGGCGTCCACTCGTTCAGGCCCCCCGACGGCAGGAAGCAAGACCTCCGCACCAGCATGTTCATTCACCAGCCCCCGCTGCAATTCCAACCACCGTCGCTGGGTGTTCGGGTCGTGCTTGTTGAAAACCGGCCGTCGCCCAATCCGGCGTCCGTCCACGTCCCGGAGCTGCCACTCTGGAGGCTGTGAGTGGCACTGCGCATGGGATGAAAACGCGGTCGGCGACGCGTAGTCTGGGTAAAACATTTCGCTGAGGGTGGATTTCCTCTACGGGTGTCTTGCTGCGAGGCGGTGGCACTGCTGGTCCGGGGCTGCACTAGAAGTTCCCTTCGGGGGAGGACGACCCTGGGCCTGAATAATCGTCGACAAGCATCAGGTGCGCAATCGCCATGAACCGAGCCATTCGGCATGGCCGGTGTACTATTTCCGGGAAGTAAAAAACTGTGGGTGGACCACGATCCTGGAGGTTTGCAGAACGCTTCTGTGATTTGCAGCTTTTTCTAGTCGTGCCTCAATAGGTTTGAACCAAGAGAGATAGAACGAAGGATATCGTATTCTCTCAGCAAGTAAGAAGTATTAGAAAACAAGTTTAGTAAAAGGCGCAAAAAAAAACCGACGATGTTAGGTGTCCACGAAGATGAGCTATACCGCGGTGAAGGTTCGAAGTTGTGCATTTGCCTCTGCATTTGAAACAGACACGTATTTTGAAATACGTTCGAGATTGATGCACAAATCAACGTCTTTGCTTTCAATGCGTCGAGATGAAGAACGGCGAAACAGAAACTTCGAAAATAAATCCCCTTGTTTGCCTCTTTCATCTTCTTGTGCCTACCCTGCATCTACTTTTCGATTCTGTCTCTACTTATGCGGAGTTGTGTCACAAATGAGGAGGGCTTTCTCTTCGCGTGCCTTCGGTTTGATTCACCTTATTTACGTAACAATTTCTACAACAGCGAATTGCTTTATTCTCGTCTTGATCAGACCTCAACCTACACACATGCCTCGTCCCGGAGACAGGTGGGGGACGGCGGCGCAATGAAATCCTCAAGTCTATCAACCAGCATCGCGCAACAGAATCCAGTTGAGACCCGCCCAGGAGGACCGCAATACCTGGCTGCGCCGCGCCCGCTCCAGCGTTCACAAAAGGTTGATGACCTGCTCGTCTTCATGGATATCAACAGCCCATCACCACTACACCACCTTCGGAGCTGTTTCCGAATGCCTCCTCAGGTTCGCGCACAGCTGGGCACCCGCACGGTGGTGAGCGTTTGCCCGTCCTGCGTGCGGCAGGGTCGCAACCGGACAAGAACGGCCCCGAGGGCCGCGGAACAGCCGAGCGTATGCACCACAAAAGTTGTACTACCATCGCAGCCGTACTCATCACAGTCTATCATGCCTAGACCAGACAGGTATGTTTGTTGTTTTTAATCTCTGTTAAGCAAATTCCCTTTCTTAGCATGCTGGCAAACTCGATTTTGATTTTTTATTCAACCTAGTACACTGGTACGACAATATTTTTTACTTTTGCGAATGCGTAGACCAAGGCCAGAGACCCCTTGTGCATCAAGCCGACGCCGGCCTCGATACTTTTCACCTATGAGAGTGCACAACCCCTCCATGGCATGAGCAGCAACACAAGCAACGCCAGACATGTGGCTTCTGCATGACAAATCTGCACGCGGATTGTAGTAGTGATGAAGGATCCAAAATTTGTCATGCAAACTGTGCTTAGAGGCAAGGTGTGGCATTGCGATTGCCATTGGTATTTTGCATTACAAATGAGGGGAAGGGGGAGTTGTGCACTCTCATATCACCCGATCCACGTAGACAAAGAGCGCGGCCAACAGGTTGCAGTATCCAAGGAAAAAACAAGTAGGCATGCTAATGTAGAGGCGTCATCTTCGCGCGACAGCATCACAAATTTGCTCTGCAGGGCAGAGATGCCAAAACCTATCGTGCACTGCGCTCGTACATGAAGATGGTGCCAACATTATATGAAAAGAGGATTTTTTCGTGGTTGTCTGGCATGACAAGTTGTGGGTACTGTTTGAGTGATTTTGCATAATTCTTTTTCTGGATGGCAGCCTTACTACACTTAACAAAATGCTTTTTTTCCGACGTATGCCCAGCAGGACGAACACGAGACAGGCGACGTTGAAGCCAACCGCCACGTTCCCTCGGCCGTACCATGACGTCAAAATCGCCGGAAGGATCGCCCAATTGCCCCCGAACCCGATACCCAGAAACGAAAAGCTCAGCAGCGGTCGCGTCTCGACAAAGAGCAGGGAGAGGTAGCAGGCCAACATGGTGAGCAGCAGGTGCCGCGCGAACTCCACGCGCCACTCCGATCGCACGTATGACACTGGCACAACTCCCCCTCTCGTTTATTTGTCATGCAAAATTTTGAATCCTGTCGCTGCCTGGTGGCACTGTTTGCATGACAAATTTCGGAAGCCCAAACAGTACTTCTACTTGCATTAGGTGCATAAATTTGTCATGCTTCAGCCCCACGTGCGCTGGTGGTTGTATTGCTGTTCATGCCATAGTACATCAAATTAGAGGGACGAGGGGGGGGGCTAAGTATACAATCTCATAGCATGCCAGCCTGCATCAGAAACCCGAAAAAAATGCGCGCCGCCGAGTTCACCAGCGACTGGGCCTGCAGCAGCTGCGCAACGTCCTCGTCGTAATGGTACACGAGCGCGAGGTTGTCGCCGTTCGCGAGGAAAAAGCCGGAGCAGACGCCCTGTCAAATGTAAAAGTGTCTGGGTCTGGAAGAATGCAACTTGTCATGCTAAATCTGAAGCATGCAAACATCTGTGTTGCATGTGAAACTGATCAAACTGGTACCCCTGGACAATCGGGTACCTCCAGGAGCAATATGTATGGAAGAAAAGTATGATTTCTCAAAAAAACACACTGGGAAATGTAGAAAGCATACATAAAGCCAGTGTGAAAATCGGTACCTCCGTACCGCAAAAAGTAGAGAAGGTGCGGCGACCGCGACGGAGGTGTGCAGACCGAGCGACGAGGGCGCGTGCCTGTCATGTGCCGCAGCCACGCCCGCGCCCTGTCGGCCGACACGACATGGGAGACGAGAGGCGGGCGACGAGCTGGCGACATAGCGCGCGCGCGCGCGATGAGGCAGTAGCGACTATGCGGAACGAAGGGCCGGCTTTGTTATGTTTCTGCTGGCGGTTGCACCGTTGGCGCCGTAGCGGCGCTTTGACAGTGGTTCGCTGGACCAACCGACGGACATTCAGCGCAACTCAAACGAATTGATAGCGTGCGCAAGCGGACTCGCGGCGACATGTTGTTGTGGGCTAGCTGACCCAGTTATATGCAGCTTGTCGCGAATGAGGCTGAGGCTGCGGCGCGTAACCGAGCTGCTTGCGCGGTCTTTTAATTTGACGGGCGCCGCGGCAGCGCGAAGCGCACCCGGCTGCCGAGGTTATTTTGTGCTGTTTCGGGTACGGGCTGACCTGTTTCAAACGGGCTGACCTGATTCGTCCGGGCCCGTACTGTGTAATCTGTAACCCAGTACGGTGTGAATGGGTACCCCTGCAAAACCTACATTTGTATAAAAAATGCACAATGTCGTTGTTTTCCAATAGCATAAATTATATTCAGGTGCCGGTTTGTACGGAGGGTTCCGGACTTTCCGGGGGCTCCGTTTCAACTGTTACACATGATTACCAAAAGTCGTCCAGTTTTGACCAAGTCGGGAGGGAGTTCCTCATGCAGGATAGGCACGAGAGAGATCGCGCAAAATCTGTCATGCTAGGTCCTGCATTCCCGGCTTCATGGGTCATGGAAAAGCTGCATGACAAATCGCGCACTCTTCCAGACCCAGACACTTTTACATTTGATACGCCCTGCAGCAGCGCAAACTGCCCCGCCACGCACCAGTAGCAGACGGAAGAAAGCATCTCGGTGGTGGAAACTTCCAGCGGGCGGGACGGCGCGGAACCTCGTCTGCGCACCACCAGCGCGTCCTCCAACGGTATCAAATGTAAAAATGTGATGTCTGGGTCTGGAAGGTTGGAGCTTGTGATGCTAATTCTGGATCATGCAAAAATCTGTGTTGCATGAATGCCAAAAGTTGCCCACTTTTGACGAAGTTGCGAGGAAGTTTCTCATGCAGGATACGCATGATAGGGATCCCGCAGAATCTGTCATGCTAGGTCCTGCACTCCAGATAACATGGATCATGGAAAATCTGCATGACAAGTCTCGGAATCTTCCAGACCCAGACATTTTTGCATTTGATAAACGGGCTCACCTCCACCAAACGCGCCAGACTTTCCCGCGCAATGGCTTTGAAAAGCCCCTCCGACTGCTGCCGCGGAAGCCTGGAGTTGTTCTTGTAGAGGAACGACTCTTTGCATAGGGAAAAAAATGAACACGAAACTACGAGAAAAAGTAGCTAGTACCGCACCACATAGAAGTGCACCATCAAAGTGAAAGAAATTACTCAGGCAAAGCTTTGACAAGTTTTTTGCAACATTCGCTGAAGAACCCAAAAAATCATCAGCTTGGCATCTAGTATCTTCTGACGCTCAATATATACTCCATAGAAATCGCCCGTCTCCTGACGACTTGTTGGGGGTAGGAGGAAAAGACTTCGGTCGGGTCCGAGGTCTGCCGACAAAAGTCCTCCGGAACCGGCGGCAACAGGTGGGCGGACGTGCTCTGCTTCAACAGGTGCTGCGCGTAGAAAGAGTCCGAGTGGTGTCGCGGCAACGGCTATCAAATGCAAAAATGTCTGGGTCTGGAGGAATACAACTTGTCATGCTAAATCTGAAGCATGTAAGAATCTGTGTTGCATGATTGCCAAAAGCTGTCCACTTTTGACCAAGTCGGGAGGGAGTTTCTCATGCAGGATAGGCATGATAGAACTCTCACAGAATCTGTCATGCTATGTCCTATATACCAGATCCCATGGGTCATGGAAAACCTGCATGACAAGTCTGGCATTCTTCCAGACCCAGACATTTTTACATTTGATAACGGCTGGTGTTCCTTCTGCAACAAGGGGACGGTGTAAGCGGTGTTGCCATATGCAGTGCAAAAGTATCGCGCTCGTATAAATGCATTACAAATTTCCTCAGCATGAATAATGCTGATTACCCTTAAGGAAAAGATTTGTAATGCATGATTCCCATACGAGTACGATACTTTTGCACAGGATATGCCACTCCCACCTCCCATATCCTCGCTGGAGAAGGCGGCGATGCTTTTTGGTGAACTGTATCCTGAGTAAAAAGAACGTCCCCACCCCATAGTCCAGTCGGAAAATCTTCATCATCTGCAAGACAAATTAGCAAGCTTTGGCTGTTTCGCATGACAGATTTGGGCTCGGAATGTAATCCCGTTTAGCTAGTGCAGCAGCATCACAAGTCTAGTGTCTCATGCTGATTGTAGCATCACAAATTTCATCGAACAGCGCTCGAAAATGCGTCTCATGGGGCTCCGCATGAGAGACAACATTTAATTTTCACCATGCAGCAGATTCGCATGACAACCATTGGGTGTGGACGCTTTTACACAGGATAAACTGTTCCCCGTCGTGAGTCGCTGCTCGTCGGAGGAACTGGTGTACAGCGGCACTGGTGGCGGCGGCACCGCGCTCAGCGTTCCGGAGGTCGAGTATCAAAATGAAAAATTATCCCCACTCGAGGACGCCCCTATATCCAAAACGAAGTGCTTTCACAGACAACTACTTCACTTTCGAATATAGGAGCACTTGTTCTAGGGAGGACCATTTTCCCTTGCAATACCGAGCGGAATTGCAGGGTCGCCGGATTATAATTGTAATTCTCGACGTCTGCGGCGTCCAGGGGCACGCCGCTCCCGGTAGTCACGGCGGACGAAGAGGAGGACCGGGTGTTTTGCACGTCCTCCTCCGGAGGCGGCGCACCATCGAAATTACGGACATCGGCATACAGTCGCTCTTCGTTAGTACTATTTCGCTGGTTGAAAACGTTACTGGAGCCGTTTCTGTCGTGTACAACATGATTTTTCTCCGGACGTGTAGTACTATCCTCGGAACCATCCGCAGCATGGTGCTCCGCGGCTGCAGTTCCCAGTTGTCGATTGTGCATATCCTGTGCAAAAGTATCGCAGTCGTAGTAATTGCAGTCATGCATTTTTTTTCTTAAGCTAAATCCGCATTTTTTTACAAACTTTATTTCTCATGCTGAGGAAATTTGTAATGCATGTATACGAGTACGATACTTTTGCAATGCATAGTGCACCGACGCGGACGAGGAGGACAGCGACGTTCTCCCGGTTGGAGTGATGGAGAAGGTCGTCGTATCATTTGTAAAAACGTCACCACCCCAGAGCTGTAATGCAAGTCTGCACGCTGAAAATGTTTCTCATGCGAAGACCCACGAAGAGCAGTTTCTGATGGTGTTTCGAAATTTATCATGCTCCAATACGCATGCTCCGCTAGATCTGTGACGCTGCTGCACTAGCTAACAGCGACTACATCACGGGCCCAAATTTGTCACGCGCAACAGCCAAAGCCTGGTGCTTTGTCTAGCAGATTTCCCATCTTGACTTTGGGGTGGGGACGTTTTTGCTCACCATACGTCGCCGGGACGCTGATCCGCGTGTTGCTTTCCGGTTCTTGAAATGCAGGACTGGGACTACCACCGCTGCTCCCATTGTTCCTTCTTTCTTCTGCGGATTGGAATACGCGCACCAGGCCGAGCAGTGCGGTGCCGATCCAGAGCGCCTATCAACTGCAAAATTGTCTGGGTCTCCTGGAAGAATGCCAGACTTGTCATGCAGGTTTTTTTTTTTTATAGTGGCAGTTTGTTTTGGCTACTAGGTTTTCCCTGACCCATGAGGTCTGGCCCGTAGGACATAGCATTACAGATTCAGCGAGAGTTCTATCATGTCTATCCTGCATGAGAAACTGCCTCTCGATTAGGTCAAAAGTTGACAGCTTTAGGCAATCACGCAACACAGATTTTTACATGATTCAGATTTAGCATGACAAGTTGCTTTGTTCCAGACCCAGACACTTTTGCATTTGATAGCGCCGCGGTGCTGACGAAGAACGCAAACGTGGACTGAAAACAAACAAAAATGGTATGCGAGTGTCAAAGTCAGACCACATCCTCCCCCCCCTCGTTTCTTTAGAAGGTAGGACGAGGACAGCAGGGAAAAGACTTACTTTCTACGGGTAGCAGAAAAAGAATAAGAAATGCACGGTCTGCAACATGATAATAAACATCACAGATTTTGCATTGATACAAAAGGGTCTTAGCGCTGTTTGGGGTGGTGTTGTGCCTTCTCACCGATCATGAAGTAGATTGCGCTGAAAAGATTGCGTTTTTGCATGACCACAAAACGAATGGGAAGGTCGTGCCCGCCAACAACAACTCTCGTACTTGAAGTAAAGCGACCAAATGAACGCCGACAGCCCGTTTTATCCTGAGTAAAAACGTCCCCACACCAGAGTTGTAATGCAGATTTGCTAAGACAGGAAGACTTGTAATGCGCATCCCCATGAGAGCCATTTCCAGTCGTGTTTTGGAATTTGTGATGCTGTGAACAGGATGAGCAGACGAATCTGTGACGCGGCTGCACTTGCTAATCTGCACTACACTGCGGAGTGCAACTTGTCACGCGTGACTCCCAAAACTCCTAGGTTTGTGTTGCTAAATCCCCATCCTGACTCTGGTGTGGGGACGTTTTTACTCAGGATACGTTTCCGCTCGTGATCAGGCCGCTCAGCATGGCCGCGCGCTCGGGCTTCGCTTGGCCGAGCTGGTAAAACAAGCCGCACTGGTAGATGGCACAGCCGCCCTGCTGGATCAGAAAGTAGCCGACGGCCGCCACCCAACTGTTCTCGGCGCAGGTGCACTGCTGGCTCTGCCCGAAGAGGTCGTTCAAAGTGGCACTGAGTGCCGTGTCGGACTCTGGATCGGCGGCGAGTTGTTCCACCTCCGGCGCGGTCCCCCACCGTGGAATGGGATGGGCAGGACTGCCGCTGGAGTCTTCCGGGTGGTCGTCTGCTACGGGCTTAAAGTGGGAACTGCGGGCAGTGTGGTCCAGTGCAAATCTGTTTGGGACCTCTGGAAGATTACGAGATTTTTCATGCTGCTCTTAGATGCCTGTGGAGTTTGTGAAGTACATCAACCGTATTTTTGTTTGACGTACAAGGGCGCGAGCGCGACTTGTCATGCGGAATAGTCCGCAACACCTAGCCCCCCACAAACTTTTCACGGCTGTGCATAATTGCAATGCCCCCTTCAGTATTCAGAAACTAGCATCTTCTTCTTCACAAGTAAGTACTCAGGCGACCCAAGAAACATGTTTACATGTATTAAGAAGAAGGTAAATCCAAATCGCCTGTTGTATCGTCACCACCGGCGCCAAACACGTAATAGCGAAGCAATTCGATTGTGAAGAGCCCCGGCGTCGCACTGTCCGGTGGTGTGCTGGCCCCCGCGCCAGTAGTTGTTGCGCGGTGGTTTGTTGTCAAGCAGCGGACGCCGAAGAGAAACAGGAACGTCCCGGCCAGGATGCAGGTCACCGCGTAGACCATGCAGTTCCGGGCGCCGCGCTCGCTGTACCGGTAGAGCAGGGCGACCAGCAGCCCCAGGCCGCTGTTCCCGAACTGGCCGAGCGAGTAGATCAGGTTGGTCTGCGCCACGCCCCAGTTTTGGCAGCGCTGCTTCAGCTCTACCGCAAAGCTCCCGAACGCGTAGATGCTGCCGCCGCACACCGCGCACCAGAAGCAGAAGGCGAACAAGCCCCGCGTGCTGATGTGCTTCGCCGGCCGCGTGCCGCTACCCACGGCGGGGCTGCGGAGGGCGATGTCGGGACCGCCAGGGACAGGCGGCCGTCGTGCGGCGCCGATGTTTTCGGGCGCGCCGCCATGGCTGCTCGTCTCGCGACGGTGCGGCGGCGACTCGGCGGTGGACATGGTATCATCAGCTACACGGAAAGCGCGCAGCGTGCTTCTTGCTTGTGTGTCCTATTTTCAGACACCAATGGACTTCATCAGACTGCGCAATGATCTCTGTAAGACGTCGCGCAAGAGCTTGGCGAACCGGGGGGGCACCGTCCTACCCTTTCTCTTCACTGTTTCATCTCCGAGGCCGTGAGAGATTCTGCTAAGGCAAGCCACTCCTAACATCGGAACAGCGGGCAACAGCATGCAACTTCTCCACGCTGTGGGCTACCCCCAAGTCGCACCCTTCGGACAAAGCGCGCGGGGGCGGAGGCGTGAGAGATATCAGGGCAACGGAACATTGGAGGGGCTTCCCCCTGGGCGCCAGTCTCGTGCGCCTGTCCCTTGCGGTATGTGGAAGGCGGTCGCGGGCATTGCAGGCCCACGGCTTTGCATTATGGTCGCCGCGTTGCGGTGGAGGCCCGTGGGTATGCCGATTCAGTCTGGAGCCAGATGCGCGCATGTGCCTAGACGGAAAAGTCGCGGGCCATTACTTTGGCTTCCCGAAGGGTACAGCCGCTGGCGCCCCTGCGCATTCTGCGCCCCCAAAGGCGAGGCGCGCACACGAAGCAGGCAAACGCCGCACCGCCACAAGGCCGGTTTCCACCACCCGGCCGCGCCGCCGCTGCGCTTTGGGGCGGAAAGCTGACGCGACCACGGCCGGGCCCCGTGGACGCAAGCGCACCCAATCGCTTTGGGCCTGAGTCAGGAAACGCACCACACCCCCATCGCCAAGGCGGGGCCGATAGGTAATAAACACCAGGCCCGGGGCCACAAGCGCGGGCGCGCCGGCTTCGCAATGGCGGCAAAAACAGAAAGCCTTCGCGCAACCTAAAAAGCAGCGCATAGCGACTCCCGGCCGCCTTCGTTTGCCTTGTGGCGCCGCCGGAACCGGCTGCAAGCCGTCGCCGGCTGCGCCGACAAGGTCCCTCAGAGGCGAGCCCCGCGCCCCGTCGCGGTAACCGGCGCAAAACGAACCCGGGCGCCCTTGCTTCCCTTGCAGGCGCCGGAGAGGGCGCGCCCCCTTGCTAGCCTGCCTGAGGCCCGGCGTGCCGGGCCCCCCCCCACTATTTCCGGACATAGGGATCACCCCCCTTAAGATGCTAGGGGGGTCGAGGGGGGCCAGGGGGTGGGCCGGGGGCACGAAGGGGGCAACGAGCGAGGCCGGGGGCAGGCAGCCAGGCTACGGGGAGAGACAAGGGCAGGCGGGGCGGCGGCAGGCAGACCCGACCGGGGGCAGGGCGGGACGGCGTTGGTATTTGCTGGGAGGCCTTGCAATAGGTTACCTGGCTCAAGATGCGCTACAGGCGGGCAGCCACCCGAGGAAGCCCGGGAGCGCCTAGCGCCTCGCCCACCGAGGCAACAAAGGCGGCACAGTGAGCGTGCCCTCCCGAGCGGGGTCCCGGCAAACCAGCGAAGGCGCGGCTAGGGGGGAGCCCGGCGGGGCGGGAGGGGGAAACAAACACGGGGGGGGGGGCGAGGGCGGCAAGGCGCTGCGTGCCTCCGGCCCGGAACAGGAAGGGGCAAGAGGGAAGCGCCTGGGCCAGCCGCCGCGACGTCGCCGAAACCCTAAACCCTAAGCCCAAAAACCCTACGCCCTTGTGGGGGGTGGTCTTGGAAACTTGAGGGGGGTGGTCTTATCTTGAGGGGGGTGATCCGGCCTACGTCCACTATTTCCCCGGGGCGCGCCGGGCCCGCGGTTGTTTCCATCGGGCCGCGGCACAGCTATGGGCTTCGCGTTCCGGGGACCTGCCCTTTTGCCCCCTTGGGCAGCCTGGCGCCCCGCCTCCCCGCTTCCCACTTTTGTGCCCGCACTTCCATCCTGCTGCGGGCCCCGCAAGTGGGGCGCTTCCCCCCTATCCTCCGGCGGCGGCTCCGCCATGGGAGGGCGCAAAGCCCGCTCCGCGTTCCTTCCTGTTGCGGCCCGGCGGGCTTCGCGTTTGGGGTGCTTCCCCCCTCCCCCCCGGGGGCGACTCCGGCCAAGAAGAAACCCGAGGGCGCCCCCCGTGCTTTGCTGCTGGCGTGCCGCCCTGCTTCGCGCTTTGCGTTTGGGGTGCTTCCCCCCCTCCCCGGGGGCGCTCTGGCCGAGAAGAAACTAGAGGCCGCCCGCGTTATTTGCTGCCGCCGCGCCGCCCTTGTTTGCGTTTCGCGCTTAACGGGCTTCCCCCCTCCTCTTCGGGGGCGAATGTGGCCAAGTAGAAACAAGAGGCCGCCCCCCATGCTTTGCTGCCGCCGTGCCGCCCTGGTTTGCGTTTCGCGTTTGGGGTCCTTCCCCCCTCTTCTCCGGGGGCGAATGTGGCCAAGAAGAAACTAGAAGCCGCCCCCCGTACTTTGCTGCCGCCGTGCCGCCCTGCTTCGCGTTTCGCGTTTGGGGTGCTTCCCCCCTCCCCTCCGGGGGCGGCTCTGGCCCAGTAGAAACTAGAAGCCGCCCCCCGTACTTTGCTGCCGCCATGCCGCCCTGCTTCGCGTTTCGCGTTTGGGGTGCTTCCCCCCTCCTCTCCGGGGGCGACTCTGGCCAAGTAGAAACTAGAGGCCGCCCCCCATACTTTGCTGCCGCCGTGCCGCCCTGCTTCGCGTTTCGCGTTTGGGGTGCTTCCCCCCTCCTCTCCGGGGGCGACTCTGGCCAAGTAGAAACTAGAGGCCGCCCCCCATACTTTGCTGCCGCCGTGCCGCCCTGCTTCGCGTTTCGCGTTTGGGGTGCTTCCCCCCTCCTCTCCGGGGGCGACTCTGGCCAAGTAGAAACTAGAGGCCGCCCCCCATACTTTGCTGCCGCCGTGCCGCCCTGCTTCGCGTTTCGCGTTTGGGGTGCTTCCCCCCTCCTCTCCGGGGGCGACTCTGGCCAAGTAGAAACTAGAGGCCGCCCCCCATACTTTGCTGCCGCCGTGCCGCCCTGCTTCGCGTTTCGCGTTTGGGGTGCTTCCCCCCTCCTCTCCGGGGGCGACTCTGGCCAAGTAGAAACTAGAGGCCGCCCCCCATACTTTGCTGCCGCCGTGCCGCCCTGCTTCGCGTTTCGCGTTTGGGGTGCTTCCCCCCTCCTCTCCGGGGGCGACTCTGGCCAAGTAGAAACTAGAGGCCGCCCCCCATACTTTGCTGCCGCCGTGCCGCCCTGCTTCGCGTTTCGCGTTTGGGGTGCTTCCCCCCTCCTCTGCGGGGGCGACTCTGGCCAAGAAGAAACTAGAAGCCGCCCCCCATACTTTGCTGCCGCCGTGCCGCCCTGCTTCGCGTTTCGCGTTTGGGGTGCTTCGCCCCTCCTCTCCGGGGGCGACTCTGGCCAAGTAGAAACTAGAGGCCGCCCCCCATACTTTGCTGCCGCCGTGCCGCCCTGCTTCGCGCTTCGCGTTTGGGGTGCTTCCCCCCTCCTCTCCGTCACCCGGAGCCGCGCCCTGCGGGGCTTTTGCTAAAAAACGCCTAAAAATTTTACGGGCCGCGCCAAAAGCCGGGGCCCAAGCAGCCGGATCATCACATTGCGAGAGCGGCCTCAAAGTTGGCCACAGGGCGCGCCTACCCGCCCGGGGGTCGGCATCGAAGCAGAACGACGGCCGCTATCCGGCAAAGGCCAAGCGGGCAGGCACGCCCGCCCCGGGCAAAGAGGCGGGCGCGGCACCGGACACAATTAGCAAAATCCGCGGCCGCCTTGAAGGGGGAAAAGGCAACACACCCAGCCCAGGGTCAGGGCGGTGCTCCGGGGCGTGGTCCACGCGAACGCGCCATCCTTCTCCCGGGCCTCGCGAAGTTAAGAGTCGGGGAAAAATAAGACGGCGCCAAGGAGCCGGGCCGCGGGCCCTTGAGGCCGCCTATTCCACCCACTATCGGCGGGCTTATTTTCACGGCCCGAAAATTGCCGGGCGCCTTTTTTGCGATTTCGTGTGCGATTTCAGTGTGCAAAAAAATAAGAGAAAAAATAAGAAAAAAAATAAGACCCCCCGGCCCGTGCCCGGGCGCGCAATAGGCGGGGGAATAAGAGATAAAGTAAGAGTTATTTTAGGCGAAAAAAATAAGAGAAAAAAATAAGAGTTAAAAGTAAGACACAAAAGTAAGACCAAAAAGTAAGACCAAAAAATAAGACCAAAAAATAAGACCGAAAAATAAGACCAAAAAGTAAGACCAAAAAGTAAGAGACAAAAACGGGCCAAAAAAATAAGCGCTTGGGCGCGACCCTTACTAGAGCGAAACAAAGGCCGCGCGCACAAGGGTGACACCCCGCCAGCTTTCTCCCAAGTCCGGAAGTGCCTCAGGTGGGCGGCCGCAATGCAGCAGAGACCCTGGAAGAGTAAAAGGGGGCGAACCCAGAAGCGAAAGCCTGCGCCGCAAAGGGCGAAGGCCGTAAATTTTTTAGGCTTTAAATAGGGCCGCCTCCGCAAGGCGCGGCGCAGGGTGATCTCCGGGGGCGAATGTGGCCAAGAAGAAACTAGAAGCCGCCCCCCATACTTTGCTGCCGCCGTGCCGCCCTGCTTCGCGTTTCGCGTTTGGGGTGCTTCCCCCCTCCTCTCCGGGGGCGACTCTGGCCACGTAGAAACTAGAGGCCGCCCCCCATACTTTGCTGCCGCCGTGCCGCCCTGCTTCGCGTTTCGCGTTTGGGGTGCTTCCCCCCTCCTCTCCGGGGGCGACTCTGGCCAAGTAGAAACTAGAAGCCGCCCCCCATACTTTGCTGCCGCCGTGCCGCCCTGCTTCGCGTTTCGCGTTTGGGGTGCTTCCCCCCTCCTCTCCGAAGGACTCTGGCCTCGTAGAAACTAGAGGCCGCCCCCTATACTTTGCTGCCGCCGTGCCGCCCTGCTTCGCGTTTCGCGTTTGGGGTGCTTCCCCCCTCCTCTCCGGGGGCGACTCTGGCCAAGTAGAAACTAGAAGCCGCCCCCCATACTTTGCTGCCGCCGTGCCGCCCTGCTTCGCGTTTCGCGTTTGGGGTGCTTCGCCCCTCCTCTCCGGGGGCGACTCTGGCCAAGTAGAAACTAGAGGCCGCCCCCCATACTTTGCTGCCGCCGTGCCGCCCTGCTTCGCGCTTCGCGTTTGGGGTGCTTCCCCCCTCCTCTCCGTCACCCGGAGCCGCGCCCTGCGGGGCTTTTGCTAAAAAACGCCTAAAAATTTTACGGGCCGCGCCAAAAGCCGGGGCCCAAGCAGCCGGATCATCACATTGCGAGAGCGGCCTCAAAGTTGGCCACAGGGCGCGCCTACCCGCCCGGGGGTCGGCATCGAAGCAGAACGACGGCCGCTATCCGGCAAAGGCCAAGCGGGCAGGCACGCCCGCCCCGGGCAAAGAGGCGGGCGCGGCACCGGACACAATTAGCAAAATCCGCGGCCGCCTTGAAGGGGGAAAAGGCAACACACCCAGCCCAGGGTCAGGGCGGTGCTCCGGGGCGTGGTCCACGCGAACGCGCCATCCTTCACCCGGGCCTCGCGAAGTTAAGAGTCGGGGAAAAATAAGACGGCGCCAAGGAGCCGGGCCGCGGGCCCTTGAGGCCGCCTATTCCACCCACTATCGGCGGGCTTATTTTCACGGCCCGAAAATTGCCGGGCGCCTTTTTTGCGATTTCGTGTGCGATTTCAGTGTGCAAAAAAATAAGAGAAAAAATAAGAAAAAAAATAAGACCCCCCGGCCCGTGCCCGGGCGCGCAATAGGCGGGGGAATAAGAGATAAAGTAAGAGTTATTTTAGGCGAAAAAAATAAGAGAAAAAAATAAGAGTTAAAAGTAAGACACAAAAGTAAGACCAAAAAGTAAGACCAAAAAATAAGACCAAAAAATAAGACCGAAAAATAAGACCAAAAAGTAAGACCAAAAAGTAAGAGACAAAAACGGGCCAAAAAAATAAGCGCTTGGGCGCGACCCTTACTAGAGCGAAACAAAGGCCGCGCGCACAAGGGTGACACCCCGCCAGCTTTCTCCCAAGTCCGGAAGTGCCTCAGGTGGGCGGCCGCAATGCAGCAGAGACCCTGGAAGAGTAAAAGGGGGCGAACCCAGAAGCGAAAGCCTGCGCCGCAAAGGGCGAAGGCCGTAAATTTTTTAGGCTTTAAATAGGGCCGCCTCCGCAAGGCGCGGCGCAGGGTGATCTCCGGGGGCGAATGTGGCCAAGAAGAAACTAGAAGCCGCCCCCCATACTTTGCTGCCGCCGTGCCGCCCTGCTTCGCGTTTCGCGTTTGGAGTGCTTCCCCCCTCCTCTCCGGGGGCGAATGTGGCCAAGAGGAAACTAGAAGCCGCCCCCCATACTTTGCTGCCGCCGTGCCGCCCTGCTTCGCGTTTCGCGTTTGGAGTGCTTCCCCCCTCCTCTCCGGGGGCGAATGTGGCCAAGAGGAAACTAGAAGCCGCCCCCCATACTTTGCTGCCGCCGTGCCGCCCTGCTTCGCGTTTCGCGTTTGGGGTGCTTCCCCCATCCTCTCCGGGGGCGGCTCTGGCCAAGAAGAAACTAGAGGCCGCCCCCCATACTTTGCTGCCGCCGTGCCGCCCTGCTTCACGTTTCGCGTTTGGGGTGCTTCCCCCCTCCTCTCCGGGGGCGAATGTGGCCAAGAAGAAGCTAGAAGCCGCCCCCCATACTTTGCTGCCGCCGTGTCGCCCTGCTTCGCGTTTCGCGTTTGGGGTGCTTCCCCCCTCCTCTTCGGGGGCGACTCTCGCAAGGAAGAAACTAGAGGCCGCCCCCCATACTTTGCCGCCGCCGTGCCGCCCTGCTTCGCGTTGCGCGTTTGGGGTGCGTCCCCCCTCCTTGCCGGGGGCGAATGTGGCCAAGAAGAAACTAGAAGCCGCCCCCCATACTTTGCTGCCGCCGTTCCGCCCTGCTTCGCGTTTGGGGTGCTTCCCCCCTCCTTTCCGGGGGCGGCTCTGGCCAAGTAGAAACTAGAAGCCGCCCGCCGTACTTTTCTGCCGCCGTGCCGCCCTGCTTCGCGTTTGGGGTGCTTCCCCCCTCCTCTCCGGGGGCGAATGTGGCCAAGAAGAAACTAGAAGCCGCCCCCCATACTTTGCTGCCGCCGTGCCGCCCTGCTTTGCGTTTCGCTTTTGGGGTGCTTCCCCCCTCCTTTCCGGGGGCGGCTCTGGCCAAGCAGAAACTAGAGGCCGCCCCCCATACTTTGCTGCCGCCGTGCCGCCCGGCTTCGCGTTTCGCTTTTGGGGTGCTTCCCCCCCCCTTTCCGGGGGCGGCTCTGCCCAGGCAGAAACAAGAGCCCGCCCCCCATACTTTGCTGCCGCCGTGCCGCCCTGCTTCGCGCTTGAGGTGCCTCCCCCTCTTCCCTGGGGGCGCCTCTGGCCAAGAAGAAACGCGGGGCCACCCGAAGCCATGCCGCCGCAGCGCCGCCCTGCTTCGCGTTTGGGGCGCTTCCCCCTTCCTCTCCGGGGGCGACTCTAGCAAGGAAGAAACCAGAGGCCGCCCCCCCCCCCGTACTTTGCTGCGGCCCCGGGCGCGAGCACCGGAGAACGGGCGCGGGCACCGGGGAAAGAAGAATCTTGACCCGCGCCGGCGGATGTGCAAAAAATCGCGATCCGCGCGGCGGATGGGCAAGAAATCGCGATCTGTTTTAAAATCCTCCCAAAGTTTCAGGTGGATTCTGACAATCTCCGCTGGTAGAGGTGTCAAAAAATTGCGATCCGCGCCGGTGGATGTGCAAAAAAATTGCAACCTGCGCCGGTGAATGTGCAAAAAAATCGCAACCGGCGCTGATGGATGTGCCAAAAAACCTAACCTATGCAAGCAGATTTGCAAAAAATCGCAACTTGGGCTGACGGATGTGGAAAAAATTGCAATTTACGCCGGCGGATTTGCAAAAATCGGGACTCCCGCCGGCAATCTTAGAAATCCTAACGTGATCTTCAAGTCGTTTTGCTGATCCAAATCTTTCTTTACAGTGTGAGAACTCGAACTTCGAATCACCTTAGAACAAACTGTTGCTTTTCCGCAAACAAAACTCGCTTCCTGTCCTATAGTTTTTGATTGATCTTCTGGCTGCTGAGCGTCAAGATCGGAATTCGAAACTTGAGCCAACAGCCAGGCATTGAGAAAAAGAAAGCAAACATTGTTTCAAGTCTTTGCATTTTTCTTTACTTCTGGTGTATCGCACCCAACAACGAGAAATGTTCGCTCCAAAGGAGATAGTAGTAGTGTTCTCTCAGCGTGAATGACGAATACGAAATAAAACAAACTGCCCGACTTACATAGTGGCTCTTTGTGTATTGTATTGCTACTTTCTGTTCTCTCAAGGCCCGAAACAAAGTTGGCTTAGCTTCAAACGCTGTTCTTTCCTCTCTAGTGAAACACGGCCTGAAACAAAGAGACAAAAATAGCCGAGATTTGCATTCTTGTGTGAGGTGCATTTGCGTGCTAGCCAAGAAACAAAAGAAACCCGATTTGCATGTCTACTTGTGCATCGTGACCACAAACATACTATACTGGTGAAAATAGACACAAAAGAGGAGACTAATAGGGTAACTGGTTATCCTTCTACACAAACTCCTGCGGTGTCCGCCTATGATAGTAACTTCTCATC